>CM053583.1:111873329-111901467 GCA_028627135.1 Pseudochirops cupreus
ATATACATTTATATTACCTTAACCTTCCCTCATACTGAGAAGAGTTTAATAAGTTACAATTATAGTTTTTCCATGTTGGCATGTAGATAGTTCAACTTTGATAAGTTCCTTATGAATTCTTTTCCATGTTTACCTTCTCATGCTTCTTGTATTTGAATGTCAAATTTTCTATTCAACTCTGGCTTTTTCTGCAGGAATGCTTGAAAGTCCTCCACCTCATTGAATGACCATATTTTCCCCTGAAACATTATACTCAATTTTGCTGGGTAGGTGATTCTTGGTTTTAATCCTAATTCCCTTGATCTCCAGAATATTGTATTCCAGGCCCTTTGATCCCTTAATGCAGAAGCTGCTAGGTCCTGGGTTTTGTGGTACACTCTAATTCTGAAGGAATTATTCCCTTCGGTGAGCTTTTGAGATTCTTTTTCCATCTGGCAAATTCAACTTTTTAAGGCATTCTTCTCCTCATTGGCTTTTTGGGCCTCTTTTGCCATTTGAGTTAGTCCTTTTTTTTAAGGTGTTATTTTCTTCAGTCAATTTGTTGCCTCTCTTTTTATGATTTTCTTGCATCATTCTCATTTCTCTTCCCAATTTTTCCTCCACTTCTGTTACTTGATTTTCAAAATCCTTCTTGAGCTCCTCCATGGCCTATAGCCAGTTCATATTTTTCTTGGAGGCTTTTGATGCAGGTGTTCTGACTTTGTTGTCTTCCTCCCATTCCATGCTGCGATCCTTTTTGTCACCAAAAAAGGCATCTAAGGTTGGATTGCTGTGCTTGCTTTGCTTACTCATTGCCACTTGACTTCTGAACTCTTTGCCACAGTAGAACTCTGCTTCCAGAGAGGAGACCTTTGTCCCAAATTGCTGGGGTTTTCACAGCTGCAGGAGCTATTAGTTGTGTGCCCTCTCTACAGCCCCAACAATCTCTGGTTCACTGGCCACACACCCAGGACCTCTACCCAAGACAGTGATCCAGATCCAAGCAGGTTAAAGCAAGTGCCCTCTGAATGGTTGCTTGGTTCCCCTACAGTCTGTAGGCCAGGAGCTCTGAAGCAGCCATATGGAGGGGGCTGCATGGCTGCAGCTCCTCCACAGCTTCTTGCCTTCTTGCCCTGGGGGCAGTGGCTGGACCACACTTGTGGTCCCCCTTTTCCCACAAAGTTCACACTGACCTTTTGCTTTGTCTTTGGCATTTATGAGTTGATAATTCTGGAAACCACAACAGCTGCTGGTGATCCACTCTTCTGAAATCCATTCCAGCTGCTGCTGGTTGGAGCCACCCTAGAGTTAATATCGCAGCCTCACTCATGGCTAGGCTTACCTCACAGTGTGCTGCATTGGCCCTTCCTATCCACCTGCCAGTGGAGATTTGCCTTCAGTGGGAGATTTGTTTCTCTCTGTCACTTTATGGGTTTTGTAGCTCTAAAATTTGTTCAGAGTCATATTTTATAGATATTTGAGGTGGTTATGGGGGGAACTCACACAGCTTCAAATAGAGCAACTGTTTATGAATAGTGTTTAAGCATAATTGGAATTCTGCTGTTCATAGAATCATAGACTAATTGAGCTAGAAGGTTTCTTACAGACCTAATACAGGAGTTCTTAACTTTCGTGTGTCCTGGACGTTTTCTCAAATATCTTAATGTTTTTAAATGCATAAAATAAAATGTATAGCAGTACAAAGGAAAGAAATACATGGAAATATGGTTACCAAAATCTTTAAAGAACAAAGTTCATGGATACTAGGTTAAGATATCACAAAAGTAGTCCAATCAGCTTATGTTAAAAATATGTAAGCTGAGCCCTAGAGAAATTAAAATAGATTAAGCAAGAACACATGATGTTTCTCAGAGATGAGACTAGAGCCTAAGACTTCTTGATTGCTCAGTGTTGCTTCCACTACAACCTTATTTCTTTTTAAAAATTAATAATTTTTGGTTTTCAACATTCATTTCCACAAAATTTTGTTACAGTTTTTTTCTCCCTGTCTTTCCCCTACTCCCACCACAAAATAGCAAGCCTACTGAATATCCCTTCTCTCAATCTTTTCTCTCTTATATGCTCTCCCATCCATCCCCCTCCCCAACTTTCTAGTAGCACAAGATGGATTTCTGTATCCCAGTGCCCATATATCTTGTTTCCCAGTTGTATGTAAAAGACAATGTTTTTTAAACATTTGTTCTTCAAACTTTGAGTTCCAGATTTTTCCCTTCTTTCCTCCTTACCTGCCCCCACTGGGAAGATAAGCAATTCAATATAGGTTGTACACATGTCATTACCCAAATCATTTCCATAATTGTTATACTGTGAAAGACTGACTATATTTCCCTCCATCCTGTCCTGTCCCAACTTATTTTAACATTTTCCTTTGACCTTATCCCTTTTCAAAAGTGTTTGCTTCTAACTACCACCTCTCCCAATCTGCCCTCCCTTCTATCATCCCCTCAGTTTCCTGTAGGGTAAGATATTCAGTTGCATGTGCATGTTGTTCTCTCCTTAAGCCAAATTCAATGAGAGTAAGTTGACCTATTCCTTTTTACATTCCTGCTCTTCCCCTCCATTCTAACAGTTTTCTTTTGCCTCTTTTATATATTTTACACTAATATATCTCTCCCTTTCTACTTCTGCCAGTAAATTCCTCTCTGACCTCTAAATTTTATTGTTTAGATATCATCCCTTCATATTTAACTCATCCTGTGCTCTGTCTATGTATACATGAACATACATATGCCCACACACCCACATATATATTTGTATACACACACACCCTCCTGAATACATACATATATGTATGTATATGTACATACATAAATATTCCTTTCAATTATCCTCATACTGAGAAAAGACTTATGAGTTACAACGATCATTTTTCCATGTAGGAATGTGAACAGTTCAACTTTAATAAGTTCCTTATGATTTCTTTTCCCTGTTTACCTTCTCATGCTTCTCTTGTTTATTGTTTTTGAAAGTCAAATTTTCTGTTCAGCTCTGTTTTTTTTCATCAAGAATGCTTGAAAATTCTGTATTTCATTGAATGACCATATTTCCCCCTGAAGTGTTATACTCAGGTTTGCTGGGTAGGTGATTCTTTGTTTTAGTCCTAGCTCCTTTGACCTCTGGAATATCATATTCCAAGCCCTTCAATCCCTTAATGTAGGTGCTGCTATGTCTTGTGTTATCCTGATTGTGTTTCCCACAATATTTAAATTGTTTCTTCCTGGCTGCTTGTAATATTTTCTCCTTGACCTTGGAATTCTGGAATTTGGCTATAATATTCCTAGGAGTTTTCTTTTGGGGATGTTTTCCAAGAGGCAATTGGTGAATTCTTTCAATTCCTGTTTTGCCTTCTGGTTCTAGAATATCAGGGCAATTTTGCTTAATAATTTTCTGAAAGATGGTGTCTTGGCTATTTTTTTTTGATCATGGCTTTCAGGTAGTGCAATAATTTTTGAATGATCTCTCCTGGATTTATTTTCCAGGTCAGTGGTTTTTCCAATGAGATATTTCACATTGACTTCTATTTTTTCATTTGTTTGAATCTGTTTAATAGTATCTTGATTTCTCATAAAGTCATTAGCTTCCAGTTGCTCCAATCTAATTTTGCAGAAGTTATTCTCTTCAGTGAATTTTTGAAATTCCTTTTCCATCTGTCAAATTCAGTTTTTTAAGATATTCTTTTCCTCATTGTCTTTCTGGACCTCTTTTGCCATTTGAGTTAGTCTAATTTTTAAGTTGTTATTTTCTTCAGTGTATTTTTGTGTCTCCTTTAGCAGGCTATTGACTTGCTTTTCATAATTTTTCTGCATCATTCTCATTTCTCTTCCCAGTTTTTCCTCCACTTCTCTTACTAGATTTTCAAAATCCTTCTTGAGCTCTTCCATGGCCTGTAACCAGTTCATATTTTTCTTGGAGGCTTTTGATGCAGGAGTTCTGACTTCACTGTCTTCCTTCTGCTCCATGCCTTGATCCATTTGGTCCCCCAAAAAGGATTCTATTGTCTTTTTGTGCTTCCTCTGCTTGCTTATATTGCCAGCCAATTTCTTGACCCTTGAGCTCTTTGCCATAGTAGAACTCTTCTTCCAGAATGGAGAGGGCTCTTTCCCAAGTGGCTGGGGTTTTCACAGCTGCTGGAGCTATTCAGAGGGCAACATCTCTACAGCCCCACAAGTTCTGGCTCACTAGTCACATCCTCCAGGACCTAAACCCAAGACCATGATCCATATCCAAGCGTGTGAAAGCAAGAGTGATTATCCTCTGAATGATAACTTGGTCCTTCTACAATCTGCAGTCCAGAACCTCCTGAGGCAGCCCTGTGGCACAGCCTCATACCTCCACCTGCTTCTCACCCTGGAGGCAGCAGCTGGACCATGCTTTTCTGTCCCCCCATTCCAACAAAGTTCCACACTGACGTTTTACCTTGTCTTTGGTGTTTATGAGTTGAGAAGTCTGGAACCTACCACAGCTGCTGCTTATTTACTCTCCTCAAGTTTGCTCTGGTCACTGCTGCTCAGGGCCTCCCTGGGGCTGGAACCACATGGCTCTTGCAGAACTGCACTTGGCTCTCATCATGCTGCAATAGACCTTTTGTGTTGGCCTGCTGGCTGTCTGCAGTGGGAGATTTGTTTCTCTCTGTCACTTTGCGGGTTCTGTAGCTTTAAAATTTGTTTAGAGTCATTTTTTTTACAAGTATTGGAGTTGTTTGGAACCAGATCCCATGCCATGGTCATTCTTCTACTCCTCCATCTTGGCTCTGCCCCCTACAACCTTATTTCTTTCCTTTACATACTTATTATTTTTTTCATTTTTCAGTAGTGTCCAATTCTTTGTGACAATTTTTTTTTTTGGCAAATATACTGGAGTTGTTTGGCTTTTCCTTCTTCAGTTCATTTTACAGATGAGGAAACGGGTTAAGTAACTTATCTAGGTATATACAACTAGTAAGTTTCTGAGGGCAGATTTGAACTCAGGGTGATGAGTCTTTCTGAGTCTGGACCACTTAGTAGCCCCTTTGGCTACATTACAGGTGAAATAGCTATTTGTTGATTCCCCCCAGGAATCTAATCATTAGCTCTAATATTGTTTCTGTGAGAGAATATTCTCCAAGTTCTAAATAAGTGACTTAATTCCAAATTACATTTGGAACACAATCCATTTGTAAATTGGGAAAGTTGTGTACAGGACTCTATGGTCCCCAATATCATATAATCTGATGCTTATGTAGTTACATTAAACTACTCTTAATGCCTTAACTTAGAGTTACTTGTTAGGCACTGGAATAAATCCATCTCATTATATGGAAGCATATTATAGTGAGGAATATCATTATTCTCATCAGTTCAATTTGAGGAACAAAAGGAGACTCAGGAACATAGCTCCAAAATTCATCAGTTGTAAATGAGAAATAGAATAAGGAGAAAGTAAGGAGATGCCTTTTTTTGAAGGCCTTCTGGTTAGAAGTACATGAATTTTTTCAGATCATTGGAATATACCCATCCATTAAATCATTGTAGATTTCAAAAGGGGAGCAGCTCAAAACAAAGAATGAAAGGGGATTACAGTTTCTAAAATAGGGAGAATGGAACAATTGTAGAAAACTGTTAGAAAATTCTAGAGCATTTAAAAGATCCTAAAAAAGGATATTAAATATCCTAAACATGAAATATGAAGATATGTCTGAAAAGCTATGAGAAAGCTATGAAAGGGACTTTTAGTCTCTTTATAGTGTGCTCAAATTAAAGAAGTACCAAGGCTCTTTCATATCCGTGTAGATGATCTTTCTCTGTTTCTGCGCTCTAAGAAGTAAATCTTTCTGTGGTCAGTGTAGAGATGAACCACTCTGAACTTAGCTGGTAGGATCCTCTGGAGAATGGAAAGAAATGATTTTTTATTAAGTGCCTACATTGTGCCAAGTGCTATGCTAAGTGCTTTATAAATATCTCAATTCATCCTCACTACAACCATAGCAGGTAGGTGCTATTATTATCCCAATTTTACACTTGAGGAAAGTGAAGCAAAACAGAGGGTACGTGACTTGCCTGTGGCCATACAGCTAGCAAGTTTCTGAGGCTGGTTTTGAACTTACCTTCTTGATTCCATGCTCAGCATTCTATGTAGGATGCTACCCAGCTGCTTCAGCCTGGTTCTTCATCACTTGGTTTTTCCAGCTTGTTAGGAATTTACAATGCTTGCTCTACACTGACATAACTTTAGGAACATAGATTCAGTGCTGAGAGGGACCTTCAGAGTCATCCAATCCAATTCCTTTTTTTTTTCCACATAAGGAAAGAGAATTTAAAGTGATGTACCCAAGTATACACTGGTAATAAGTGCTTGAGTTTGAAGAAAAACCCCAGCTCCTTTGACCTGAAATTCGCCACTCTTTTTTGTGACATGAGGCTACTCAGGATGATGTAGTTATTCAGAGTCAAGGTATAGAGCTGGGGAACCTGTGGCCTCAATGCCACATGTTGCCCTCTAAGTCCTCATGAATGGCCCTTTGACTCAAACCAAACTTCACAGAACAAATTTCCTTAATCAAAGGATTTGTTTTGTGAAACTTGGACTCAGTCAAAAGGCCTCACCCAAGGACCTGGAAGTCCACATGTGGCTTCAAGGCCTCAGGATCCCCACCCTGGAAGGACACCCCTTTGCAAGGAAAATAAAAACAAGGAAAATGTATTTCCCTTTTGTCTTTGTTTCACCAGCTCCTTTCACCTTTCCCTTAACATAATAGGTTCAAATAAATAGATGGAATTGGTTTGGCGTGTATTTCTAGTATCATTAATTGGAAGTTGGAATACATTCTACCCCAGAAGCAATGCTTTGTATTGTCAGATGTGAATAGAAGCTATTATACAATCCCAGAATCTGCTGCTCTAGAGTGAAGTCCAGAGCAGGACTTTTGAGGAAACAGCAAGCATTAATTAAAATTGGATTTCCTCTATGTTGTCACATCATTTAAAGTTCGCTCAGTTTACATTTCAATCTCAAATTATTAGGAACAAAGCACTTCCAATGGAATATTTTCCTCTCTAGAAATACTGTGTAAGCGTACCTCGTTAATAGAACTCAAATCTATCCTATTACCCTTTCTACTAATTAAAGTTCTTTTTTTAATATGACAAATTATTTTCTCAGTAAACAAGTTCTTTATCTCTTATATTTTCTTTCATGGATTCATGACAACTAACTTCGTCTTTCTATGTAACCCCATAGATTTGTTGAACAATGGCATTGTATGGAGAACTTTATCAAATGATAAGTGAATATCACCAGTCAATGAATATTTATTGAATGTCCGACATCTGCAAGGTATCATGAATAAATGAAAGCACTTGGGAGAAGTTAGACCAGAGAGCAGTTAAGGAGGGAGCACAAAATGAGCAGACTATTGGGATATTTTCTCCAGGAGTAAAACAAATTGGAGGAGATGATCAGTGCCTTATATGTTCCTCCTCAGAGCAATTATGGAAGAGAATAATCATCCTTAGTAACTGTAAATTAACAGACTACAGACATTTCAGAACAAACTCAGAGGGAGAGAGAAGGGGAGGGATTTTTTTTCAAGAGAGAAGAAGCAAAGAAAGAAAATGAGCTTATAAAGTAAAGCTGATCATAGGACTTACTGTCTTTGCTCATTTCCATAAGCTTATGTTATGAGAATGAACCATCTGATGCTAGTCCCAGGTGTTTGCAGAAGCTGTTGAAAATGAGATGAAAGGAGCTCTCTGTTTCACACTTTAAAAATATATATTTATTTATTTTTAGTTTTCAACATTCATTTCCATAAGCTTTTGTGTTTTAAATTTTCTCCTCCTCCTCCTCCTCCCACCCCAAGACAACTTGCTAACTAATATTGGCTCTACATATATATTCAAATCAAAAATATTTTCACATTGGTCTTGTTATAAAGAAGAATAAGGACCAAATGAGAGGAATCATGAGAAAAAAGATGGAAAAGAAAAGAATAACAATCACAACAATAAAAGAGAGTCAGCAGTATGCTTCAATCTGCATTCAGACTCCGTAGTTCTTTCTCTGGATATGGACACCGTTTTCCATCATGCGTCTTTTGGGGTTGTCTTAGATCCGTGCGTTGCTGAGAAGAGCTAAGTGTATGAAAAGTTAGTCATCGCATAATGTGCCTGTTATGGTGTACAATGGTTCTGCTCATTTTACTCATCATTGGTTAATGTAAGCCTTTCTAGGTTTCTCTGAAGTCCACTTGCTCATCTTTTCTTCTTTAACCATAGTATTCTATTCATATGCCACAACTTGTTCAGTCATTCCCCAACTGAAGGGCATCCCCTAAATGTCCAATTCTTGGCTACCACAAAAAGAGATACTAGAAATATTTTTGTATGCGTGGCTTCTTTTTGCATTTGTATGAACTCTTTGGGATACAGATCTAGAAGTGGTATTGCTGGGTCAAAGGGTATGCACAGTTTTATAGTCCTTTGTGCATACCTCCAAATTACTCTCCAGAATGATCAGATCAATTCACAACTCCACCAACAATGCATCCATGTTCCAATTTTCCCACATCTACAACATTTATCATTTCCTGTTTTGTCATGTTAGTTAATCTGGCAGGTATAATGTGGTACCTCGGGGTTGTTTTGATTTGCATTTCTCTAATTACTAGGTTTTTAGAGCATTTTTTCATAGGACTATAGATAGCTTTAATTTCTTCCTCTGAAAATTGCCTATTCATATCCTTTGACCATTTATCAACCGGGGAAAGACTTGTATTCGTATAAATTGGGCTTGAGTCCTTAACATATTTTAGAAATGAGGCATTTATCAGAGATACTGGCTGTAAAAAATTGTTTCCCAGGTCTCTGCTTCCCTTCTAATCTTGGTTGCATTGGATTAGTTTGTGCAAAAACTTTTCAATTTAATGTAATTATCCATCTTGCATTTCATAATGTTCTCTGTCTCTTGTTTGGTCATAAATTCTTCCACTCTCCATAGATCTGACAGGTCAATTATTGTTTGCTCTCCTAGTTTCTTTAGAATATCAGCCTTTATATCTAAATCATGTCCCCATTGTGGCTTTATCTTGGCCTAGGGTAAAAAGGTGTCAGTTTGTGCCTAGTTTCTGCGGTATTTTTGTCCAGTTTTCCCAGCCATTTTTGTTAAATAGTGAGTTCTTATCCCAGAAGCTGGAGTCTTTGTGTTTATCAAACAGTATATCACTATAGTCATTGACTATTGTCTTGTGTACCTAGCCTATTCCATTAATCCACCACTGTATTTCTTAGCCAGCGCCAAGTAGTTTTAATGATTGCTGCTTTATCATATGGTTTTGGATCTGGTATGGTTAAGCAACATTGTTTTGCATTTATTTTCATTAATTCCCTTGATATTCTGGACCTTTTGTTCTTCCATATGAATTTTATTATCATTTTTTCATAACTCTATAAAAGAATTTTTGGAAGTTCAATTGATATAGCACTGAATAAATTAATTAAGGTAGAATTGTCATTTTATTATATTACCTTAGCCTACCAGTGAGCAACAAATTTTCCAATTATTTAGATATGACTTTATCTGTGAGAAAAATGTTTTGTAATTGTGTTCATATAGTTCCTGCGTTTGTTTTGGTAGACTCCCAAATATTTTATAATGTCTACAGTAACTTTAAATGGAATTTCTCTTTCTAAATCTTACTGTTAGTAATATATAGAAATGTTGATGATTTATGTGGATTTATTTCATATCCTTCAACTTTGCTAAATTTGTTTATTATTCCAAGTAATTTTTTACTTGATTGTCTAGGATTCTCTAAGTATGCCACCATATCAACTGCAAAGAGTGATAGCTTAGTTTCTTCTCTATCTGTTCTAATAGATTCTAATTGTTTCACCCCCAATCTTATTGGAAATACTTCTGGCTTATCCCCATTACAGATAATGCTTGTTGATGGTTTTAGGTAGATGCTATTCATCATTTTAAGGAAGACTCCAATTATTCCCATGCTCTCTAGTGTTTTTCAATAGGAATGGGTATTGTATTTTGTCAAAAGCTTTTTCTGCATCTCTTGAGATAATCATATGATCTCTGTTAATTTTGTTGTTGATATGCTTAATTATGCTGATTGTTTTCCTAATACTGAACCAGCTCTGCTTTCCTGGTATAAATCCTACTTGGTCATAGTGTATTATCCTGGTAATTAGTTGCTGTAATCTCTTTGCTAATATTTTATTTAAAATTTTTGCATTTATATTCATTGGGGAAATTGGTCTATAATTTTCTTTCTCTGTATTGACTCTTTATTCTTTATGTATTAGTACCGTATTTGTATTATAAAAAATAATTTGGTAGGACTCCTTCTTTGCTTATTTTCCCAAATAGTTTAAATAATATTGGAATTAATTATTCTTTAAATGCTTGTAATTCATCTGGCCCTGGAGATTTTTTCTTAGGTAGTTAACTGATTACTTGTTCAATTACTTTTTCTGAAATGGAGCTATTTAAGTATTTTATTTCCTCTTCTGTCAATTTGGGCAATTTACATTTTGCATATATTTATCCATTTCACTAAGATTGTCAAATTTATTGGCATACAGTTGGCAAAATAGCTCTTAATTATCATTTTAATTTCCTCTTCATTGGTGGTATATTCACTCTTTTCATTCTTGATACTGGTAATTTGATTTTCTTCTTTCTTTTTTTCTTTAAAATTGAATTAACCAAATCTTTGTCTGTTTTATTGTTTTTTTTAATAAAAGCAGCTCTTAGTTTTGTTAGTTCAATAATTTTCTTAATTTCAATTTCATTAATCTCTCCTTTGATTTTCAGAATTTCTAATTTGGTATTTAACTGGAGAATTTTAATTTGTTCTAACTTTTTTCATTGCATACCCAATTCATTGATCTCCTCTTTTTCTACTTTATTCATGTAAGCATTTAGAGATATAAAACTTCCCCTAAGAACTGCATTCACTGTATCTCATATGTTTTGGTATATTGTTTCCTTATGGTAATTCTCTTGGATGAAGTTACTGAATGTTTTTGTTTTTTGACCCACTCACTCTTGAGGATTAGATTATTTAGTTTCCAATTAATTTTTAGCCTCTCTTTCCATGGCCTCTTATTACAAGTCATTTTTATAGCATCTGAAAAGGATGCATTTAATATTTCTGCCTTTCTTCACTGTATTGTGAAGTTTTTATGTCATAATACATGGTCAATTTTTGCTCCATGTACCACTGGAAAAAGATATATTCCTTTCTATCACAATTCAATTTTCTTCAGAAGTCTGCCATATCTAGCTTTTCTAAAATTCTCTTCATCTCCTTTCCCCTCCTACTTCATATATGGCAAGTTTGATTTCTATACCTAAGTGATTTTGTTATTCTGAGTTAAATCTGATGAGAGCAAGGTTTAAACAATACTCATCACCCTCCCTTCTTCCCTTCTACTGTAATAGGTATTGTGCCTCTTCATGTGATACAATTTACCCTTTTCTGCCTTCTCTTTTCCTCTTCTCCCAGTACAACCCTTTTCCCCTACTTTATTAATCTTTTTTTAAAAATCATCTCATCAAAGTCAACTTATAACCACATTATCTATGTATACCCCTTCTAAATGTCAAAATAAATATATGGTTCTTAAGAGTTAGAAGTTTCATCTTCCCTTGTAGGGATGTAAACAGTTTGCCTTTATTAATAACATATTTTTTTCTTTCCTGTTTACCTTTTTATGCCTCACTTGAGTCCTCTATTTGAAGGTCAAATTATCTGTTGAACCAGATCTGGACTTTTCTTCAGGAAGGTTTGGAAGTCCCCTATTTCATTGAATGTCCATCTCTTCCCCTGAAAGATTATGCTCAATTTTTGCTAGATAGTTGATCCTTGGTTGCAATCCAAGCTCCCTTGCCTTACAGAATATCATATTCCAAGTTCTCCTGTGTTTCACTCTTAAGTTGTACTTTTAAGACCTAGTGACTGGCATGCACAATGAACATGAAAATTATTGTAGAGAATTTGCCTCAGCACAGTATAAGAAGAATCATGTAGTTGGCTACTTCTAATTACCTTCTAGGATTAAATTCCAGGTTGAAAGACATTGTGGTTTAACTTCACTAATTCACACTAAAAATTGAGATCTTTTTTTTGTGAGGGGAGATTGGGGATTATCAATTTTATTAAGTTTGTATGTCAAAGTAAACTGGTACAACCAAAAATCGAGGTTGTATTTTTTTCTGATGCTACTAATAATCAAATGTATATCGCAAAGATTTCTAGAACTTGTTGAGTTTTATTTTAAAGAACTGATCTAGTCCCATTTTCTACAAATAATTATTGAAGAGTCTTAGGTACGTAAAAACATGTTAGCATCATAGTTAATAAATATATTATTATAAAAAGTATATTAACTTATCCTGACCCTATCACTTTTTAGCTGTGTAGCCACAGGGAAGTCCTAGACTCTTAGGAGCATACATTTATAACTAGGAGGAAGCCTAGAAACTGTCTATACCAAACCTCTTATTTTTTCAAACAAAGAAACTAAGTCTCTGACACATTAAGTGATCATGGACACAGAGCTTGTAAGGAGTCTTTTAATCTCTCTGGGCCTTGCTTTCTTCATCTAAAAAAGGATAACATTTGCAAAAGTTAGCTCATAGACTGTTGTAAGGAAAAGCTTTATATTAAGGTGAGTTATTGTTATCCTATTGTTGATGATTTTCAAAGTTAGAAGTTATGTACTCTTCCTTTTTCTCTTTTAATTTTTAATAATTTTCAGTGTCAGTAATGTCTTTATGTCTAAAGAAATGTTATCTAATTAGACTTAGTTTACACTTTAAAATGGGAAAAATTTTAATTTTTTTCTTTGCATTAATTTTATCCACATTCTTAACAACTCAGAAATAGATATGGGTGGAACCAAAGTGTCAGAAAAATATAAATGGTGCATCTGGGAGTCTTGGAGTTTGAGTAAGGGAAAATTAAGGTTAGCTGTAGGGGTAGAGAGGGTTGCTGTTCAGGCAGAAATGGGGAGAAAAGAAATGAAGACTTTCTAGGGAGAGGTGGCCTTCCAATTCACTTTGATATAGGATGGGATCTAATTCCTGGTTGAAGAAGGCAGTGATTAAAAACAATTTTAAAAGATTTAGTGATGTCATTACTTTTTACATCATCTTAATTTTAAAATAGATTGTCTCTCCCTTTTTAACAACTTATCCCTTGTGACAAAAATAAGAAAAATAAATTTAAAGAACATTTTTTTTTTAGCAAAACTAATTAACATGTCACCTCAGGGAATAATAGAACATTCAGCATTTCATACCTATGGTATCCTACCTCTGCAAAGAAGGGAAGGAGCCACATTTTCTTGTTCCTTTTCCAAGGCCCGTAAGGTAATTGTGATTGCACAATATTCAGCATCATTTCTGAGGTTTTTCTTTCCATTTTTATTATTGTAGTCATTATATGTATCTTTTCTTGTTTTATTTGTTTGACTTTTATTGGTTCATATAAATATCCCTAAATTTATGTGAATTTTTTTGTATCCAATATTTCTTATAGCATCATTGTTCCATTCATTGTGCATCAACTTTCAGGTGCCTCACTTCATTTAGTCATTCTCCAGTTGATGGGCCTCTATTTTGTTTCTATTTCTTTGCTACAACAAAAAAGTGCTGCAATGAATGTTTTAGTGCATTTGAATTCATTCTTTACTTATTGGAATATATGTTCAGATGTAGAATGTTTGTGTCAAAGGATGCATACATTTTCTCTACTTATCATAGTTCCAAATTGTTTTCCTGCATAGTTGGACAAATTCAGAACTCCATCAATAGTGTGCCTGTTTTTCCTCGGGCACTCTAACAGTAACTATATTTACTTTTTATGATCTTTGGCAAAAAGTTGAAACTTCAGAGTTATTTTGATTTCTAGTTTTCTTATTATTGGTGTTTTAGAAAGATATTCCATATAATCATAAATAATCTACAATTCTTTTCAAGACTGTTTGTTAATATCCTTTGACCTCTTATCCATTGGGAAAGGGCACTTGGTTTTAGATATTTGTAATATTTTCCTATATTCATTGGATATCAGACCCTGAAATGAGATTTAATCAGCAGATTTTTGCCCTATCAATAGGCTCCTTTCTTTTTATACTTGCATTGATTTATTCAAGCAAAAGGTTTCATTTTTACATAATAAACATTATTTATATTTTGCTATTGCTTTTATCCTCTGGTTAAAAACTCTTGAATTAATCATAGCTAGAAAAGCTATTATATATGGTCCTTTTCTGATGTTTGTGTGTGTATGTGCATATGTGTAACTTTTCACATCAAATTAGATATGTTTTGTATTTATTGGGTTATATAATGTAAGATGTTGGTCTGAATACAGTTTCTTCCAAAGAAGTTTAAAGTTTTCCTAGCAGTTCTTATTAAATTGGAAGTTCTTACTCAAGTAATTTATGTTTTAAGGTTTATTAAACATTAAATACCTATGTTTTTATTAAACATTAAATACCAAGTTTAGCTGTTTTAGATTCTTCCTTAGTTGGCCTATACCACTTATTTAGTTTTGCATTTTTTAACCAGTGCTAAGCAGTCTTGATGGGATGTACTATAGTATTATTCCCACATAATTTCTACATTAAAAAATAATTTCCCTTGTAATTCTAAAACTTTGCTTCTTCAAATGAATATTTTTATTACTTTGTCTAACTCTATAAAGTAGAAATTTTGATCACCCATTTTAGTTTGATTAATATAGAACTTAAATTTTGGTTTTTATCATTTTTTATATTGGTGTGGTCTAACCATGAACAATGTATATCACTACAATTATTTGTCATTCCTTATTTACTTATATTGTTTTGTACCTTTATTTATACAAGTCTTAAGTGTACCTTGTTGGATTGACACAGATCTATAATGCATTTTGTCTTTATTTCAAATGGTATTTCCCTTTATACTTTTCCTCTTGGATTTTGTTAATGACATATAGAAATGCAATCATTTAAAACTTTATTTGTATTCAGAAACTTTACAAAAGCTGTTGATCATCTCCATTTGATTGCTTTCATGTTAGTTAGAAAAACATCATGTTATCAGAAAATAAAGATAATTTTATCACCTCTTGGTTCAGTCTTTATGACCTTCATTTATTTTTCTTGATTTAGTGTTCTCATATATTTCTCTAGAATTATGTCAGGTAATAGTGGGAGAAAAGGGAGGGTGGATCCAAGATGGCAGAGTAAAAGCAGGGATTTGCTTGAGTTCTCCCCCAAACTCCTCCAAATACCTGTAAAAATGACTAAACAAATTCTAGAGGTGCAGAACCCACAAAATGATAGAGTGGAACAAATGTCTAGTCCAAGATAGCCTGGAAGATCAACAGGTTCTATTGCACTGGGTTGGGAGCAGAGCACAGTCTAGCATGGGCCATGCCAGCACAGACATGACCAGAGCAGTGTAATGCCATGCACAAGCAGCTTCCCAAAAGAATGCTACTGTGAACAGCTTTTAAGGTTCTGATTACACAGTACAGTGAACACTCCATTTATTCCATTACAAATCAAAGCAAACATTCACAACAAATCATAATATAATATTCACAACATCACATCTTATCACAGAAAATCACAATATAGTGTTTACAGTTTAACATTAGAATGGCCACATAGTTTTCACCAAAGTGGTCACAGTATTTAGAACAAAGAACAAAAGAATAATCAACTGATATGCCTAAGGAGGCTTGCCTCCTCACTCAGTCATTCAGTCATCTCACAATACAATAATCAATCTTCCACTCATGGGGCAATTATAGATTAACTTAATCAGTCACTTATCTAACAATCAGTCACTAAGTATTGTTAATCACTAAATACAATCATTAGAAAAATTACTCAAATCCTCCACCCCTTGGTTTCTAGTAAACTTCAATTTCATCATGCATTCAATATACAAGGAGAGGCCTTTTCTTCATCTTCACTCAGGATGGTCTCTCAGATTCCCTGGATCCCCTTCCATGATCCCAGCTCCTACCTGAATCTACCAGTCACCTGGATTGAGAGGCAGACAGCTCCCAGGTTCTCATGCAGTCCTCTGAGCCATTCTTGCTACACACTGAAGTTCACAGGGTCCATCACATCTCAAAACCTTTACACCTTCTGTTTCTAGGAACTCAAGAATCAATCAAGCCACAAACAAACAAAATCTTATCCCAGTCATGCTTCTTCAGTCCTCCAGCAGTTTGGCTGGCCCTAGGACCCAGAAGAAATCTCAGCCTTCCAGGCAGCCTTCTCAGCAGCAACTTCAGCCTTCACCAGATTCCGGTCTTATAGAAAATTCCAACTCAGTTCTCAGTCCAGTAGCAGCCCAGCTCCTAGAGGCTGGAACAACTCTGCTTCTTCCACCAGAAGAAAAAATTCTTGATTCTGACTGCCTCTCTCTTGGGTTCTTTTTATACACACACAAACACACACATTGGCTTCCTGTCTCAGCCAACCCCTTCCTTTTATGTCAGCAACAGGAGACAGAGTTCACACCTTCTGTTTCTGTCACAGAAACACTTAGTCCTTAAGGGCTAGGTAACTGCTAAATTAATTATGTTACAAGCAGGCTTCAGGGGACTGAATCACTGGCAGCTGTGGTGGTTTCCAGACTTCTCAGCTCAAAGACATCAAAGAAAGCATAGAAGGTCAGTAGGAAAACTCTGTGGGAGCTGGGTGAAAGAAGAGCACAGTCAGGTCCTGTAGTGCCAATGCAATATTCACAGTGCTGATGGCCACTGTAAATGTGCTGGCATAGTACTCAATCACAAAATATAACAGACTTTCCATATAGAATACAGAAGCAAAACATTTATTCAGACACTAGAAAACTGAATCTCAAAACCAGTAAGGCAATTCCATTATAGTAGCAAAGAAGTTAATAAGCTGTAACAGGACAGAGAGCTACAGCATCTTTTAATCTTCCCATAAACCAACATTTATTCACAAGCCTGTCTCCCTCAGGTGCATCTTCTCCTCCCTCCAGTCTCTAACTCCCCTAACTCCAAGCTTCTTGTGGGCTCTGTTCCACCTTTTAGCAAACTCCTTCCACCACAGGCTCCATGTGATTATATCCAGTCTATTAGGGGGCAGGGTATATCTTCAAAGCAGGGAAGGTCTTCAAATTCTGTTAGGTTTATTAAGAGACAGGGAACATTGTCAAATTCTCATTATCATAAATGGCCCCAGCCCCAGGGTGGTGGAGGTACTGGTGGTAGCAGTAGCAGCAGTGGCTGCTTCCATAGCTCTGGGCTCACAGATGGTGGGGGATTGAGCAGCTGATCAGAAGGTGATTGTAAGTATCTCCTTGCTGAAACTGAAGCAGGATTCTCTTGCTGTGTCCTGCTTGTATCTGGGTCATAGCCCTGGGAGTTGGTCCTGGAGTGAGGAGGAGAAAAATGTGGCAGAGCTTGTGGAGAGGGAACCCTCCTCATAGTTCCAAAACAGAAAAGAGTCCTTGTTGTCACCCATAGGTCACACCTCTCCTTTGATCATACTACCTTGAAAGAGCTGAAGATTTACAGGTCCCTAGAAGTATCTCTCAAAACAGCTACACAAAACCCCTGAAGCTTGGGACAGTACACCTCCCCCAATCCTCACCCCCACTCCCACTGGAAACAAAGTCCTACCTTGACAAGGAGTTAGAAAGTCAAATATTTGGTTGGGAAAATGAGCAAACAATATTAAAAAAAAAAGGCTCAGACTACCTTGGTGACAAAGAAGAGCAAAGCAAAAAACCAGAAGACAACAAAGTCAAAGGTCCTACATCAAAATCCTTCAAGAAAAATATGAATTGGTTGCAGGTAATGGAAGGGCTCAAAAAGAATTTTGAAAATCAAGTAAGAGAAGTAGAACAAAAATTGGGAACAGAAATGGTTTATGCAATAAAATCATGAAAAAGAAGTCAACAGCCTGCTGAAGGACACTTTAAAAAGTGCTTAAGAAAATAACACCTTAAAAAATAAACTAACTCAAATGGCAAAAGAGGTCCAAAAAGTCGATGAGGAGAAGTACCAGGCACGTAATAGATGCTACTTAAATGTTGACTTGATTTGAAGTTAGGTGATCTTTGAAGTCTCTTCTAGCCCTGTGTGAGTCTATACCTCACTTTTCTCATCTTTAAAATAAGATGTTTAGACTAGCTGATCTCTATGGCACTTTCTAACTCTAACTTTCTGAATTTTTAAAAAAATCTTCAATACCTAGAGAACTTTAGCTCCCCACTATTAGTCTTTATTACATTCAGTACACATTCCATTCATTGTGGAAATGAATGTTGAAAACTAAAAATAAATAAATTAATTTTAAAAATAATGGGGAAGGAGAACTCTTACTTTGCTCTTACATTTACTAGGAGAACCTTTACTGTTTCTCTATCACACATAATACTAGCTTATTTTCATATTAAAATGACCCTTTTCCTATGATTTACAGGATTTTTGGCAGAAATGAGTGTTAAGGTTTATCAACAAACACTGTCCAAGAGTTAAATAGGATAGATGTTAGATTCAGAGAGCTAAAAGGAATCTTCAAGATTACCTGGTTATTCCCCTCAAGTGACTTGCCAAGTGTTATGCACAAATATTAACTATCATACACAGTTCTAGATCTAGCTTGAGAATTTTTTCTCTATTATATGGTACTCCTAATTAAACATATATTTCCTTATTACATTAAAGTCTTTTAAGTTCTGGTAACCAATTTCTTCAGAGATATCAATCAGCATTCCTTTTCCCCTTCCTTCTCTTCCTTAACTTTTGTATAGAATAGACATGATATCATCACGTATGAAACCAAATTTTTCTTAAGTTGATTTGTATAAGTGACTTTTTATAATTTCAATTAAAAAAAACAAAACAAAGCCTTTAGCAACAAAATCAAATGCAGTGAATTACATTAAACTATTATATACTATATCTAATATAGTAACCTCTTTCAAGAGTCTCCAAAAGTCTGTGCCCATTTGCTACCATTGTGAAGTAACCAGTACTTGACATATTTACTTACTCTAGAATCAGGAACACTTGGATTGAATTATATTTCAAACACTTAAAAGTTAACTGTATGACATTGCAAAAGTCACTTAATCTCAGTTCCTCCATTTTAAAAATAGGAATAATAATAGCACCTCTCAGGGTTGTTTCAAGGATGAAAGGAGATTGCATTATTACCATTATTAAAATTGTTATCTGAAAGACTGTGCTTCATGGCATGCCATTGTGGAAATACCATGACATTTTAGCATTTCATTTTGTATCATAGATATTTAAAAAAGAACTGCCTGAGACAACTAAATAAATTAACTAAATAAACAAAACAGTGATTTTTTTAAAAACAAAAATAAATTATAAAACCTATCCTCAGGTAGTCCAAGTCTCTTGTGCTACACTTTAATATTTTCTTCCTTCCCTCCTTCCTTCCTTCCTTCCTTCCTTCCTCCTTCCTTCCTTCCTTCCTTCCTTTCTTTCTTTCTTTCTTTCTTTCTTTCTTTCTTTCTTTCTTTCTTTCTTTCTGTCCTTCTTGGTCTTTCAGGTGTTTAGAAGAGCTAACAGTGCCAAACTGTGCATAACTCCCCACTGATTTAAAAATGTTATTCATCCTTCTCTTTTCTAAGCTAAATTATTTATATGTGCTTAATAAAAACAGTTTAACAATGAGGATATTAATCTAATATTTAATATTAAGTTTTTATCACATAATTCCATGTTGGTTAATGCTGAATTTGGAAAATGTTAGACTTTCATATAAGGAAATAATACATTTAAAGAATTAATAATTAAATGTTAGTTTAGTCTTTGGGCAAATCATTTCAATTCCCTGGGCTTTAGTTTCCCAACCTGTAGAAGTGAGGAATGAGGCCTTTTGTGTGCAAGATATCCCATCCCACTATCCAGCTCTAGGCATTTGATCTGGTTGTCTCCCATGCCTCGAATTCTTTTCCCTTCTCATCTCTATCTCCTGGCTTCCCTGGATTCATTTAAGTTCAAGATAAAATCCCACCTTCTACAAGAAGCCTTTCTTTGTCATCCTTAATGCTAATGCCTTCCCTTCATTATTTTCAATTTGTCTTGTTCAAATATAATTGTTTGCATGGTGTCTCCCCATTAGAATTAAGCATCTTGAGAGCAGTGACAAATTTTTTCTGGTTTTCTTTGCAACCCCACTGATGAGCACAGTACCTGATACATAATAGAAGTTAAACAAATATTTGTTGATTTGATTTGAGGATAGGTGATTTTTGAGGTCTTTTCTAGCCCTGTGTGAGTCTATGCCTCACTTTTCTCATCTGTAAAATAAGATGTTTGGACTAGCTAGTCTCTGTGGTACTTTCTAACTCTAATTTTCTGAATTTAAAAAAAAAATCTTCACTACCTAGAGACCTTTTAGGTCCCCATTATTAGTCTTTCAGATACCTCATCTTTAAATTGCACTCATTGAGTTTATACTGAAATATAGGTGTGTGTTTCATTTATAATTCTACAAACTGGTTTATTCTTCACATCCTACCAGAAGTTGGTATCAGAATTTTAGTTGCATTTTGCTGAAATGTTCCTATTCAAGAAGGATCTTATTGTAACCCTACATGTATCAAGTCAAGGTTGTTCATTAATAGCACATGGACAGAAGACTACACTGGTCATGATATGACCAGAATAAAAATAGAGAGACTTAAAAAAAATAAATCACATTTTTGAATGTTTTTTGAAGTCTTTTTAAAAGGCAAAAGTTTAGGATACATAATTTATATAGCAGGCCTTATTTTTTTGTGTATTAAGCAAGATATTTTTTATTTTATATCTATCTGAGTAATGACAAGTGAGGAATAGATGGGGAGGCATATGCTTGCTGAAAATTATTGTCCCCTTTGTGAATGGTAGCTTTCATAAGGTTTGACTGGGAAGGGAATTCTGGTAGAGGATGAGTTTCTCCAAGGGTTCTCTAGTAATATCCATGGTTGTGCAAAAATATTGCCTTAATTATTCATATTCTCCAGATTAGTTCATGCAAGTACAAGGTCAGTCCACTGAGTTAGTACAGTATGATGCAGATCTGGGACAGACAGTATAGGTGAACAGTGAGTTAGGTCCAAGATTGCACAGAAGAAAAAGAATGATCTGGATTGCATTTGGGAAATTGTGGAGTACCTTTGACAGTCCTGAACTCCGTGGGCAAAAGATCCATTTTTTTCCCACTCAAATAATCTTTCATGTGCAAAAATGAGAACACCACAACCTGTAAAGAGATAAGTCTTTATATGAAAAGGAGAGGTAGATGTATAGTTAGTTCAAGTAGGTTGTAACATAATTGAAGCAATCATGTGGTATAATGGATAGAGTGCTGGATTTGGAATCAGGAAGACTTGAGTTGGAATCCTCTCAGACATTTACTTGCTCTGTGATCCTGGGCAAGTTACATAATTTTTTTCAACCTCAGTTTTCTTATCTATAAAGTGGGAATAATAATTATTGCACTTCACAAAGATTGTTGTAAAGGGCAAATGAATAATATTCATAAAGTGCTTTGTAACTGTGCACATTCCAGCTATTATTATTCCTGATGATGATCTGTGCTCAAGAAGTAGCATAAAGGATATTATTGAGGAATTTTTAAAATTAGAAATGGGGGTGCATTGGTTACATAACAAATGTGAAACATAAAAAAAAGATAATTTGGCTGTTTAGGTGGCACACAGAAAATGTGAAAGATTTAAAGTAAGGGACCTTCTCCTTAGGGACATGGACCTTCAAGTTATTCATGAACAGATTTCAGGAAGTCCATGAACTTGGAGGGGAAAAACAACAACAACAATATGTTTCCCTAACCTCTAACTGAAATTTAACATGGCCTTCCATTATGATTTTTTTAAATGTTCCAATATATATAGATAGCCTTCATTAGATGGCCATAGGGGGTCACAACACAAAATGGTTAAGAATCCCTGATCTAGAGGAAAGAATCCAGTTGGCATGTTGGGTAGACCTTATATTCTAAATATACTCTGATATTTATTCTCCCCCAATCTAAACTGAATTCTTAGAGCACTGCTAATATATAACATAAATGATTTTGCATGCATTGAGAATCTAATAGAAATCATTGATGAAAAAGGTTAAATGGCATATTTAGAATAATTTTTATGGAGACAGTCTGGTGACACAGTGATAGAGATAGTGATAGATAATTGACTTGAGTCAGGATGACCTGGATGATCCTGCCTCTGACATAGAGTGAACATAACTCTGGGATAGTCACTTAACTTTCCCAGATCCCCCAAATCCCCGAAGCTCTATCTAAGACTATATTTGCAGAACAGACACCAATCTATCTTGTTAGAGGAAGTCCCCTATACCAATCAAGTCTCTCTCTCTCTCTCTCTCTCTCTCTCTCTCTCTCTCTCTCTCTAGTTTAGTTTAAGCCAACAAGGACCTCAGATGTGTAATTATGTAAGAGTTCTATGGATGCATCCAGACTGATAGTTAACAAAATTCACAAAGGATGGAATTCCTGCTGGCTGATTGGGGTGGAAAGCAGCAGAATCAGAGATACAGCTGTGTTGATTTTCAAGGCAAAAAGAAGGGGGAAGAACATGACTCAGGAGGCTAAATTTGTGTATTCAAAATACTTTGGATTCTTAGCCATGGTTTATGATTAACTACAGGCTCCTGGATAAGCCTAAAGGGCCTTGGATGGAATTATTTTATAAAAATCATATATATTCCACTTATGTATGGTACTGTCTTAGCTAATTCATGATGTATAATATTGTATTACTCCATAAACTTAATGGGGGGAATCTGGTCTGAATATGCTTTTCCTCGTACAATCTTTTAAAAAAAATCCCCCCCCATGTACATGTACAATTTTAACACTTTAAAAAAAAATTTTGAGTTCCAAATTTTATCCCTCTTATCCCTCCCTGCCTCCCTGCCCTCCTTTCTGTGGTGGTTAGTAATTTGATATAGGTTATACATGTGCAATCATCTAAAACATTTCCATATTAGTCATTTTGTGCAAAAAGACTAGGAAGAAAGTACTTTGGGCATATAAATAAGAATATGTTTTTTTAAGAAATGATCTGCATCATAGGAATTATCTGTCTATTAAGAATTCACACCTAGTTCATCCTCAGGAATAAGTTGGTGACATAAAGAGTTGAATGAACTCCTTTAGTCTCCTAAGATAGGGTGAACTAGATAGAGACAGAGTGAAAAACGGTTTGCCCAACATTTGGATCATAGGATTCAGAGTTGGAAGGAATGTAAGAGAACATTTTATTTGACACTCTCATTTTTACATTTGAGGAAAATGAGGCCCAGAGAGGTTGAGAACCAAACACTCATTGATTTGTTCACTGATAATAACTTACCTGTGTAGCTAACTAGGAGGTAAGAAAGGTGGAATGATTCCCATTGTGGTGCTCTTCACACTGTACCATCTGGCTTATTTGAGTTCTGGCATCCCTTTGTTTCTCATTGCTTGGATTATTGTTTCTTTCCCATGAAGCCTGTCTTATTTTCTCACTTTGTTATGCTTTCTGTGATTTTTTTTTATATTACATTAACAGAATACTTTAATAAAAGAGGTGTCAAGGTAGTAAAGTAAAACAATTGAAAGTAGATTAGGTGCTAAAATCAGCAAAATTGTAGAATAATACATTGACAAAAAGAATGAAAGATGGCTGGATGTGAGAGGAGAATAGTAAGAGGAAAATGGGAAAGGAAAATGAAGCACATTCAAATGGCCTGAATTGAATGTTGAATAAAGAGATTGAAGGGAATAAAAGAATCAGCTGAAAAGGAGGTGAGAGAGGAGAACAATGGATAAAAAGTACAAAGGTGATTAAAGAGGAATTGGGAGAAAGAAAAGAAGAAGAAGAATAGGGAAACATGTCTATAGAACAGTAAAATGAAGAAAACCAAAGAGAAGACTTCTGTGGATTGGCAATGGAAAGAATTATCTGTGGATCACATAAGACAAACTATTGAAAAGCAAGGGCAAGATGAGAGAGAAAGGTAACCAAAGCATGGCAACACAGGAGACAAAAGAAACAGCATGATAAAGCTTTTCAAAAAAGTAGATTTCTGCCCAAAGAGAGTATCAGATAAAAAGATTTAGCTTGCAGAAGGCTCATTTTAAAATTATTTTATAATACAGTTATGAGAATTATTTCATTTAGCTTTTTTAAGCGCATAGTAATTTTAGAATGTCAATGTCAACATATTTCATTTGTGATTATCTGTTGTGCATAAGTCTCTTATTGAGATCTAGAATGCAGACAATACTTTAAAAATATACTCTATTGATTTGTATTTTTATGTGAGAATCAAGTGTTACATAGTGGATAGAGTACTGCCTCTGTCACATTTGGGCTGTGTGACCCTGACCAAGTAACTTAAATTCTCTGTATTTTTGGCAATTCTGCAAGAGTTTAAATTGCAGAGAAGGAAATGACCTACATTCTAGAGGGAATTTCTTCATCCTAGAATTCCTTGTGACCCCTAGATGGTGCAGTGGACATCATGCTGGACTTAAAATTAGAAAGCCTTAAGTTCAAATATATCCTCAGACACTTGGTTGTGTGAACCTGAAAAAGTCGCTTCACTTTTCTGCTTCAGTTGCTTTAATTACAAAATGGAGATAATAATGGCATCTACCTCCTAGGTTTATTGGGAGGATCAGATGAGATAATATATGCCTGTCACACAGTAGGTACTTAATAAATACTTGTTCTACCAATGACAACAATAATTATAACAGTTAGCATTTATATAACCCTTTAAGGTTTGCAAAATACCTTACAAATATTATCAGATTTTACGAGGCTGAATTTGAATTCAAGTTCTTCTAGCTTCAGACCTAGCACCCTAGCCCTTGTACCACCTAGCAGTCTACTTATACCAGGGAATCACAAGTCTTATTTTTAGCTCTGGGTTTATATACAAACACTACTAAAATATATATGAATAATTTCTTAGAAAGGACTTTTCAGACAAGATTTACATCATTCAGTTTATGAAATAAGACATACACATTTCTTGAGGAAAGTCTATATTAATTAGTTAGCCAAATAGTTTAAGCTATTCCATAAGTGAAAACTAGAGAGGTAGACTGGTATGGTTTTTAGACGTTTGTACTTGGAATCAGAAAGATCTCAGATTTTCCTAATCACAACTGCAGTTTCTCCTGTGGATGCCTGGGGAGCAATTTGGTTATACTTGCTAAGTGGGGGACAAAGCCCAACTCAGAATAGATGAGGTTGGGAGCCTTGACAAAGGAGGGAGGAAGAAGAGTAAGGGGGGAAGGTTGGAGGATAAGGGTAGATGTGGTTATTTTGGAGACAACCCCTGTGACTGGCTATTTTGAGGAGGATGGGATGCAGTCAACTTTCCACTTTTTCATTTATTTATCATTTACACACTCCTTGGGGGTCAAGCTTGGCCTCTACTTTGGGGACCATTAATAATAGAAGATGACCCTATAGAGGGTCTAGAACAATTATATCAAACTCAAATGAAAAGGTGTGGGAGAGCCCTGTAGGGAGGTGGCATATTTACCTAGAAGATATTAACATTAGCTGTATTGTGCTGCATTTTTATTTATTTTGTTAAATATCCCCCAATTACATTTTAATCTGGTTTCTCTGTAGTGCGATAGGCTGGGTCTCACAGGATTTGACATCTCTGGGCTAGAAAACCAAGCCATTCTTCTTTTTCCAATTCATAACTGGCTTCAAGTCTTCTTTTTTTTTTCTTTTTTTCTTTTTTTACTTTAGCCCCTGTCCTTACATTTACAGGTTATATACTGGGTATTCAGGGAGGACTAGTACCTATGGTATGAGGAACTGCCAAGCACTTTTCAGGGATGCTCACATACCTTTGGTATCCACCTGCCAATTCTCACCTGTGGCTCCAAGAAACTGTAGCATGCTTAGCACATAAAGAGGTTAAGTGACTTTATCTGTAGGGTCACATAACCAGTATAAGTTATGGTGTATATGGGATGTTCAGGAGGACTAGCACCTTTCATGTGTGGACTCTTCAAGCCCATTCCAGGGCTGCTCATCCACCTTGGGTGTCCACTTGATTCACCCAACTCTCACCCATGGTTCAAAGAAGTTTTAGCATGTGCAGTAGACATGCCCTGGTAAACCAGCAGACAGGCTAAACGAGTTTAGGACTTAAATCTGTTGGTGAGTAAAGGAGATGTCTACGTGAAGCATATGAAGACTTTGCTCAGCAGAATGGGTGGAAGAGAACAATTTGTTATAGTGGCCATGAAGGCAGCTTAAGCAGGCACTACAGAATGCTTAGAGTTTAATCAGACATCAACACCAAGATCATCCACTGCCTTCTGGGCAATTGCCAGTCATCCTGACTTTTATCTTGCCACTGGACTTTGATGGCTCTGGAAGAGAGACTTACGCTGACTACTTTGTGTAACTCCGCCTCACTAAAATCCAATTTATACATAAGTCAAGGCATCACCCTTTAAAATCATTGATCCTCTTAGAAAATAAAGGGTGAACAGCATTTAGGGGCTTCAGTTGATGTTTTTATGCCCCTTCAAATACCCTTGCTTCTAACTTATTTTTCCTAAATACCATGATCTGTTTTCATTCCATTCTAGCCATACATGAGGACAATCAAACCTTTGGTGACATAATCTCCCACAATTATTCTAATTTGGACTGATAAACCTCCTAGCCTTCTATCTCCGTGTGTCACACTTCTAAATATACTCTTCATATGCAGTGTAACATACAGTCATCCCATGCTTCCACCTGTCTCTTGCACTTCCTCTTCTCAGTTCTGTACTTTCAAACACCTCCATAGGATCCCTCACCTTCTCCTTTGTTTAAGAATTAAAGGATGAGGGACCGTCTAGAAGCCAAGATGAGAAAGTAAGCAGTGGGTTGCTCTTACCATCCCATATTGACCTTGAAAAACCCAGAAAATATGACTCCAGAAAAAATCCTGGAACAGCATAGTCAGCAGAAAGACTGCATAGAGCAGTCTTTTAGCCTGGGTAGCTTGGAGCAATAACAGGAAAGGTCCCTCTTGCTGTAGTGAAAGGGGAGCAGTACAGGATGGGAGGCATCCTAGTAAACCAGAAGCAATTTGCCACTTTAGCAAACCAGTGGGAAATCCTGAGCCCCAGGGTGGTGGGGCATGAAAGCACTAACACCTGAACGTCTTTTGCCCCCATGTGCCTTGGCACAGCCAGGGGAACCAGCAGACCTCAGCTTGGAATAACCACCTGGCAGAAAGATATCCACAGCAGGTGAACCAACATGTATCCTTTTCAGATCACAATGCAATAAATTACATGTAATAAAAGGCCGTGGAAAGAGAAAAGAAAGAAAAATTAATTGGAAACTAAATAATCGAATCCTAAAGAATGAATTGGTCAAACAACAAATCATAGAAACAATCAATAACTTCATCCAAGAGAATGACAATAATGAGAACACATACCAAAATTTATGAGATGCAATGAAATCAGTTCTTATGTGAAGTTTTATTTCTCTAAATGCTTAAATGAATAAAATAGAGAAAGAGATCAATGAATTGGACATGCAACAAAAAAAAAGCTAGAAAAAGAACAAATTAACACCCCTCCAATTAAATGCCGAATTAGAAATTCTGAAAACCAAAGGAGAGATTAATAAAACTGAAATTAAGAAAATTATTGAACTAATAAATAAAACTAAGAACCGGTTTTATGGAAAAAAAACCCCAATAAAATAGATAAACCTTGGGTTAATTTGATTTAAAAAAAGAAAAAAGAAAACCAAATTACCAGTACCAAAAATGAAAAGGGTGAATTCACCATCAATGAAGAGAAAATTAAAGCAATAATTAGGAACTATTTTGCCTAATTCTATGTCAGTAAATTTGACAATCTTAGTGAAATGGATGAATATTTACAAAAATATAAATTGCCCAAGTTAACAAAAGGGAAAATAAAATACTTAAATAGCCCCATTTCAGGAAAAGAAATTGAACAAGCCATAAGTGAACTCCCTAAGAAAAAGTCTCCAGGACCAGATGGATTTACAAGTGAATTCTATCAAATATTTAAAGAACAATTAAGGGGCGCGGAGCCAAGATGGT
>CM053583.1:111901967-111947811 GCA_028627135.1 Pseudochirops cupreus
GGGGAGGCGGGACACACTGGGATGGCTGTTTTGGGGTGGTGGGTAGGGGAAAGAAGGGGAGAAAATATGTAACTCAAAATCTTGTGGAAATGAATGATGCAAAATATAATAAAATTAAAAAAAAAAAAGAAGAATTAATTCCAATACTATATAGACTATTGGGGAAATAGGTGAAGGAGTCATACCAAATTCCTTTTATGATACACATATAGTACTGAGACCTAAAGCATGAAGAGTCAACATAGACAAAGAAAAGTATAGACCAATTTCCCTAATGAATATAGATGCAATTTTTTTAATTAGCAAAAAGATTACAACAACGTATGATGAGGATAGTACACTATGACCAGGTAGGATTTATACCACAAATACAGGGCTGGTTCAATATCAGGAGAACTATCAGCGTAACTGATCATATTACAGCAAAACTAACAGAGGTCATATGATTATTTCAATAGATGCAGAAAACACACAAGACACAATAGTCAATGACTATAATAATCTACTATCTGATAAACCCCAAAGACTACAACTTCTGGGATAAAAACTCACTATTTGACAACAACTGCTGGGAAAACTGAGAAATATTATAGCAGAAACTAGGCATAGACCAACAATTTATACCAACATAAAATTAAAATGGGTACATGATTTAGATATAAAGACTGATACTATAAGGAAAGTAGGAGAGCAAGGAATAGTTGACCTGTCAGATTTATGGAGAATGGAAGAAATAATGACCAAACATGAGATAGAGAACATTATGAACTGCAAACTGGATGATTTTGATTTCTTTAAATTGAAAAGTTTTTGCACAAACCAAACCAATGCAGCCAAGATTGGAAGGGAAGCAGAAAACTGGGAAAGAATTTTTCAACCATTGTCTCCGATAAAGGCCTCATTTCTAGCATCTATAAAGAACTGATTCCAATTTATAGGAATACAAATCATTCCCCAATTGATAAATGGTCAAAGGATATGAACAGGCAGTTTTCAGATGAAAAAATTAAAGCTATCAAGGATTGAAGATGGTGGAATAAAAAGCAAGGAGCTCACCCCCAAACCCCCTCAAACTTCTGTAAAAAAAATAACTCTAAACAAATTCTAGAGCTACAGAACCCACAAAATAATAGCCCAAGACAGCTGGAAGGCTGACAGGAAGGATCTATTGCACCTGGTTGGGAGTGAAGCACAGTCCAACATGGCTCATGACAGCATAGACTATGCCAGAGCAGGCCTCAGGGGCCTGAATCACTGGAAGCTGTGGCAGTTTCCAGACTTCTCAATCTACAAACACCAAAAACAAAGTAGAAGGTCGGTGGGGAAGTTCTGTTAGAGCTTGGTGAGAGAAGAGTGGATTCTGGCCCCAGCCCTGTGTCAGTGGTAGTGGTGATGGCGGTGGCAGCAGTGATGGTAGAAGCTGCTTACAGAGCTCCAGTCCCACAGATGGGGGGGGGGGATGAGGGTGCTGATCACAAGGTGATTTCAGTAACCTCTTAATTGGTGCTGAGGCAGGATTCTCTTGCTTTTCCCTACTTTAACATTTGTTTTTAAAACTTTGGGTTCCAGATTCTTTCCCTTCTTCACTTCTCACTACCACTTCTAGATCTCTATCCCAGAAAGATCATAAAAAACAGGAAAAGGACCCACATGTACATAAGTATTTATAGCAACTCCTTTTGTGGTGGCCAGGAATTGGAAATTGAGGAAATGCCTGTCAATTGGGGAATGGCTGAACAAATTATGGAGCATCAATGTAGTGGAATACTATTGTTGTAGAATACTATTGTAGCAGGTGGATTTCAGAAAAACCTGGATTTACATGAACTGATGCTGTGTGAAGTGAGCAAAACAAGGAGAACATCATACACAGTAGCAGCCACATTGTGCAATGACCAACTTTCATAGACTTAACTGTTCTCAACAATGAAAGGATCTAAGACAACTCCAAGACTTATGAGAGAAAATGCTATCCACATCCAGAAAAAGAGCTATGGAGTCTGAATGCAGATCAAAGCATACTATTTGCTCTCTCTGTCTTCTCTCTCTCAATTTCTTCTTTCTCATGGTTTCTCCTATTGGTTCTAATTCTTCTTTACAACATGAAGAATGTGAAAATAGATTTAATATGAATGTAAATGTAGAGCCTGTATCAGATTGCTGGCCATATTGGTGGGGGGAAAGAGAAAGGGGGAAATTTTGGAACTCAAAATTTTATGGAAGTTAATGGTGAGTGCTAAAAATAAATAAATAAAAATTTTTAAAAAGAATTAAAGAAAGAAGTGGCCTTTCTCCATCTCAACACAAACTTCTCTACTTGGATCCTTGATACAATCTCATTTTATCTTCTCCTGGAATTAGTTTCATTAATCTCTCTTGCTTATTTCCAATTTCTACTTACCAAGTGTCACCTTCCATTTTGCTTAGAAACACACTCAGTCATAAATAATTCTATAAAATACACTTAGCAGATGCTGTTAGAAGGTGGAGATCTTCACTCAGACATGGCGATAGAGGCCTAGTTACATTCAAAGCAAACAATGTTTCTTTTTCTCATTAGTTGTCTGATGACATGCACTTGGGCCAACTACAGACATAGGTAACTGTGACTGATCAGGAAGGCATCAGGCAGTCTTTATTTGGGGTGATAAATGCTAGGCTTGTTCTTTCATTTAGTCTTGTAATAACAACTGATTTCAATTTCTTCTTATGCACATCTACATCCTATTCTGCAATTGTTTTCTGTGTAACACTCTGTCTTTTTTCTTTAGTATGTAGGCTAGCATAACTCCTGCTTGGATCACCAAGGGTTTGCAGAACTCCCTACTTTGCTCTTTATCAATCTATGTGATTATGCATCAGGTTCACTGCTGGGGAAGCCTGGCTTTTCAGTAGTGGAGATAGGCTCCATAATTTTCAAATTTATTGGTTTATCACCATTACCTGGAGACTCCAGAGACACATCTACTTGTGCCTCTAGTCTAGAGTGTCTCAAAAAGGAGGAAAGCAATGGCAAGCAAGATTGTATTTAGCTCCTTGTTTAAGTACTTAGGTCCTTATTTCATCTCTTCAAGTGTCTTTGAGTCTCACCTGTGATTCTATCAAGTTTTTGTTAGAAAGAGAACCTGTGAAGCCCACAGTGGGAGGAACTTGCCAAAAGACCATATAAAAGCCAGAGCACGAGCTAGGACCAAGCAGAATTGGGGAGGACAGCTGTGGTGCCTGTACTTTGTCTGCCTGTGTTGATGTTACTTTGTCAGACCTGTCTGCTGATATAGGATGTTGCTGCTGTTACAGAAACCCTGGGACCTTACTGCTGCTTCAGAAGCCCTGAAAAAGGACTTTCTTGTTGTCTGTTTAGAGGAGTCCTGGAGGAGGGTTTTACTGATATTTTCAGAGGTCTTTGGACTTTACTGATGATTTGTGTTGATTTCTCAGACCCTGTTTGTGGGTCTGTGTTGATTTCATAGGCAGAAAGTGAATAGATGATGGTGCTGGCAATGCGTTTGAATGTTGTTGTGGCTCTGCTAAGCTTAATGTGTGTAAATGAACCAGGAGCTGGACCAGGAGCTGCGAGCTGCCTACCTGTGAATTCAAGTGATGGTTGGGTGAATTCAGGCAAGAACTGGGACCATGGAAGAGGAACCATGGAGTTTGGGAGTCTGCCTAGAGTTAAGATGAAAGGACGTTTCCTTGGGTACTAAGTGATGACTGGCAAGAACATGATTTTCTGTGACCTAGTGGCAAGATAACTTTGTGCCCCTTAAGGATGATTGAGTTAAGGATTATTAGAAGCTAGTATCCAATCAAGATGAAAGAAGACTGATAAGGTTAAGATAATATGACCTAGGGGTAGGAGACCTTTGTACTTCATATCCCTTAAGGACGATCGCTCCTTAGGATGACTGAGTTACAGACTTACTGAATGATTACCTTGTTTAAGAATATGTGGTCACTTTAGCAGTAAGTTGTTATGTTATATTGTTGTGAATCTTGTACTTGAGCATCTATGAATGTTTTGCTTTAGTTTATTGCTGAATAAATAGAGAGTTCACTATATTATGTGATCAGAATCTTAAAGTTATTCACAGCAGCTGTCCTCAAGAGAGCTGTTTGTTCTTGGCTTTACAGTGTCCTATATGAATTGTGTATAGGACATGTCATTTTAATCCCACACTGAGACCATTGATAAACAGGAGATAATCACAGCTTATATTAACAGAATGATTTAAGCAGATTTCAGCAGCCTCTCAACTTATTACTGCATCATAATCAAGGGGAAGGCATATATATATATATATATACATATATATGTGTGTGTGTGTGTGTGTATGTGTCTTTTTGGAGGAGGAAATGCAGGGCAATTGGGATTAAGTGACTTGCTCGAGGTCACACAGCTAATAAGTGTTAAGTGTCTGAGGTCAAATTTGAACTCAGGTCCTCCTGACTCTAGGGCTGGTACTCTATTCACTGCACCACCTAGCTGCCCCAGAAGCTAAAATTTTAAGTCTTATAATACACAATATTTATGTAACACAAATAATTAGGCATTTCATAGGTCACTTTACACTAAGAATTGCTCAATCCAAGAGCCAAGTGGTATTTTCAGTTGTAGCCTCTTGCTTGTGTTTCCCTTTTTAAAAAAATATACTTTTTTTTGTTTTTTTGGGTGGCAAAGGCAAGGCAATTGGGGTTGAGTGACAAGGTCACACAGCTAGTAACTGTTAAGTGTTTGGGGCTGGATTTGAACTCAGGTCCTCCTGACTCCAGGACTGGTGCTCTACGCATTGCACCACCTAGCTGCCCTGATTGTGTCTCCCTTTACTATCAACCCACTATTGCTGCTGCCTTCTTAACCACAAGAACAGTGACTACTCTCATGGACAGTGTCATGACCTTCTGAAACTCACAAAGTTACCTGAACTCATGCATTTCAATGATGATGTTCAATCACCTAATTAGGTGAGAAAACAACTAATACTCTGACCTGAGCTCTCTCTTCCCCCTCAACCTATACTTTAAATTAGAGGTATTAAACACAGATCCCACAACACTCCAGAGTAAGCTAACCAGATTAAAATATAAATGAGCAATAGATAAAAATTAGATAAAAATACAAAAGAATAACTAGGTTTGTAAATCAATGTCCTTCAGTATTTCTATTTATTTGACCCAACTGGTTTATATCAACTGCATATCACTTGGCACTTTACTCCCCCAGTCTCTCCTTTGATCCAGACTTAAAGGATGAGGTTGCCCTTCCATATGTCAACATAAACCTTTTCCTTCTATTCTTGATCCCGTCTCCTCCTATTTTCTCTTGGAGTTTTTTTTTTAATCATTTAGCCTTTCTCCCTAATTTTCGATTTCTCCTTATCTTGTGGAACTTTTCCTTTTGCTTATACATGCTCAGTCAAAAATAATTATGTACACATTATTAATATGGAAATGTTTTACACTATTGCACATATATAACCTGTATTGAATTGTTTACCATCTCAGAGAGGGAGCTGGGAAGTGAGGGAGGGATAGAATTTGGAACTCAAGACTTAAAAAAACCCAAACATTTTAAAGTTGTTTTAACATGTAATTGGGGAAATATTATTAAAAAATATTTATGTACAAAGACATGAGTTTGCCTAGGTTGGACATGGGCTAATGACTATTTGGGGGCATAAGGTACCTAACAATACCCTTTAATTCTATCCCTTCCCCTCATCTCCCTCAATACATACAACTCTCTGGGCATGACTTAGAATTGTCTTCATGCTTTGAAGTCAGAAAGCAAGTACAGCTTCTGAGGCAGCAATTAGCATCTTTAATATATGACAGTGTTCTAGCTCAGAAACCAACTGTGGAGACTCAATTCATTGTTGAATCATACGTGATCTGAAGTGTCTCATACCCCTAAGCCTCTACTTGGTCACCAGGAGTAGGAGCTGAGTGTGTTTCACAAAAAGGGTGAGGGTATTTGTTATGTTACTTATCTGTTCTGTTGTTTTGTACATCGTAGTAATTTATTTAGCCAGTTAGATGGCTATCTAGAAAAAAAGACAGCAAGCTCATCTCTCCTTTTGATCTAAGGTTATTATATCTTACACAGAACTGACACCAAACTAAGAGATCTAAATATCACCATTGCAGCAAATGATCTCAATTAGCTGATGCTGCTCTTGTGGACTCTTACAGTAGTGGTCAACAAATTCAGGGACAGGCTAATTTAATCCTTGCTTTTGACTTAAAAGTGCTGTGACCAGCACTAAATGATGTACTACAACATGGAAGTTTGTGAATAACATGGACCAGGTGAGATTATCAGTGCAATCCATTTATTGATACCATGAGCAAGTTTTTCATAGAGTAAAAAGACAAAGAAGGTAACCATAGGTCACTGGACTTTCCATAACTGCTTTATTCAGTTTCAAGATGCCAGACAGTGATGTCAAGTAGGCCTTGATGGTAATCGTGTTCTTGATGTTTGCATACACATGAATAGTATCTAAAATGCATTAATAATCTTAAAAGGCAGCGAACACCTTCTAGGCAAGCTCTGATTTACAGCTGTATCACCGGGAAGACTAGGAGTTGGCCATTACGGAATGGGCGTATCACTCTAAAACCGGGAGCAGACTATTCAAAGTACAGCCTGATTCCTGGATCAGATGTTTAGGCTACCTTCAAGTGCTATTTCCAATTTAGATTTCTTGTAACTTACGTAGGCATCCAGTGTCCTAGGCCCCAGGAGATAGCAGTGTGGGGACTTGGGCTTTTTTTGTTTGTTTTTTCGGAGGGGGAAGCTAGGACAATTGGGGTTGATTGACTTACCCAAGGTCACAAGCTAGTTTTATGTTAAGTGTCTGAGTCTGGATTTGAACTCAGGTCCTCCTGTCTCCAGAGCTGGTGCTCTCTATTCATTGTGCCACCTAGCCATCCCTGGGACTTCAGCTTTAATACCTCTGAATCTTTTCTCTGCACTATTAAAGGAGTCAGTTTTTGTGATGAGGGTGCCAGATACTTCCTTTCCCAAACTCTCAAAGAGCTTAGTCTTCTGTGTCAAATGTATTAGCAGTCAACCCAAGCGATCTATGTTGGGACCCAAATAAGTGAGCATATTGCAGCATCAGGAAAAAGTGCCTTTAAAACAGTGTCTTACTGAGGAATAATTTTCCAGAGATAATTGTCAGTACCATGAGACAGTTGGAGGAGGATTATAGCTGGAACGAATAAATTATATTGTAACAAGAAACTGTAAATGAAGAGTGAGTACAAAATGTGGGAGGGGAATAGGTGATGGTTATTGCTTCAAAAAAGGCCCAGGTCTTTAATTAGGTTTCTCTACTCTTCAGGGGGTGGTGTTAGAATTCCTGGTAACAACAACGGTAGCTAACATTTACATAGATCTTTAAGGTTTACAGAGCATTTTACATATATTTTCTCATTTAATCCTAACAATTTCCCTAGGAGATAGATGATACTATTATATCTGTTTTGCAGATGAGGAAACTGAGGCAACTAAAGTTTAAATTACTTGCCCAAAGTCTCACAATATGTAAAAACTGCCTATAAGCTAAAGAAGATGGAAAACATAAGTGCAGTGCATTATCAACTTTACTAAACATAATTCTCATTAAAAGATGTTAGCTAAAATGGCATATCCTGGAACAAAATAGAATATGTTAAGACATAATGACAATGGAAAGAATATTGTAAAATCTGAAAAAAAAAACAACAATAAAATAAGTTTGTGTATAAAGGCTAAAAGTGAAGGTGAGATGTCTTTGGAGTTAAAAATAAAAGTAAATTAAACAGAATCTTGTTGTGAAATAAGCTTGGAAGCTTATTATTGGAGGTTATTGCCATCTAAAAGTTTTAAGGTTTGAGAATATCTGGGCAAAAGAAATTATAAGCTTTATATTTGCATGTCTTTCCCCTCAAAAGTTTCAGAAGGAAAAGTTAACATCATCTTACAATAGTACATGGGATACGTAAGACCTTCTTGAAGGGCCTTTGTGCAGTATTTCAACATAATCTTAAGTATTCAAAGTACAGTAATTTGAACTGAAACAAATACATTTCTATAAGATAAGCTCCTTTGAAAAGCAAGTTAGCTGCTCCAGTGGGAGATGTGACTCCAGAATTTATTCTTAGGACTCTATTTTCTTACCCAATCTAATCCTACAAATAAGCATGTAATACTGAGGACTTGAATGAAAATAAAATCATACTCTGTCAATATCTCAATAACAATAGTTCACATCTTATTCAATACAGCAGCAGCCCTTCTTACTCCACAGTGGTCAGCTGTGACTCCTGATGCCCAACAACCATGTTGAAGGGACCTGCAGTCGGCATTGATCTTGGTTCCACTTATTCCTATGTGGGAGTCTTCCAACATGGGCAAATAGAAATTATTGCTAATGACTAAATAAATGGGACCACCTCAGGCTTAATTACTTTCATCAACACACAATGTTTAATGGATGGTACTGGAAATCAAGTCACTATGAACCCCACTAGCACAGTCTCTGCTGCCAAACTTCTGATTTGATAATATGATTGTACAGTCAGACATGATGAATTGGCTTTTCATGGTGGTTAATGACACAGCTGTGCATAAAGTCTAAATGGAGTACCAAGGAAAGACCAAAAGTTTCTCTCTAGGATCAGACAAGGCTTACCTTGAGACGATTGTCACAAATGCTGTCACCATGGTACCAGCCCACTTTAACAATTCACAGTATTGGGCCACTCAAGATGCTAGAATTGTCATTGGTCTTAATGTGCTGTGAATTATCAGTGAGTCAATTGCTGCTGCTATTGCTTATGGTTTGCATAAAAAGGTAGATGCTGAGAGAAATGTATTGATCTTTGACCTTGGAGGTGACACTTTCAGTGTCTCCATTTTTACCACTGAAGATGGAATTTTTGAAGCCAAATCCACAGCTGATCATACCTACTTGGGTGGAGAGGACTTTGACAACAGCAAGGTCAGCCATTCATTGCTGAGTTCAAGTTAAAGCACAAGAAGGATATCAATCACCTATTTCCATTTTGAACGGCTGAGTGCTGATCTTTTCCATGGTACACTGCATCCTGTGGAAACATCCCTAAGGGATAACAAGTTACATAAATCAGATTCTTGCCATCATCTTGGTGGGTGATTCCATTTATATCCCCCAAATCCAGAAATTTCTGCAGTTATTTTTCACTGGAAAGGAACTCCACAAGAGTTTCAATCATGATAAGGCTGTAGCCTACATACAGTGCAGTTTTACAGGCAGCTATCCTGTCTAGAGATAAATCGGAGAATGTTCAGGACTTGGTGCTTTTGGACTTCACTCCTCTTTTCCTTGGTATTGAACCTGCTGGTAGATAAAACTTTCTTGTCAAGTTGGAGCTCACATGTAGCTCCTGTGCCTCAGAGCTGTTCCTCAGATTGAAGTGACATTTTACACTGATGATATAACGATATCCTAAATGTTTCTGCTGTGAATATGAGCATAGGCAAGGGGAATAAGATCACTATTACCAATAACAAAGGTTTTCTGAGCATACAATCCAGGAGGCTGAGAAACAAAAGTTGAAGATGAGAATCAGAGAGACAAGATGTCTTCAAAAAACATTCTTGAAACTTATGCTTTCAACATGAAAGCTACAGCAGAGGATGAGAAACTCCATGATAGTAACGAAGACAAACAAAAGACAACAAATACATCAAAATAACCGACTGCCTGGATAAGAATCAGACTGCTAAGAAGGAAGAATTTGAACATCAGCAGAAAGAATTGGAGAAAGTCTGTAACTTTATCATTACTAAGCTGTACCAGATTACAAGGTGGCATTTCTGGTGGATTCCCAGGGGACAGAATAGCCATCCAACATGTCCAGAGGTATTTCTTTTGTATGCACTTTTGAAGAAGTCAACCAAACACATTGGAAAAAAAAGCATTCTACTTAGCTTCCCCAAGCTCAAAGGACTCAAATTTGTAGCCAAGGCAGTGGCAGTTTAAAAGTAACATTTAAGATAATGTGTAAATGTGGGCATTCTGAATACTTGAAAAGCATGCAGAGGGAGAGAAGTTACCAACCTTACATTTTACTCATGCTGAGAAGTGGAAATGTGATTCTTGTCTTAGAGAGCAAAATCTATTTAAAATTGACATAAAATGAGAGTAAGTCACATTTATGTAGATCTTAAGATTTTCAAAGCACTTTCCTTACAACAGTCCAGTTATGTAGGTAATAGAAAAACCTTTAGTTACCCTTTATAGAAGATGAAACTGGGGCTCACAAAGATTACTTGATTTACCCTAGATCACAGAGCTGTTAAATGCTAAACTTGGAATTCAAATCCTGCTACTACTAACAACAAGATCAATGCTCTTTTCATTAAAATGTGAATTAACTAATGCATGCAATTAGAAGCATCAAATAGCTAGGTCATTTCTTATATTCATTTCTAGGGAATTAACGTTTCAAACAGAAAAGCTATTATTTCATACATCATAATTGACTTGTAGAATAAATAGAAGTATAGTTTATGAATTTGCTAATTGTCCTTACCTATTGTGGACAATAACCAGGATTTGATCTGTATTTGTAACATACGTTTGAATTGTGTTCACCTTATTAATTTCCTTGACAACTATTTATTAAGTGCTTATTGTATGTATAAATGGCTTTGGAGAGATAAAGATAAAATAGCTCTTGCCTTCATGGATTATGGCAAGAAGATGTGAAGCCTCTATAGTGATGGGATGGTAGTAAACAAAAGCAGTATGGTGTATGGAATATTGTAGAGGTAGAAAATGCTATAAGGGAGAGGAAAAAAAATAAATTTTGATCTACTAGATGGAGCATTGAAGGCTTCATGGAGAAGTTGGCATATGAACTGGTCTCCCCAAATAGGAAGTATTCTAAAATTCAATTTTTGAGGAGGGGTATGTTTGTGGCAGAGAAGGCATAGGAAAAAGACTTTTACAGAGTAGGAAAAGGTCTGATTAAAAGCAAAAAAGTGCTAGCCATGTACCATGAATTATTCTTAGTATATTCTGGCTGAAATATTATACACAAGGAGTAGTATATGTAGTATATGATAGTATATGTAGTATGTGATATAACTTTTACCCTAGGGCTTTCAGACACACACACACACACACACACACACACACACACACTCATACACACACACACACACACACACACACACAGACACACAGACTTTCCTTGCCCCACCCTGTTTTTTGGCTAGAAGCCACGACTACAGTTAAATTCATCTGGTAAGTAATGCAAATCATTTGTTCAGTAGCCAAAATTAAAATCATTATACTAGTTTTTTAAGTAAGTTTTTATTAGTGCCCTCTGGATTTTTTATTTTACAGCATCATAGTTATCCCCATCTTTCTCCCTCCTCCTCCTCGAGTGTCATCTCATATACAATAGTCTTTTTTAAAGACAAAAAAAGGGAAGAAAAAAAAATCAGTATATCTGGTCAATATGCTAAAATAAAAAGTCTGAAAAACATGTGAAGTGTGTAACATCTGCCATTACACTTTGTTTTGTTAATTTTTAAACAAATAAAACAGTTAAATCAAATTGTGCGTAGTTATAAACTGTCCATATTTGAATTTATTGTATTGTGGTTTATGTAAATATATCCTTTGGACTCCTGGCTGCAATTCTTATCTTAAGCTCTGAATTGGGATTCAGAGGAACTGGGCTTGAATTGTGACTTGGCCACTTGTTATGTTTGTGACATTGGGCAAATGATTTCACCCCTCCTGGGACTAAGTTTTCCCATCTCTAAAGTGGGGGATTTGAGCTAGTTATTAATATTTGAGATCTCTTTCACCTTGGTCTTAGCAGCCAATGAATCTATGAACTGTTTTGTGTCAAGGTACCCTGTCATCATCAGGCTGCTCCTTGAGTGAAAGTTCTTTAGAGGTTTTGGGTCAACTCTGTTGGAACTTAAAGGGTTCTTGCCTACCTGGTTAACTCTTAGAGAGTTTTGTCATATTCTTTCCCCTTAGGTCATATTTTAGAGTCCCTAGGATAGTTAATCTAGAGCTGGAGGGAACTCCCATGGCCAGCTGATCTACCCCTGACCCCTCCTCATTTTACAGATGGGGAAACTGAGGATTAAGGACTTTGAGTCACTTGCCCAAGTCCACACAGATAGTATCAGAGGTGGAATTTAAACCTATGTCCTTTAAAATTAGAAGCATTACTCTGTTTCCACTCTACTGCCTGGTGGAATAGAATCCCTCTCTGTTCCAATACCATATTCCACATTTATTTTAAAGAAAAAAAAATTTAAATTATGTCACTATTTTAGGGATATCTATAAGTGGATTTATTTGTATCTTTATGCCTTTGGATAAGTATATATATATATACACACACACACACACACACACACACACACACAAACATACACATGTACATATGTATATATTTAATTTATCATTTGCATTTAAATATGTATATATTTGGACAACTAGATGGCACAGTACATGGAGTGCTGGGCTTGGAATCAGGAAGATTTATCTTCTTAAATTCAGATCTGGCTTCAGACACTTACTAGCTGTGTGATCCTGGATAAGTAATTTAAATCTGATTGCCTCAGTTCCTCATCTGTAAAATGAACTGGAAAAGGAAATGGCAAACCGCTCCAGTTTCTTTGCAAAAAGAAAAAAAAAGAAAAATGGGGCCATGGAGTGTCAGATACCACTGAAAAACAACTTAAATGTTTATATTTAGTTCATAATTCCTGATTCTTTTCATCTTATACCATTCCCTCCATTCTGTTAAAAATTTGCTTCATTGGTTCTAATGCCTCTATTTAGAATAAATATATCTGACATACACATTTATTGGGCTCTTTTCTAGGGAGACTATACCTTTTTATATGTGGGGAGAAAATTATGAGACAGTTCTGAAATTCTAGAAATATTTCCTGTATCTATGCGCTAACAATATACTTAATGTCTTCTGATCTCATAGATTGGAACATGGAGTTGGAGATGTTAACAATGTATCATTTCAACAAATGAAATTATAATATGCAAATAGAGCTCATCTGCAGTGAACTGCCATATATCATTTCCAAACCCATCTCCAAGTGAGCTTCTCCTCATTCAAGCCATTTCTGTTTATATCTTTTCTGGCTTTGCATGCTGTTATCCATAGAAACTCTTTTCATACAGCATTTTTAGTTCATTTCCCACCCCCACATCACTTTGCAGGAAAGGAAAATAGATATACAAAATTCTTTAGATGCGAGGAATACTTATTCTAGATTCTTAAAACAAAAATTTCATGCTCTAGCCGCCTGAAACTATAAATTCCCACTGGCTGTGGCGTACTTTTCTCTGGTCTTCATATACAATAGGTACCTGCAATGTTAACTATTCCAGAATTCCTTGACACAAAACAGACTATAGACCAGGTAGATTTTTTGGCTGATAGGATTGATTTTAGAGCTGGAAGGGACCTCAGCATACTGCCGATCCAGTTTTCACATTCTGATAAGAATCATAACTGAGAACTGAGCACAGACTCAGAGACAATAGGTTGCCCTACCCCAGCAAAGTGGCTAGGATGGTAACAATAGAAGCAGACTTAATAGTATGGACTTGTGGAAATAGTTATAGTTTAGTAAATTTGGACTGTGATGACCTTATTCTGGCTCTGCTGTTTGCTATTTAAATGACATTGCACAAAATTCCTTAATCTCACTGGGCCCTATGTTTTTTTAATCCATTGAAGAGAGAGTTGGATTCCATGTTCTATAAAGAGTCTTCCATTTCTAAAATCTTTCAAAAATCTTCTAAAATCTCTTTACTAGGGAGACAGGTAGACATCCAAAGTGAATGAGAAATCAAAATTGCAAGTTAGGTAAGGCAACTGGTACTTTGGCCAGAGTGCTGAAATTTAGGGATCACAGAAATTTAATACATGTGCACCTTTAGAAAAACCTTAGCTTAGCACCTAGCTTGTGAAAAATAGTTGGTTAAAATAGAAAGTTATCAGGCCATGGTCATCTAATGATCTGTAAGCCACTATAGTAACTAATTACACTTCTTGCTCAACTGAATCTATCATAATTATTCCCTTTTAGTTTTATTTTTCTGCTTCTGAATTTGAGAAAACACCAAAAAAGGGAGTAGTTTTAATTACAAAACAGAACAGAAAAAAGTGGATGAAAATGGATTATATGGGAAACTACAAGTCTCCAGCTTACTTTTAAAAACCATGGGGGTGGCTAGGTGGCACAGTGAATAGAGCACCAGCCCTGGAGTCAGGAGGACCTGAGTTTAATTCCAGCATCAGACACTTGACATACTTACTAACCGTATGACCTTGGGCAAGTCACTTAACCCTAATTGCCCTGCCTTCCCCCTTCCAAAAAGCAAAACAAACAAAAAAAAACCCAACTATGTAATAAGGTCAATGTATTACAAACTCGTATTTCCCACTGAACTTCTTTCTCTTCCCTTGTACACATTTCTTAAAGACCTTTGTGACTTCTTTCCCTCCTTTTATTTTCTTTCTTCCTTTTTTTTGCAACACTATCACTAAGTCCCCTCGTCCTACACAAACTACTCAAAAAATCTTCTAAGGTAAAAACAGCTGCTTATAACAAATAAACTCCATCAAGCAAAAGAAATTCACACATTTTCCACATTCACAAATATATGTCATTCTGTACCTTGGATCTATTACCCCTCTCAGAAGGTGGTTAGCATGCTTTATCACATGTCCCCTGTTGTCCCGGTTGGTGATTGTATTGATCAGAGTTCTTCAATCTTTCCCAGGTGCTTTTCTTACAATGTTGTCACTATATAAATTATTCTCCCAATTATGCTCACTTCATTCTGTATCAGTTCATGTAAATATCTCCTAAAACTGTTCTTTTTGTCATTGTTCAATATTCTATTACATTTGTATGCTATAATTTTGTTCAACCATTCCCTTAATAAGGGTCACCCCCTTATTTACAATTCTTTGCTACTGCAAAAAGAGCTTATAGACATAGTTCTTGTAAAAATGTTTTTTATTTTATTCTTTTTGTTCTGTAGACATAATAATGGCCTCACTTGGCAATTATTTAGTATACTATTGAGTTACACTGTTAATTCAAGTATATCCTTTGTGCTTTTTGTCTTTACTACCCAAATTGCTAGATTGAGCTCTGTCAAAAATATTGTTTAAAGAGCGGTAGCATTTTGTCTCTTCATTACTCCATATGCAGTTTTATGGATATGAAGGGAACACTAGAAGATTTTAATGTTAGTCATTTTCTGTTGACAACAAGCTGCAATTTGTCGATATATGGGGTTAGACTATGTGACTTCCTCCCAACTCTAAATCCTAGAGTTTGTGATCCTAGCTCAAAAAGAGACCCTGAAAACTTAGACATCTGGTACATCTTTTACAGTCCTGCTTCATGTTCCACAACTTGTAATCCACAGGGATTTGGCCAAGAGGAGTGAATCTACCACATACTTCTCACCATATTTTCTGCTTATGTTAGTAGTCCCAGAGGGAAAAAAGTCAATTGAAAGTTGTCTGTCTGATCACTCCCTATTTCCTTAACCAACTTCATAAAGTTAAATTTAATCCTGTTCTAGATGGTGAGAGTCACTTCTTCTAGTACCTCACTTTTGTTTGAGTAGGACCAAGAAACAAGAATAATTTTTTGAATAAGTTTAGAAAATCATTTTAAAAGGACATCTTAATGAACAAAGATGGTTTAAGACAAATCATGATTTAGAAGTCAATAATATTAAAGGAAATAAGGATGTATTCATTTATTTAGTTGTTTTTTAATTAAATAGAACATTTCAAGTTTATATTTGTAATCTCAACTGGTCCCTCACTGTACCAAAGGAATCCTATTATACCTCCCTCATTGATTCACTCTCCCACTCACCACTATGGCTTCCTCAAACTTTTCCATCCCTATGAAACCTTAAACATGCCCCCTTCCCCTCATCCTCTCATCTGACATCTTTGCTTCAAATTTCATTAAAAAAAAATTGAGGCCATTTGCTGAAGGCAGCTACCTGCTGCAATGTATAGACCATGAGATGGGAAGTTAGGAAGATGTTAGTTCAAATGCAACACTTCCTAGCTGTGTGACCTTAAACAAGTGATTCTATGGGAATCTTAGAAGATTTTTGATTAATTTGATTCTAATTGTGAATGTATTAAAGTGTGAGAGATACTCTAAAAGAGTTAGCTAAGGTATGAGTGGAGGAAATTTTTTCTACAACATTTAATTGGTGGATAGAGAGGTCATTGCTAAGATGCATTGAAATGTGATTCCTGTGGAATACAAGGACCTTTGGCATGGCAAAACTAAAAATCAAATGAGTGCTATTATTATAAATATTTTACCATCACAAAACTATGCACTAGCAAATTGCATATTTTACAGTTTTTACAAACACTGGTAGATACAATGAAGTTGCTGCCCAGCAACTTACTTTAAATACTGTCTTGAGATTGTTTGTTGTAGGATCTGACCTATTTCTAAGATTAGTGTGTTTGTGTGTGTGTATACATACATGCATACACATATATACATATATACATATAAGTATGTATGTTATGTGTGCAAATATTTCACACAGAAAGTAAGGGCTTTAGGTAATTCAAGTCAGTATCCTTCATCTAGGCAAAAAGGTGCCTCTCGTCTTCTAAGGAAGTAGCTTAGGTATTTAGCTCCATATACGACGTAAGTAAAAGCTGCTTGCAACCATTCTTTCATATAGAAAGGCAGACTTGGGGTAGTTTGTTCAATTTGTTCAGGACTTTTAAAAGCATCAGATAAAAATGCAGAAAAGTAGCAAAGGGCTGGAGAGAAATTTTGCAGATCCTCTGCTTACAAAAATAATACCAATGATTTAGTCCTAATGCATAAGTACAATGATGCACATCACTGGTGCTAATGCTGTGTTTAAAATCATATTGAGATTGTCCAATGACTGAGTGGCTAAGTAAGATCCTTTTTCATGATATACATTCATTGCAATAAAGAATGTTCTGAAAACATGAAGGGAAGTTTTAAACTGTTTCCCTTTCCCCACAGTCTTCTCTCCAATGTTTTGCTGTTACATCCCTATGAGCAATAAAAAGAATCTTAATTTAGGACCAGGAAGTTCTCAGGGTTTTCATTTAGGATTGAGATATTGATTTAAGCATAATGTTTTTGGCTTTATTTTTCTTGAACTTTTTTTTTTAAGTCTATGGGCATATATTCAGAATTTCTCTCTCTCTTTTTTTTTAATTTTAAAGGGTTGATATTTTCTTTCACAGCCTTGGTGTCAACCTCTTGGGCTTTGCCTTTAGGATGTAAAACTTAAATGGTACCGCTAGATTCTCTCTTCTTGCTAGCCTTCAATCAGGGTCCATTTGCATCCAATGGAGCCAGGAAATTTAGAGAATATAGAAAATTCTGTTCTGACCCAGCCCATTATAGATGGTAGCATTGTCTATAGCATAGCTTCTATGTGCTCTCTCTTCTCCACCCACTTCTCTCTCCTTCCTAGAGCAATTAGTCCTTTAACTCACATTTACATTAGCTCCTAGTGATATGGGAAGATATTCATAACAGTCACTCAAGATGGCCAGGCTTAGATGGATTTCCACCTGCATTTTGGGCAAAAAGTTCCATGGGAATGAGATCATAGTTCTATTGTAGGATTTTAATACATTTAATTGGACAAACACCTTGTGACATGCCCCTACCAGGTAATAGATATGTGTTATCGGTGGTCATGGTAAAAAGCTCTGGTTTGTGAACTAAACATTTCAATTACCAATTTTCTATAGATTGACTAATTTTTTTTTACTTAAGCCTCATTTCATTAGTAAGATCTACTATGACAAACTATAGCAGAGTTGCCTCCTTCTTTCCCTAAAGGAAATGAATTTGCATAAATACTTTCAAAGGAAGTTGGTTTCTAGTTTTCAAGTTTTTTCTTCATTGAAGGCTACTTTCTTTTTGTTAGTTTCATGTTTCTTGTCCTTGTCACCCCAAGATTTGAGTGGTATTTCTCTTCCTATCTCTTCAGATGTTCATCATTTCATTCTTTCATAAACAATGGTTATGTTCTGTTATAAATTTGCATATCATAAAATAGTATCCTATTGATCAATCAGTCAATAAGTTTTTGTGGAAGTTTGCTATAGGAGGTAGATCCAAAATGGCAGAGAAGAGGCAGCAACCAAGCTGAACTCTCCCAATAATCCTCCCCAAACAACTTCAAAATAATGCCTGAAATTGAATTCTGGGGCAGCAGAGTCAACAAAAGGTTGGGGTAGGGCAATTTTCTAGCATGAGACAATTTATGAGATCTGTAAGAGAGGTCTGTGCTGCCAGGATGAGGGTCTATGCGGAGCATACTTCATGGCAATATCAGAGACAGACCATAGAAGTGTCTGTGAAAACAACAGCAGCAGCACCTTTGGGAGCTCTTGGCCCAGAGACAGTAAGAGGATTAGATGACTGGTCAGGAAAAGATTATAGAGGATCCTTTGCTGACACTGAGAGTAGAACTTGGCATTGATTGGCAACTCTGTTGCCCGTATGAATTCCTGAGTTACAGTGCCAGGATAGAGAGAAGCACTGAGGGTCAGTCACAAGGAAGTAGAGCCCTGGTTGCAGTTCCAAGGTAGAGAGGAGAGCTAGGATTATGGTGGCAGAATTATTGAGAGCTTTGTCAAATCCTAGGGTTAAGAGGAGCAATAGCACTTCCAGACACAGGGCACATGGGACCCTTTTTGGGTAAAGACCAAATAAGAGAGCAAGGACCCAGATTGTACCATCTTGAAAGCACCAAGAACTTGCACACCCCCATAACTATGAAAACAGCAGCATAAAAAATCCTGGAGTTTGACACTGTGCCTCCCCATTCCCAGGTTAGCAGAGCCCAGCTTTAACATAAAGTTCAAAGTCAAGAAATAGGCTAGAAAATGAGCAAACAACAACAAAAGAACTTGACTATTTTTAAAAAAAAATCCATTATAGTGGTAGAGAAGATAAAGATACAACAATGTGAAAACAGCTACAAGCAAAGTAGCAAATAAAAATGCTAATTGGACACGAGTCTAATGAGAATTCCTAGAAGGGCTAAAAAAAGAAATGAATGGGAGAGGAAAAAAATTGGGAAAGGAAATGAAAGTGAGGCAAGAGAGTTATTAAAAGAGAATTAACAGCTTGGTAAAAGGAGCAAAAATAATACTGAAGAAAATAACACCTTAAATAATAGAATTGATCTAATGGTAAAAGCAACACAAACATTCACTGAAGAAAACAATGCCTTAAACATCAGAATAGGTCAAATTGAAAAAATGGTGCAAAAACTCACTGAGGAAAATAGGTTCTTAAAAATTAGAATTGGGCAAGTGGAAGCTAACGACTACATGAGACATCAAGCAATAATAAAACATTGATAGACTTAGTTCTTCACAGCAATGCAAAGATTTAAAACTACTCCAAAAGACTCATGATAGAAAAATGTATCCATACTCACAGAAAGAAATATGAAGATCTATTTGTTCTCTTTTTTTTGGTTTAGTTTTGTTTTTTACTTTCTCATGGTTCCTCCCATTCATTCTAATGTAAAACTATATTTAATAAGAATGTATATTTAGAGCCTATATTGGGTTGTATGTTGTCTTAGGGAGGAAGGAAGGAAGGAAGGAAGGGAGGTGGAGAAAATGTAAAATTTATGTAAATGAATTTTGAAAGCTAAAAAATTAATAAATTAATTTATAAAAAAAATCAAGAATGAAGGACAAACAGCAAAAAAAAAGAAATAATAAAACAAAGTCAAAAGAATGAAAAAATGAAATATCTCATAAGAAAAACAACTGATCTGGGTAATTTAAGAATTTAAGAGATAATTTAAGAATTATTAAATTACCATAACGCCATGATCAAAAAAAGAATCTAACAAGGATATCTCAAGAAATTATCAAAGGGAGGAGTGGAGCCAAGATGGTGGTGTAGAAGCAGAAAAACTCCACAGCTCCCCCCATAACTACCTCAAATACCTATAAAATATGACTCTAAACAAATTTTAGAGCTCCAGAATCAATAAAAGTACAGAGAAACAAAACTCCCACTGAAGACAGCCCAGCAGATGGGATAGGAAGGGCTCATCACAGAGTGCTGGGAGCCAAAACCAGCCTGGCCTAAAACTGTGGCTTGGCCTTGGGATGGCCAGGACAAGCTGTGGCTGGAGCTTTCAGGAGAGTGGATCACCAGCAGCTGTGGCAGCTTCCAGAATTATCAACCCACAAGAAACAAAGACAAAGTTAAAGGTCAGTGGAACTCAGCTAAATTTGGGGGAGAAAAGCAGGTCTGGCTGTGTCCCCCCAGGGGAAGAAAGCAGCAGAAGTGATGGCCCTGCAGCCACCTCCATGTGGCTGCTTCAGAATTCTCGGCCTCCAGATTGCAGGGGGGCCAAGCAATCATTCAGAGGCTAAGTGCTCTTGCCTTAAGCTGCCTGGATTAGGATCATGGTCTTAGGTGGGGATCCTGAGGTACGTTTTCAGTGAGCCAAAGCTGGTGGAGGCTGCAGAGATGATGGCCTCCTAATAGCTCCAATAGCTGCAAAAACCCCAGTGATTTGGGACAAAGCTCTCCCCTCTGGAAGCAGAGTTCTACAGAGCCCAAAAGTCAAATGATTGACTAGCAACATGAGCAGGCAAAGGAAGCCAAGCAAGCTCAGCAATCTAACTTTAGATTCCTTTTTTGGGGACAAAAAGGATCAAAGCATGGAATGAGAGGAAGATAACACAGGCAGAACTCCCACACCAAAAGCTTCCAAGTAAAATGTAGACTGGTTACAAGCTCTAGAGGAACTTAAGAAGGATTTTGAAAACCAAATAAGAGAAATGGAGGAAACATTGGGAAGAGAAATGAGAATGATGCAAGAAATTCATGAAAAGAGAGTCAACAACCTGACTGAAGAAAACAACACATTAAAAAATAGACTAACTCAAATGGCAAAAGAGGCCCAAAAAGTCAATGAGGAGAAGAATACATTAAAAAGTCGAATTTGCCATTTGGAAAAAGAATCTCAAAAAGAAATTAGCAAGGGAAACTACCCTGCTATCTTAGATCTGAAGGGTAAAATGGAAGTGGAAAGAATCCACTGATCACTTCATGAAAGAGATCCCAAAATGAAAACTCCCATGAGTATAACAGCCAAATTCCAGAGTTTCCAGATCAAGGAGATATTGTTGTAATCAGTCAGAAAGAAACAATTCAAATATTATGGATCCATAGTCAGGGTCACACAAAATTTAGCAGCCTCCATGTTAAAGAAGCAGAGATCTTGGAATATGATACTCTGGAAGGCAAAAGAACTAGGATTACAACCAAGAATAACCACCCAGCAACATGAACTATAATCCTTCAAGGGAAAAATGGATATTTAATGAAATAGATGACTTTCAAGCATTCCTTATGAAAGGATCAGAGCTGAATAGAAAATTTGACATTCAAACATAAAGGTAAAGGGAATCAGAAAATGGTAAATAAATATGAAAAATAGTCATAAGAGATTCAATGTGGTTAAATTGTATTCCTATATATGAAAATGATACATGTAATTCTTAAGAACTTTATCATTATTAGGGAGGTTAGAAGGAGTCCACATGGATAGAGGCCACTGATGTGAGTTGATTATGTTGGGGTGATATTTAAAAAATCAAGAAATAATAAAGAGGAATAAACTGGAAAAAGAGGTAAGAGAGAGGAAGAATGGGAAAAATTATCTCACTAAAAAAAGAAATACACAATGAAGAGGTGCATTTTCTACAGTGAGGTAGAAAGGGAGAGGTGATAGACAATGCTTAAACCCCATTTCATTCTCATTGGAATTAGTTTAAAGAGGGAAGAATAAACTCTCTCTCTCTCTCTCTCTCTCTCTCTCTCTCCTCTCTCTCTCTCTGTCTCTCTCTCTCTTTCTCTCCCTCTTTTTCTCTCTCTCTTTCCTTTGTGTATAGAATTCTATCTTATCTAACAAGGAAATAGGAGGGGAAGGAGATAAGAAAAAGGTGTGGGGATAATAAAAAAGAAGGCAGATTAAGGGAGAAAGTGGTAGCAGCAAAATGAACTTTAAAGAAGAGACAAGATAAACAAAAAAGAAGAAGAAACAGAAGAAAAGAAGATGAAGGGCAATACCATTAGTAATCATAGGGATGAATATGAATTGGATGAATTCACTCATAAAGCAGAAGCAGATAGATTAATGGATTAGAAACTAAAATCCAACAATATGTTGTTTACAAGAGATACAGTTGAAACAGAAACATGCACACACACACACACACACAGAGTTCAAATAAGGGGCTGGAGTATAATCTATTATGATTCTGTTGAAGTAAAAAAAAAGGCAGTGATAGCAATCATGATCTCAAACAAAGCAAAGGCAAAAAAATAACTAAATTAAAAGAGATAATCGGGGAAATACATTTTGCTAAAAAATACCCTAGACGATAAAGTAATATTTAAAACATTTATAGTAAGTTTCTTTGACAAAGGTTTCATTTCTCAAGTATAGTAGGAACTGAATCAAATTTATAAAAAATAAGAGCCATTCCCCACTTGATTAACGGGCAAAGGACATGAGCAAGTAGCTTACAGCATAAGAAATCAAAATTATCAATAGTCATAAAAATGCTCTCAATCACTATTAATTAAAGAAATTCAAAATAAAACAATACTGAGGTACCACCTCATACCTATCAGAAATGACAAATGCTAGAGGGGTTGAGGGAAGATCAATACATTAATGAACTGTTGGTGAAGCAAACTATTCTAACCGTTTAGGAGACCAATTTGGAACTATGCTCAAAGGGCTATAAAATTGTGTATGTGCTTTGATTCAGCAGTATAACTATTAGATCTGTATCCCAAAGAGATCAAAGAAAAAGGAAAGGGACTTATATGCAAAAAAAATATGTTGAACAACATTTCAAGGTGCCAAATAATTGGAAATTGGGGGGATGCTCATCAATTGGGAAGTGGCTGAACAAATTTGGCATATTATTGTAATGGAATATTATTATGCTGTAAGAAATGACAAGGGAGATTGTTGCAGAAAAAAAACAACAACAACTAATGGGAAGACCTGTATGAACTGATTGATACAAAGCAAAGCAAGAAGAACCAGATCATTGCACATAGTAGAAGCAATATTGTGATGATGATCAGCTTATAGCTTCTATAAAGGCTTACTTTCTCTTATTAACACAATGATCCAAGACAGTTATAAAGGACTTATGATGTTGTCTATATCCACAGAAAGGACTGATGAACTCAGTTTGTAAATTTAAGTATAATTTTCTCACTTCATTTGTCTTGCTTTTTTGGCCATATGGTATAACGCCATGCACGGGCAGCTCCCCAAAAGAATGCTACTGTGAACAGCTTTTAAGGTTCTGATTACACAGTATAGTGAACACTCCATTTATTCCATTACAAATCAAGGCAAACATTCACAACAAATCACAATATAATATTCACAACATCATATCTTATCACAAACAATCACAATATAATGTTCATAACAGTTTAACATTAGAATGACCACCTAGTTTTCACTAAGGAGGCCACAGTGTTTACAACAAAGAACAAAAGAATAATCATCTGGTTTCCCTAAGGGGGAAACCATCCTCACTTAATTATTCAATCATTCCACAATACAATAATCAATCTTCCACTCATGGGGCAATCATAGATTAACCTAATCAGTCACTTATCTAGCAATCAGTCACTAAGTATCGTTAATCACTAAATACAATCATTAGAAAATTACACAAAACACCCCTCAGGGTCTAGTACACTTCAGTTTCATTAAATGTCCAAGGGGGAGGCCTTTTCTTCATCTTGACCCGGGATGGTCTCTCGGATTCCCTGGATCCCCTTCCATGGTCCCAGCTCCTGCCTGAATCCACCAAACAGTCACCTGGATTCAGACACAGACAGCTTCCAGGTTCTTGTCCAGTCCTCCAGGCCATTCTTGTTACACAATTAAGTTCACAAGGTCCAGCGCATCTCAAAACCTTCATCTCTTCTGTTGCTGAGAACTCAAGGATCAACCAAGCCACAAACAACCAAAGTCTTATCCTGGTCATGCTTCTTCAGTCATCTAGCAGTTAAGCTGGCCCTAGGACCCAGGGAAAATCTCAGCCTTCCAGAGGGCCTTCTTGGCAGCAACTTCAGCCTTTACCAGATTCTGGTCTCATAGAAAACTCCAACTCAGTTCTCAGTCCAGCAGCACAGCTTTCAGATGCTGGGACAATTCTGTTCCCTCCACCAGGAGCCACCAGGAAGAAAATTCTTGATTCTGTCTCTCTGTCTTTGGAACTTTTCTTACACACACACACACACAGCTGTGTAAACAATTTGTGTTAAAAACAAAAGAGCAAAACTCTTTATATAATGTGAAACAATATGGAGACAACTCCTGGAATACTTGCTTAGTTAAACATCTGAGGACCGTGAACCAAGAGCTGTACAGATGAAAGTGCTTCTATAAAGGTAGCTATCTGCCTTTCTCTTCACCACCCCAAACTCTTTTAGGGTAAATATAAACTCCAGGGGGGTAAGGATTGTTTCTTTTCTGGTCTCTTTATCTTCTTTTCAGAGTTACAGTGAAAAGTCTTTATCGATGTAACATCTTTTTTTCTCTTGTATAGTTGGTAGTGTTTTGGAACTCTAGTAAACTTTTCTTAAGACTTATGCTTTTATATATTTCTAGATTCATTTATCTAGAAGGTTCCTCATACATAGCAAACTTTTAAAAATTATTTATTTTTAACTTTTTTCACAATTTTCAATTCCAAATTCTCTTTCTCCACCTTACCCATCCCCTTTCCACTAAGAAGGCAAGTAATATGACATGAATTACATAGGTGAAATCATGGCAAATATATGTCCATATTAGCCAAATGTAACAGTAATTAATTTAGCAGATACTTAGCCCTTAGTAACTTAGGGCTAAGTACCTCTTGAAAGAAACAGAAGGTGTGAACTCTGTCTCCTGTTGCTGAAATAACAGGAAGGCTTTGGCTGAGACAGGAAGCCAATGTGTGTGAGTGGGTGTGTGTGTGTGTGTGTGTGTGTGTGTGTGTGTGTGTCTCATTCTCCTCTGAGAGAACTCCAACTCCACTCTTCCTTTCATCATCTCCTTCTTCCTTCTCTCCCTGATACCAAACTCCTCACAAAATATAAAGAAGCTTAACATGATTGGGCTCCATCTTCAACAAGATAAAGCTACCCTGTTAGGTATAGATGGAATTAAAATATAACAACAAAGTGCATACACACTCTTATCAGTAACCAATTTTTATTCATTTCAAGGGTACCTCAATAACTCATTCCATTTGTCTTTATCAAATCCTTTTTTGTTTCCTCTACTATCTCTAAATTAATGCTCAAGAAGTGTGGAAACTCCTGCTAGTGACTGCAAAAAAGAATAAATAATGATTTTCCTAGTAATGTATGCTATTAAAAGGGTTTCATAGACGTTTCTTTTGGGGCTTGGGGAGCTAATAATAGAATGCATCTTGTTTATACCAAGAAACAAATGGAAGCACAGTAGAGATCCACACTGAAATATTTAGCCCACTTTGGAGAGCAGAACAAGCAGCTTAGTGTTGTAAATTAAAGGAAAAAATAAGAGTAACTTGCACTAGGCAAAGGTGAGAAAATCTTTCACTCTTAACTCATACTATAGAGAGGAAGGGGGGATGGGAAGATGTCCTTTTAGAGAAGTGAAGTAATAGAGTACCTTATTTGGCAACCTATACCCCAGGAATCTCATTATTGGAAAAACATCTTGTAATATTTCAGCAGCTTTGGGACTCCACCTCTTTATCACCCTCTGTCCTTCTAATTGAAGGGTGGAGTCAGAAACTCCAAAACCTCCATTTAAGGAGAGAACCAAGGTTAGAATATCTCCTAATGTCTTCTTTGGCTGCACTGTTTTGGGGCTTCTCTCACTTTTTTCACCATGCATCCAGATTGGGTACCTTCCCTACATCCCTATCATCTCTTTTCAACTTCCTTTTATGTGAAGTCTTCCTCCATTAGATTATAATCTTCTTGAGGGCAGAGACTCTTTTTTTCATATTTGTATCCCCAAAATTTAGCACAATAGGTGATATAGAGTAGGTGTTTGATAAATTTTTATTAACTGACTAACCTATAAAAAAGAGATGGACTTAGTCTTAGCAGTTCAGGTACTATCTATGCAAAATGGAGTGGAGAGGAGACCAGTCAGATACTCCCTCATACCCACAGTGCATACTCTTAGACTTATATTTTTAAGACTAAATAAAGCAATTAGTTCAGCCCAATTTTTATAGATATCACTTAGAAAGACAAATAGCAGACTAAAAACCACTTTCTCTGACTGTGAAAAATGACAGGTGGACACAAGTAAAGATGTTTGAAAGAGGATTGGGGGTACAAAGATCTTACTTCCTGACTCAGCTTACTCCAAGACATGCTTCTCACACTTTAGCTTTAGATTTTCTATATTGTGAGTATTATTACAGTATGAATATATAATTCTCCTTAAAGTAGAATGGGTATGTGAGTGTATGTTTATGCAAGTCTGTGTCTGGAAAGGATAAGGAAGTAAAATCGAGGAAAATGTAAAAAAATACTAAAGCTCTTTGGATTCATAGTTTTTCTACTTTGAAGATATTTAGATGAGAGTCTTTCTTGACTTTAGAGATCTTGCTAAAAATAGAGATAAACATAATTTATATAAAATGTTATGCTTGCAAAATGAAATATTTTCAAGTAATCCATGTATGTGTGTATGTCTATGTGCACATGTGCATACACACATGTATTAAGCTATTGCCGTTTAAACTACCCTAGGACTTTTGGGATGTGTGTGTGTGTATGTGTGTGTGTGTGTGTGTGTGTCTTTGTGTCTGTGTACACAAGATCAAGGGTGTTCACTTGAAAAAAGTCTCAGAGTTTTAGGGGACTGTAAGCTTATTATGGGGCTTCTCTCACTTCTCTCACAAGTACACCTCTTGTACTTTACAGCAGCCAAAAGGAAGAAAAATAAAAAGGAAATTATTCTTAGGCTTTTAGGAGGGGAAAAGTATTTATCAAGGGGAGATGACAGTTCAGCTTTACTGGATTAGGGATCACATCCACTGTATTATTCAAATTCAGTTACTACATTTTTAGAAGTATATTGATTAGGCAAAGAACCTTCTTCTTGGAGGTTTCCATAATAATATGCATTATTTCATTTGAACTTCTCAAAGACTCTATGAAGTTTGTGCCATGACAAATCAAATTGACAAAAATGTATCCAGCACCTGCTAGGTGCTAGGCACCTGTGCTCAGCTCTGGGGATGAAGGGTGAAAGTCCCTGATGTCAAGGAGTCCACAGTTGAATGGAGGAGACAAAATGCAAATAACCATGTACAAACAAAATAGATATAGGAGAAATTGGAGATAATCTTGGAGGGAAGACTCTAGCATTGATAGGGATTGAGAAAGAGCTCTTGCAGAATGTAGGATTCTAGCTGAAACTTTAAGGAGGACAGGAGGCAGAGAGGAGGAAGGAAAAAATTCCAGGCATGGGAGACAGTGAAAATGCACAGAAGCCAGAGCGATAGTTTCAAGTAAGAGGAAAATGGAGTCCAGTGTCACTGCTTTGTAGAATACAATAAAGTGGAAATAAGGTGTAAGAAGACTGGAAATATAGGAAGGGGTCAGGTTATGGTGGGTTTTGAGTGCCAAACAAGATTTTTTTGTTTGATCCTGAAGGTGATAGGGAGTCACCAGAGTTTATTGAATTGGGGGAGGGGTGATATGGTCAGGATCAGCCTTTAAAAAGATCACATTGGCAACTGAATGGAGTGTGAACTGAAATAAAGAGAGACTCGAAGATGGGAGACCAACCACAAGGTCCTTGCAATGGTCCAGACACAAGAGGTGATGAGAGTCTTCACCAGAGCAGTGATTAGGTCAATAAAGAAGCAGGGAGTATGTATGAGAACTTTTATAAAGTTAGAATTGACAGAACTTTTCAACCGATTGAATAAGGGGATTGAGAGAGAGTGAGGAGTTTTAGCTGATGCTTGGTTTGTGAATCTGAATGACTGGGAGTCTAGTGGTGCCCTTGATAATAGTAGAGATGTCAGGAAGAAGTGAGGATTTGTGGGGGGTAATAACGAGTTTAATTTGGATGTGTTGAGTTTAGACTGTCTATGGGACATCCAGTTTGAGATGTACAATAATCAACTGGTGATGAGAGATTTCAAGTCAGGAGGCAAGTTAGGACTGGATAAGTAAATTTCAGAATCACATGCGTAGAGATGATAATTGAATCCGTGACTGTTTATGAGATCAGCAAGCAAAATAACATGGAGGGAGAAGAAATGAGGGACCAGGCTTGAGCCTTAGAGGACATCCCCTGTTATCAGCCATGACTTGAATGAAGATTCAGTAAAGGAGACTAGGAAGAAGCAGTCATACATGCAGGAGGAAAACCGGGGTGGGGGGTAGAATCATGAAAACCTTGAGAAAAGAGAGTATTAAGAATAAAAGGTTGATTGACTGTGTCAAAAGCTACAGAGGGCTCAAGAAGGATAAGTATGGAACAAAAGCCATTAAACTTGCCAATTAATAGATAATTGGGAACTTTGGAGTGATCATTTTCAGTTCAATAATGAGGACAGAAGCCAAAGTAAAGAAGTGAATGAGAGGAAAAGTAGAAATGAGAGGTGTTATTTCCATTTTAAATATGAGAAGCCTAAGACTGAGAAAGGTTGTTTGTGTATATCTAGCATGAGGTGGCATTCAAATACAGATATTCTTGACTCTTAAATCCAGAGCTCTATCCTCACTACTATACTGCTTTTCTACATATGTTATACTGTGCACTATGTGTGTGTCTGTGTTGTTGTTGCTGCTGCTGCTGTTCACTCATTTCAATTGTGGCTGACTCCTCATGACTCCATTTGGAGTTTTCTTGGCAAAGATACTGGAATGGTTTGCCGTTTCCATCTCTAGCTCATTTGAGAGTTGAGGCAACTGAGGAAAACAGGCTTAAATGACTTGCCTAGGGAAACATAACTAGTAAGTGTCTGAGGCTGGATTTGCATTCAGATTTTCCTGTCTCCAATCCCAGTCCTCCATGCCACCTAATTGGCCCCAAGTACACACACACACACACACACACACACACACACACACACACACACACGCACGCACACACACACACACGCACGCACACACACACACACACACTATATTTATCTATATATGTGTAGAATGAAGTGAGGAGAGTCAATATGATATAGTGAATACATTGTTGGAGTCAGGAAGAACTGTTCATCTGGCCTCTGATACACATATATTAGATCTATGTTCTGAGCAAGTCAATTAACCTGTCTAGCTCTTAGACAATTCTAAGACTAAAATTTCAGAGCAGTTGCCAGCTTGCATTGGTATAACAGTTTTAGCCCGTTCCAATAAAATGATGGGTCCAATAAACAAAGCATAAAAGTATAGGTGTATATAGCATGGTTGCATACTAAAAGACACATGTTCTAAGTCAATGGTATTAGACACAGATAAAAACGAGGGCCACTGAAATGGATATAAGGATCTCTGCGGGCAGCACATTGAGACAAGGAAAATGCATCATGCATGTTCTATTGGATTTTTATTTATTTTTATTAAACATATCTCCACTACATTTAATCTGGATGGGCCTCACTCAGGGGCTATCCATGAATATTACAGACTATGTATCTGATAACTCTCTTCTAGTTAATGACTTCATGACATTTGATTACATATATGTATATGGCAACTCAGCTTACACAGGAGGTACACTCAAGAAATATTGTCTATACTTAATGATTCAGTTGAGAGGTTTTTTCAGGTAAATTTTTTTTTAACTTAAAGGATGTAATAAGAATCACATTTAATCCTAACATTCGCTATTAGAAGCATTTTGTCAGTGTCAGTGACTCTGCCTATCCTCACATCTGTCTACCGCTACTGAAAACATTCTTCAAAGGCACGTGACTTAGTATTAGGTCAGTTTGTCATTTCCCTATATTTTTATGTATCAAAAGTGCTTAATTTTTCTATGTCCTAGACCTCTTTGAAAGTTCAGCAAAGCCTGTGTAATACTTCTCAGAATAATACTTTTATATACATAAAATACATAGGATTGCAAAGGAACCAATTCTGTTGAAATAAAGTTATCTAAATACTTTTTTTCTTTTAAAATTCACAGACCTCAGATTAAGAGCTGTTGTAGACAGAAGGCAAAGAGGGATTCTTTCTTTTTGTTAACCTAATCCAGAGGTTCCCAAACTTATTTGGCCTACTGCCTCTTTTAAAAAAAATTACTCAACACCCCCCTGGAAATCTACTTTTTAAAAAAATTGTTTATTTTTAGTTTTCCACATTCATTTCCATAAGATTTTGAGTTACAAATTTTCTCCCCCTCTTTCCCCTACCCACCACTCCAAAATAGCAATCCTACTGAATACCCCTTCCCCCAGTTTGCTCTCTCTTATATCCTCCCTGTTCCTCCCTCTGACTTTCTAGTAGGGCAAGATGGATTTCTATACCCAATGACTGTATATATTATTTACCAGTTGCATGTAAAAAATTTTAAAAAAATATTTGTTTTTAAAACTTTGAGTTCCAGAGTCTTTCCCTTCTTCACTTGTCACCCACCCTTACTGGGAAGATAAGCAGTTCAATATAGGTTGTACATATGTAGTTAAGCAAAACATTTCCATAGTACTAGATATATTGTGAAAGACTAGCTATATTTCTCTCTATCCCATCCCACCCTCTCCTTATTCTGTTTTCTACTTTGACCCTGTCCCTTTTCACAAGAGTGTGTTTCTAACTACCCTTCCCACCAATGTGTTCTCCCTTCTAGCATCCCCACTCTTATCCAATTCCTGCCTACTTTCCTGTAGGGTAAGATACACAACTGAGTTTGTATCTTATTCCCTCCTTAAGCCAAATTCAATGAGAGTAAGGTTGACCCATTCCCTTTCACCTTCCTATTCTTCACCTCCTTTGTAACAGTTTTCTCTTGCCCCTTTTATATGCCCCTTACCCTATTCTGTCTCTCCCTATCTCCTTCTCTCATTATGTTGCTCTCTCACCTTTTAATTTTATTTTTTACGTGACATCCCTTCCTATTCAACTGATCCTGTGCCCTCTATACATGTTCACATATATACACACACTCACATATGTATTTATACATACATACATACACCCTCCTATATAAACATAAATGTATATACATATATATGCATACATACATACATATATATGTATACATACACATATATATATTCCCTTCAACTATCCTCATACTGAGAAAAATCTCATAAGTTACAATTATCATTTTTCTTTGTAGGAATGTAAAAATAGTTCAACCTTAATAAGTTTGTTATGATTTCTTTTTCCTGTTTACCTTCTCATGCTTCTCTTGCTTCTTGTATTAGAAAGTCAAATTTTCTGTGCAGCTCTGGTTTTTTCATCAAAAATGCTTGAAAGTCCTCTATTTCATTGAATGACCATATTTTCCCCTGAAGCATTATAGTCAGTTTTGCTAGATAGGTGATTCTTGGTTCTAATCCTAGCTCCTTTGACCTCCAGAATATCATATTCCATGCCCTTCAGTCCCTTAATGTAGAAGTTGCTTGATCTTGTGTTATCCTGGTTGTGTTTCCACAATACTCAAATTGTTTCTTCCTGACTGCTTGCAGTATTTTCTCTTGGACCTGGGAACTCTGAAATTTGGCTATAATGTTCCTAGGAGTTTTCTTTTTGGGATCCTTTTCAAGAGGTGATCAATGAATTCTTTCAATTCCTATTTTGCCCTCTGGTTCTATAACAGCAGTTCTTAGCCTGTGGGTTATATTCAATTTAAATACATCCTGCATATCAGATATTTACATTATGATTCATAACAGTAGCAAAATTATAGTTATGAAGTAGCAACAAAAATAATTTTATGGTTGGGGGTCACCACAACATGAGGAACTGTATTAAAGTGTTGTGGCATTAGGCAGGTTGAGAACCACTGTTCTAGAATATCAGGGCAATTTTCCTTGAGAATTTCTTGAAGGATGATTTCTAGGTTCTTTTTTTGATCATGGCTTTCAGGTAGTCCAATAATTTTTAAATGATCTCTCTTGGATCTCTTTTCCAGGTCAATGGTTTTTCCAATGAGATATTTCACATTGTCTTCTATTTTTTTATTTGTTTGGATCTGTTTTATAGTATTGATTTCTCATAAAGTCTTTAGCTTCCATTTGCTCTGATCTAATTTCAAAGGAATTATTCTCTTCAGTGAGTTTTTAAAATTCCTTTTCCATCTGGCAAATTTGGCTTTTTGAAGTCTTCTCCTCATTGGCTTTTTGGGCCCCTTTTGACATTTGAGTTAGTCTATTTTTAAGGTGTTATTTTCATCAGTATTTTTGGGGTCTCCTTTAGCAGGCTGTTAACTTGATTTTCATGATTTTCTTGCATCATTCTCATTTCTATTCCCAATTTTTCCTCCACTTCTCTTATTTGATTTTCAGAATCCTTCTTGAGCTCCTACATGGCTTGTAACCAGCTCATATTTTTCTTGGAAGTTTTTGATGCAGGAGTTATGACTTCATTGTCTTCCTCCTATTCCATGCTTTGATCCTTTTTGTCCCAAAAAGGGATTCTATGGGCTGATAGCACTTCCTCTGCTTGCTCATCTTGCCAGCCAATTACTTGACTTTTGAGCTCTTTGCCACACTAGAACCCTGCTTCCAGAATGGAGAGAGCTTTGTCCCAAATCACTGGGGTTTTTGCAAATGTTGCCAGAGGTCTGAGGAGGGCGCCTTCTCTACAGGCACCAAACTGGCACACTGGCATTTCTCACCCCAGCACCACTGCCCACAACAGCAACCCAGATTGAAGCAGGTTAAAGCCAGAGCAATTGCCCTCTGAATGGTCCCTTGGTCCCCCTCCAATCTGCAGGCCAGGATCTCTGGAGGCTGCTGTAACAGTAATCAATTTAGCAGATACTTAGCCCTTAGTAACCTAGGGCTAAGTATGGAAGGTGTAAGCTCTGCCTCCTGTTGAGAGGCGTGAACTCCCCTGTTGCTGATGTGGCAGAAGGGGGTTGGCTTAGACAGGAGGCCAGTGTGTGTATATATGAAGAGTTCTAGAGACAGAGAGAAGTAGAATTGGGAATCTTCCTCCTGGTGGTTCCTGTTGGAGGAAGCAGGATTGTCCCAACATCTGGGAGCTGCGCTGCTGGACTGAAGAAGTGATTTGGAATTTTCTTGAGAGAGAGAGTTTCTCTCCCAGCATTTGGAAGCTGACTGAGAACTGAGTTGGAGTTTTTCTTGAGACCAGAATCTGGTAAAGGCCGAAGTGGCTGTTGCTGCTGCCTGGAAGGCCAGTGTTGCTGCTGCTGCCTGAGGCTGAGTTTTCTTCTGGGTCTTAGGGCCAACTGAATTGCTGGAGGACTGAAGAAGCATGACCAGCATAAGCCTTTGTTTGTTTGTGGCCTAGCTGATCCTTGAGTTCCCAGCAACAGAAGTGGTGAAGGGTTTGAGATGTGCTGGACCCTGTGAACTTCAGTGTGTGCCAGGGACTGCCCTGAGGACTGGACAAGGACCTGGGAGCTGTCTACCTCTGAATCCAGGTGACTGGTGGAATTCAGGTAGGAGCTGGGACCATGGAAGGGGATCCAGGGATTCTGAGAGACCACCCTGAGTCAAGATGAAGAAAAGGTCTCTCCTTGGATATTGAATGTGTGATGATATTGAACTTTATTAGACACTGAAGGGTGGAGGGTTTGTGTAATTTTCTAATGATTATATCTTGTGATTAATGATACTTAGTGACTGATTGAGTTAATGGTTGCCCCATGAGTGGAAGACTAATTATTGTATGTGAATTGATTGAATGATTGAATGTTGATTGTTGTATTGTGAATTAATTGAATAATTAAGTAAGGAAGGTTTCCCCCTTAGGCAAACCAGATGATTATCCTTTTATTCTTTGTTGTAAATATTGTGGCCACTGTAGTGAAATCTGTGTGGCCATTCTAACGTTAAGCTGTTGTGAACACTACATTGTGATTTTCTGTGATAAGATGTAATGTTGTGAATATTGTACTGTACCTTTATTTGTTGTGAATATTATATTGTAAATATTTTTTTATAAATGTTTGCCTTGATTTGTAATGGAATAAATGGAGTGTTCACTGTACTGTGTAATCCAAACCTTAAAAACTGTTTACAGTAGCATTCTTTTGGGAATCTGCTTGTGCATGGCATTATAGTAACCACAGAGCAGCAGCTGCAGGCACTGTGCCTCCTCTACCTCTAGTGCCAGGGGCAGGAGCCAGACCACACTCTCAAGTCACCTAGTTCTGACAGAGTTCTCTACTAACGTTTTACTTTCTCTTTGGTGTTTATGGGTTGAAAAGTCTGGAAACTGCCACAGCTCCTGGTTATTCACTCTTCTGAAGTGTGCTCTGGCCTCTACCTGTTGGGGCCAACCTGGGGCTAGAACTTTGCCGCTCATACAGGGCTGTGCTCGGCTCCAAGAGCGCTGTGATGGATCCTTCCTCTAGACCTGCCAGCCTGCCTGAGATTTGTTTCTCTTTGTCACTTTGTGGGTTCTGTAGCTCTAAAATTTGTTTTCAGGTATTGGAGGTAGTTTTGGAAGGAACTCGTGGAATTCCCTGCTTCTACTCTGCCATCTTGGCTCTGCCCCCCTGAAAATCTACTTTCTTTAACCCTGTTCATGATTTTTTTTGAAGTTTGTGTCATTTCAAAAATGTATGTATACTTTTTAAAATGATGCATTTTAAATTTAATAATTTATTGTAAATTTTTGAGTTTTTTCCCTGCACTGAAATTTTGATGATACAATATTGTGTCATGTAACCATATAAAATCTTATTAAAAAAATCATTACATGCACATATTCCTGCTAATGTTTGCTAGACTTACAGGTAACATGCAACATGCTTACCTGCCAACTCTTGTTTGTTAAGACCTGTTAATGGACTTGACTACTGATTGGGTATAACTTGAATTTTGTAGATTATTTGGAAAAATAATGCAATCACTACAACTTTAACTCTTAGACAACAGATGAAACGTACAGTTTTTCAAAATTTTCATATCTTCTCTTCTTTCCTTATGCTTCCACTACCCCCTTATATTTATTCAAAGCCCCTCAATTACACCTGAGGCTACTACCACCACCCTGGATGGTTTTAGCTCTCAACAAGGGGCAGTATCACCCACTTTGGGAACTTATGTAAAATCTTTTCCTGTTTTTAGGCTAGGAGTAAGTAATATGAGTTTTAAATTTTAAGGGAGTATTACCTAATGCTTTTCACTTTTTAAAACTTTCTTCTTCATCTTCTCCTCCTCCTCATCCTCTTCTTCATCACCATTAACTTCCTCCTGGTCCTCCTAATTGTCTTAGTTGTCATCTTCTTCCTTTTTCTTTTTCCTTTTCTTCTTCTTCCTCTTTTTCGTCTTCTTCTCTTCGTCCTCCTTGTCCTCCTCCTCCTCCATTATCATCATCACCAAAGGATGGTAAGGCATTTAGTAATATGTCCAAATGCAACACTGGTAGCCATTGGATATTAAAAGATCTGGAGGAAGATATCCAGTCAGTTGGGTAATGGGGATGATGAAACCAGCTCTTTAACTTTGGATGAATCACTTCCCTTTTGTGGGCCTCAGCTTCCTAGATCATGAATTAGGGAGGGTTACCTAGATGGTCTCTAAGGTACCTTCCAACGCTAAATTCTATGGTCCTCTGACTTTTACTTTTACTTTTTTACTTACTTTTTTACTTTACTCTTTCAAATATCAAGTGAGATAATATATGTGAAAGTATTCCCAAAAAGGTAAATAAATGTAACATTTTAGAATTATGTGTGGGATCCTCTTTTCTTCTTTTCTTCCTTCTCTTCCTCCCTTTTCTCACAGCTCTTTTAGCTCCTAGGATCATAACTTTGAGTTGAAAGGGATCTTAGAGGCCACTGAGTTCACCTCTCTTGTTAAACAGATTAGGGACCTGTATCAAAAGTAAATTGTGACTTGTCCAGAGTCAAATAGCATTTAAGTGTCTGAGGTAGTATTTGAATCCTCCAGGTGTTCTTGATTCCAAGTCCAACTTCCTATAACTAGACCAGGTCACTGTTCCAATTCTTCTACCTCCTCCATCCCTGAATTATGAAGTCCTTTATTTCTCTTTGCTCGAGACCTAGGAAACTTGAATCTGAGCTGACACAATCTGTGTGACTTGCTAATTGACACAATGGCTCTAGAGAAGAAAGCAAGGCTGATGACTTTGCACAGCTCTGCCTCACTTAAATCCAATTCACTTTCCAGTCAAGACACCATCCTCCTAACATCATTGGTTCTCTTCCAGAATGTAGGATCTACAAGAAGACCTTGGATAATTCACTTAACCTCTATAGGTATCAGTTCCCTAATCTGTAAATTGATTGGGGAGTTTTGACTAAATCAGGCCTGCACAACCTTTGGCACTTAGGGCATGCCAAAGGATTTCCTCTACATATAAAGTCTTGTACATTTTTCATGAACCCACCTGAAATCCTTTGGCATTCCACAAGTGGCCTGGAGGTCAAGGGCCAGTAAATTGTGCAGTCCTGGACTAGATTATCTTTAAAATCCATCATCATTCTTAATGTATAGTCCTAAGATTTTACAAATTGCCCTTCTTAGGTTTGTTTTCTACAACAAGTCCCCATGCTCCCAAATGACTTCTTTTTTTTCACTTCCCTCCCAGAAAAATTTGACTTCCCACAACATGTTTATTTCAGTTAGGCTAATAGGCTTAAACCTCTGGGGGAGTTTTTGGATTTTTTTAAAAGGGACTTCCTTAAGTATGATGAATTGCTGAAACACATGGATGAGGGTTTTTTTTTTTTGAGCTCTAGAGGACCCTCTGTGGACAGTACTACTCACTGATTCCTCTTTTTCTCTGCCTTTACCTCATCCTCTGACAGAAAAGGAAGCCAGCAGCCTGGTGTCCCACTTTGGAAAGGTTACAGACCTTTATTCTAAAGACGTATTTAAGGTTGTTAATGAAATTCTTTCTCTAGAAGCCTCTTAAGCAAGTGCAAAAAGCCAAATGTGCAACTTCTTTTCAAATCACAGTATCCCCCACTCCCCCACACTCTCCCCTCACCCCCCTCCATCATAAATTTAACCTCTAGGACCACAGAACAGGCATTAGTGTTAAGAAAATTTGCCTTTAGAAGGAAAAGAAAAAAGAAATCTTTTAAAAATAGTCTGACACATAACCCTAGCTGTGGCTGGCAAAAGAAATGAAGTGAGACAACCGATTTACATGATAAATGCTGGTAGGCCGCTAAGAGTCCTTGGAGGCCTGGCTTGGTTTGTAACAGTTATTGAATATTCTATAGACAACCCTGGAGGGGAAAAATTTCATTATGTATATTTTCATTCTTCTCCCTCCCCTAAATACCAGTCAACCATATTGCTAGGGAGAAAACTCCCTGCAGTTAGCTAACTGCCCAGGGCTGACTGGCATTTTCCTTCAGGCACTTTGACAAAACTTAGAGAATTGGCTTTGGTGTTTTGGACCCTCATCAGTCACTGAAGGCAATAGCAAGTCCCTCTCTCTTTAGAGGCCTGCTTTCACTACTTCAAACCTGTCTGTCTGTGTAGTCTCAGTATGCTACCCTCTGAGTCCTTATGAAGAGACTCTTACTAAGGATGTACCAGTCTTTGTGGTCTTTCCATAATATCTCATTTGGGGGTTTTGGGAGAGAAGGGAAGCAAACATACGGCCCTCAGACTTGTCCAATCGAGAAAATAAATTTATAACATTATATAAGCAGGCTGGTTGACTGATTGGTAGGAATAAAAGATATACCAATACATTTAAGTGTAGAAAGCCTTTTACATATGTTACCTTAATTGATCCTCCCCAAAATGAATTAGATACAATCATGAATTTGCAGATAAGAAAACTGATGAGGAGGAAGTTGTGAGTTGTCCAGGGTCTCAGAGCTAGTAAGGATCTGAGGAAGAATTGGAACTTGGGTCTATCCAACATTCTATCTACTTTGCTAACTACACGGACTGGACCTGTGATTTCTTTGGGCTACAGGAAACTCCCTCTGCCAAGGAAAGTTAGCCCCTTCTCTTGTTAGAGACTTGCTTGGAGCATGGAGAATTTAAGTAACCTGATCAGGTTAATGTAGCTACTGTATATAAATGGTGGGACTTAAACCCATATCTTTAAGGCTTCAAGGTCAGTTTTTTTTATTGACTACGACACCAAGGTTGATTGATACTTAAATAAAAACACATATTAGACACAGAAAACTACGCATGTGTTGACCAATCAATATCATTAAGAGGTCTGTTTGCAAAGACGATTACAGAAAAAAAGAAAAGAACCTTTAGTGTTTATGAAATTTGGAAAAACCTAACATGTTTATAGGGATTCTGTTTGTGGTATCAAAGAACTGGAAATTGTAGGGTTGCCCATCGATTGGGGAATAGTCAAACAAGTTATGATATATGATTGTGATGGAATACTACTGTACTATAAGAAATGATGAGCTCAATGACCTTAAAAAAACATGGAAAGATTTGCACAAAATAATCAAAAGTGAAATGAGCAGAAGCGAGAGAACATTGTATATAGTAACAGCAATATTATTTTAAGAATTACATCAAGTAAATGTTATTTTGACTATTATAAATACCCAAGTTAACCATTAAGGATTCATGAAGAAAGATGCTATTTGTATGCAGAGAAAGAACTTATGGATAAATGTATTGCTCTTATTCCAAGTCTTTTTCTCATTATAAAAAAATATAATACATCCACACACACTGTATTTGCATATATGGTGGCAGGAAATACCGTGGTGTAGTGAAAAGATCCTTTAGATTTACCATCAAAAGTTATGTGTTTGAGTCCACAATCCACAAGTAATAGCCATATTATTTTGGACAAATAATGGTTCTCAGCCTCAGTTTCTTTACTTTAAAATGGAGTTGGATGAAATGATCTCTTAGGTCTCTTACTATTTGAAATCCTGCAATTCCTCATTTTATTTTTAAGTATCTTTTAATCTAAAATACATACAAATATAGAAGGAGCAGGAGGAGGTGCAGTACAAGAATAACCTGGTGTACCTGCTTGGGAACTCCTCTTATAAAGGTCAGGGACAATTTCTTATTTCTGTCTTCTAACCCTTGATAATGCATTTGGCTCCTTTCTTGGGTACAAATTACCACCCATCCTACATATAGGAAAGATATGCTTCTGCAAAGGGTTTATTTAAAAATCAGCAAGTACAAAACACATTCTGAAATACTTAAAGCATCTAAGTGGGTCAAGAATTTGACATCTATTAGTGGTTCTGCCATAAAACTTCCTTAATTGTAAGTTTGTAGTTGCTCCTTGACAAGAACACTCAAGCTGGAGATGATTGTGTGAATTTTATATTGTACAGTAACTCCCAAATACTGTCACCTTGTGAACAGGTTATACAGATTTCTACATTCTGAAAACTTCTTTCTTCTGTATAAAAATAGGACCATTTGAGCTTGATAGGTACTGGGTACTCTAGCCAAGGTGCTACATTTTACAGTTTTAATATTTGAAGGTTCTGAGACATAAATAGAGGCAACTCTTTTTAGACCTGTCTTCTGCCGTTCTCTATAAAATACAGCATCTGGTATCAGGTATAAAGTTGCAAAATCCATACATATAAAAAAAAACATTTTCATCTCTTTTTTAGTCCTCTTTTATTTTTTCTCAATTACATGTAAAACATTTTCAAACATTAGGGAGTTTTTTAGAAATTTTTGAGTTCCAAATTCTCTCCCTTCCTCCCCACACCAATGCTTGAGAAGGCAAGGATTTGATACAGATTATACATGTGCAATCATGCAACACAGGTTTCTATATTAGCCATGTTACAAAAGAAAATACCAGTTAAAAAATCATCTTTTTAAAAATCAAATGAAAATATATGAAAAATTGCTATATCTGGGTTCCTAAAAAATTAAAATCTTCGTCATTAGTAATGTTAAAATTATGCAAAGATTATCCTTAATCTAAATTTTCTCTAAATTTTTTTTTCTTAAAGTTGCTTTATAAAATGGGAACCTGGTTTATATTTCCTCTCAAATTTAGTAACTATGTAAAATTCATATTGTACTTTATAGTTTACAATCCATTTACTATGCAGCAAATACTATACCAGAAGAGGTTTTTTGAATTTGTCTGAAATATGTTTATGAATAGTCAATAATAATAGTTAGAATTCATATAGGACTTTAAGATTTTTGAAATACTGTACATATGTTATCTAATTTGATCCTTACAACAATTTCTGGAGGTAGATGATATATTATCCTTATTTTACATGTAAGCAAACTGAAGTTGAGATAGGTTAAATAACTTTTCCTGGGTTATATAGCTAGAAACTACCTGAGGCAGAATTCAAACTCAACTCTTCCTGACTCCACATCCAGTGCTCTTAATCTTACACACTGGGCTATCTGGTTGCTTCCTATCATAATAGTTAGCATTTATATATCATTGTAAAGTTTTCAAAGCACTTTACAAATGTGATTATCTCATTTGATCCTCACAACAACTTATTACGTCCATGTTCTTTGTTTTCTCCATTTTACAGATGAGGAAACTGAGACAGACAGAGATTAAATGACTTGCTAGTGTCACATAGCTAGTAAGTGTCTGAGTCTGAATTTGAATTCCAGTCTTCTTGATTCCACTCTAGTTCTCTCTCCATTGACCCTCTAATTACTGCTTACTTTATTTCAATAAGAAGAAATACAGACTTAGATTAGAGTTTGATAGTTGATTTGCCAACAATCCACTTTCTCAGATATCTAGCAACTTAAAACCACCCTGCTCTCTCTCCTATCCCCTAGTTTATAATGTATATCTGTGTAATCTGGGGTTCCTCTTTTCCCACCCTTTGCTTTTTCTCTAGCTCTTGTTCATATACCCTTTCTTCATTATTTCTAACAAAAGTTGCACCTCTGTCTGTCTGTCTGTCTCTGTCTCTGTCTCTCTCTCTCTTGCCAAGCACTATGTAATATCTTTACAAGCTGCATATTTTTGTCTAAGATCCTTCTTTTAGCTATAATTTTTTCACACGTGTACATATTTTACATTTGGGCTACTTATAAGGATAAACCTCAGCATCATTTTGCCTAGGCCTAGCACTGATCATATCAAATTCATCCCAGTTTGTGATTTAATGGTGTGGCCAATATCTTTATGTGACCTAAGTAGCATTACTATGGAAAGAGAGAAGTGAAGGAAAATCATAGCTTCATAGATTTAGAACTAAAAAGCACTTGCAGGTCATCTAAACTAATCTCCTCATTTTATAGGCAAGGAAACTAAGGACTTGAGAAGGGAAATGATTTGCCAAATATTAATAGGTAGAAAAATGCAGAACAGCTATTTGAACCCAGGCCTTTTGATTCCTAATTCCCTATTCTCTTCATGTTGCCATGCTAACTCCAGAATTAAATACCCAATAAGCAGCATTCAGCTGCTTGAGTCAGAATGTTTGATTATAAGTATGAGCTGAATAAAATGGTAATTTATGCCATTAGGAAATGTAAACAATGCATTAGAATATACATTATAGGACAGCAGGGGATAAGAGATGGGACTCCTACCAATGTGCTGTACTCATGCCCACAGAATGTGAAGAGTCCCTAAGCCCATTGGAAACATCATCTATGAATGTCTTTGGGTAGGATATCTGGGGTTCACAATGGGTTCATCCTATAGGGAGCATTCGTGGAAGAACACAAACAAGCACGAAGCAGCATAGAAAAAGATCAATGAGTTAAGATCTATCCAATTAGAGGCAAAATCCACTAAATGACTAAAGGATAATTAGAAACTAGGGGTATAAATAGTGTTTTGTAAATAATAAAATTCGCTCACTTCCTCACAAAATAACCTCACTTTTTTCCATAGTGATCAGCTTAACGTGTTCTTTTTGTAAAATAATGATTACTAGACTCATTTTGAATGACTTTAAATGTCCATTAGGGTTTTATAATCAGAATCTAAAAAGGTAGTAATGGTATATGTATATATACCTTTGTATTTGAGGTGTCTACCTTTTGGAGTTATCTGTTACTATGTCTCCCTTTTCCAGTTTTCACTTGTGTATGTTATAATATTTACAAATTCATCTCCTATATACTATCTGTGTATGTCTATAATTATGTAGCTTCGAGAACACTGTTAAGAAATATGGTGTGGAAGTTGTGCTATGTCTAGAGTTCATCTCAAACAACCCCCTACGACTAATTTACAAGAACGCAGATGTTACTTGTTGATTCATGGATGGAGGGAGTTGACTGATGAAATCAGAGCTGAATTAAGAATCTTTGCATATCAGATTTCTCATCCTAAGATATGCATTAAATATTGGCCAGACTAGGACCTCCAGGATATTATGACCTAGTTGTGTCTAAGCCTCTGACAAAGGAATCCATGTGAGATATTCTTCATTCTTTTTGTCTTTGTTATTCTTGAAATGATGATAATAACAATAAGAGCTAACATAGCACTTTAATTTTGCAAAACATTTTATAAACATTATCTCGATTTATCCTTACAACCTTGGGAGGTGGGTGATATAATTATCTTCATTTTTCATTTGGAGAAACTGAGGCAGACAGAAGTTAAATGATTTGCTCAGGGTCTGAGATTGTATTTGAACTCAGCTCTCTTCAGCGCATCATTGAGTTGCCTCTAAATAAGAAACAATAATAAATAATAAATTTTTAGCTGTTTATTTTGTTTTTCTTTTTTGTCTTTATTAATTTGTTGGTTTACTTTTAGTTTACAATATTCAGTTCCACAATAACTTGAGTCTGAAATTTTCTCACTCTCCCACAGTGGCATGCAATCAAGTATAGGATCTACAAATACTTTCACATTAGACATTAGTCAGGTTGTAAAGCAGGACTGTAACCAATGGAATGAACAATGGGAAAGAGGAAATGAAACAAAACAAGAAAAAGAAAGAGCATGTAGTTTGCTTCAGTCTGCATTCAAACTCTGTTCTTTCTAGTTCTTTCTTTGAATGTAGACATCTCCTTCTATCATGAGTCTTTTGGAGTTGTCTTTTAACCTTGTATTGCTGAGAAAAGTCCAGTCTATCAAAGTTGGTAGTCACACATAAGTTGTGTCTGTAATTGTGTACAAATTTCTCCTGGTTCTGCTCTTCTCACTTAGCATCAATTTGTATAAGTCTCTCCAGGTAAATATTAAGACCATCGGCTCCTCATTTCTTATAGCACAAGAGTATTCCATTACATTCATATACCACAACTTGTTTAGCCATTCCCCAATTGATGGGCATCCCCTTAATTTTCAATTCTTTGCCACCACGAAAAGAGCTGCTATAAATATTTCTGTACATACAGGTCTTCCTCCCACTTCTATGATCTCTTTTGGATATAACCCTAGAAGAGGTATTACTAGGTCAAAGAGTATGCAATTATTTATAGCCTTTTGGGCATAGTTCCAGATTGCTTGCCAGAATGATTGAATCAGTTCACAACTGCACCAACAATGCATTAGTGTTCTAATTTTTCCACATTCTCTCCAGCATTTGTCATTTTCCTGTTTTGTCATCTTAGCCAATCTGACTGGTGAGATGTGGTACCTCAGAGTTCTTTTGATTTGCATTTCTCTAATCAATAGTGATTTGGAGCATTTTTTCATATGCTTATAGATATCTTTAATTTCTGCCTCTGAAAATTGCCTGTTCATATCCTTTGACCATTTATCAATTGGGGAATGACTTGTATCCCTATAGATTTGACTCAATTTTCTATATATTTTAGAAATGAGGCCTTTATCAGAGACACTGGTTGTAAAAATTATTTCCTAATCTCCCACTTCCTTCTTAATCTTGGTTACATTGGCTTTGTTGGTACAGGAACTTTCAATTTAATGTAGCAAAGATTATCCATTTTGTATTTTATAATTCTCTCTAACTCTTCTTTGGTCAAAAAGTCTTCCCTTCTCCATAAATCTGACAGGTATACTATTCCTTGCCCATTTAGACTTGATTTTGGTAAACAGTGTTAGATAATGGTCTATGCCTAGTTTCTGCCATACCATATTTCAGTTTTCCCAGCAGTTTTTGTCAAATAGTGAATTCTTATCCCCAAAACTGGGATCTTTGGGTTTATCAAACAAAAGATTGCCATAGTCTCTGACTGCTGAATCTCGTGTACCCAATGTATTCCATTGATCTACTACCCTATTCCTCAGTCAGTACCAAGTAATTTTGATGGCTGCTGCTTTATGATACAGATTTTTTAAATTAACTAATTTATTTTTAGTTTTTAATGTTAATTTCGGCAAGATTTTGAGTGACAATTTTTTCTCTCCCCGTCTTTTCCCTACCCACACCCCAAAATAGCAAGCCTACTGAATACATGTTCTCCCAATCTGTACTCTCTTGTATCCTTCCTCTTTACCCCCCTAACTTTCTAGTAGGGCGGGATGGGTTTCTATACCCCAGTACCTGTATATCCTATCTCCCAGTTGCATGTAAAAATCCAATTTTTAAACATTTGTTTTTAGAACTTTGAGTCCCAGATTTTCTTCCCCTCTTCCCTCCTCACCATCCCTCATTGGGAAGACAAGCAATTCAATATAGATTATACATGTGTAGTTACCCAAATAATTTCCGTAGTAGTTATATTGTGTAAGAATAACTATATTTCCCTCTGTAACACCATGCATGAACAACTTCCCAAAAGAATGCTACTGTGAACACCTTTTAAGGTTTGGATTACACAGTACAGTGAACATTCCATTTATTCCATTACAAATCAAGGCAAATATTCACAACAAATCACAATATAATATTCACAACATTATATCTTATCACAGAAAATCACAATATAGTGTTCACAACAGCTTAACATTAGAATGGCCACATAGTTTTCACCAAAGTGGTCACAGTATAGAGAACAAAGAACAAAAGAATAATCATCTCGTTTCCCTAAGGGGGGAACCCTGCTTACTTAATCATTCAGTCATCTCACAAAACAATAATCAATCTTCCACTCATGGGGCAATATAAATTAACTTAATCAGTCACTTATCCAAATGTACAATTACTAAGTATCATTAATTATTAAATACAATCATTAGAAAATTACACAAACCCTCCACCCCTCAGTCTGGTAAATTTCAATTTCATCACTTGTTCAATATCCAAGGAGAGGCCTTTTCTTCATCTTGACTTGGGGTGGTCTCTCAGATTCCCTGGATCCCCTTCCATAGTCCCAGCCTCTACCTGAATCCACCAAACAATCACCTGGATTCGGAGGCTGACAGCTCCCAGCTCCTTGTCCAGTCCTCGGGGCAGTTCTTGTTACACACTGAAGTTCACAGAGTCCAGCACATTTCAAACCCTTAACAACTTCTCTTGCCAGGAACTCAAGGACCAACCAAGCTACAAACAAAGAAAGGCTTATCCTGGTCATGCTTCTTCAGTCCTCCAGTTGTTCAGCTGGCACTAGGACCCAGAAGGAATCTCAGCCTTCCAGGAGGCAGCAACTTCAGCCTTCTCCAGATTCTGGTCTCTAGAAAAACTTCAACTCAGTTCTCAGTCAGCTTCCAGATGCTGAGAGGGAAACTCTCTTTACCTCTCTCTCTCTCTCTCTCTCTCTCTTTCTC
>CM053583.1:111948311-111973595 GCA_028627135.1 Pseudochirops cupreus
ATATAGATAGATAGATGTATGTATATATATATACATACATACATACATACATACATACATGTATATTATAAGAAAAGAAACCTTTAGCAGAAATACTGCCTGTCAAAAATATTTCCCAGCTTTTTGCTTTCCTTCTAATCTTCATTGCATAGGGTTTTTTTGTGTGTGCAAAATCTTTTTTAATTTAACATAATCAAAATTATTCATTTTGCATTTCATATTATTCTCATATCTCTTGCTCATTCATAAATGCTTCCCTTCTCCATAGATGTGATACTTGCTCTCCTAATTACTTGCTCTCCTAAAATGCTTATAATATCACCCTTTATGTCTCAGTCATGTACTCATTTCAATCTTTTCCTGGTATAGGGTGTGAGATGTTGGTCTGTGCCTAGTTTCTGCCATACTATTTTCCAGTTTTCTCAGAAGTCTTTGTCAAATAGTGAGCTCTTATCCCAGAACTTGGAGTCTTTGGGTTTATCAAACAGTAGAGAATTATAGTCATTTACTACCAAAGCAATAATTTTCACAACAATTTGGTACTGGTTAAAACACAGAGAAATTTATCAGTTGAATAAGTTATTTATACAACATGAAAATCAAATATATCTAGTACACAAGTATTAAATACACAGAGAGCCTTCCAGCTACTGGGATAAGGACTCACTATTTGACAGAAGTTGCTGGGGATGGAAAAACTCCTGAATACAAGAAATCATATTTAGACCACATATCTTATACCAAGATAAACTCCAAATGTGAACACAGCCTAGATATAAAAGTTTACATTCTAAACGAATCAGAGGAATATGGAAAAAAATTGCCCATCAAATCTATGGAGCATAGAAAAGTTCACAGTTAAAAAAGGAAGAGAGAAGATCATAAAAGATAACATTGATAATTTTGATTCCATACAATTTAAAAGTTTTTGCACAAATTCAAGAAAGCTAAAATTGAAAAGAAAAAAAACAAAATGGGGAAAATTGCAACAAGTTTCTTTTTGAGTATACCCTCTATCAGTTCATATTTTAATCCATTCAATCTGCACATCATGGTGATGATTACCTATGTCCTCCAACAGATTCTTCAAAGCAATCCTCCCCACACATATAACCAGTAGCCAGATCAAAAAACTTCTTCCTTCACATTTCTCATATCCAGTGCCTTCTCTCCAATCATACAGCTACTCTCTTTGTTCAGACTCACATTTCCTCTTGCCTAGATTATTGAACAGCCTCCTGATTGGTCTCCTTGCTTCAAGTCTCTCATAACCACACAACAGCTAAAGAGATTACTTTCTTTAAACATAAGAATGCCTACATGCCTCCCCACCCCAGTCAACTCCAGTGGCTTCCTATTGTTTCTAAAACAATATATAAATTCTTCTGTTTTGCTTTTAAAGGCTATTCACAGTGCTTCCCCAACCTATCTTTCTAGGCTTACTGAATATGAGCCAGACCCCCTCCCCTTAATCCTCACTGGGTGATCCTGACAAACTTGACTTTCTCTCTGTTCTTCACACATATTCCTTCGCTCATCTTAATGTTTTTACACTGGTCATTCTATATATCTGGAATAAACTCCTTTCTTACTTCCATTTTTATAGAATCTCTTCCTTCTTTAAAATATAGCTCAAGTACTACCTCCTACATTAAGTTTTTGCCTATTTCTCATTTTCCCATTTAAGAGCTTGTACCCTCTCTCCAAAAATATCTTGCGCTGAGATACTTCGAACATATTTGAATTTATTGGCTTTATATTTATGCTGTGTATAGCTGTATATGTATTTTCTGTGTCTCTTCATTAGACTCAGGTCAGAGATTGTGTTATTTTTGGTATTTATTAGCCTTAGCACCTAACATAGTGCCTGCAATCTGGAAAATTCATGTAAATTTTTTTGGTCCTCTCTTTATACCACATAAGAAGTCTGAAATATTATGGCATTAAAAGATAAAATATGTTGATATTATATGACACTATACATATATTTTGGCCTTTGTGTGTCATCTGCAGTTTCCACAAACCTCCCCCCAAATTCCCATTTAATTTTTTATGCCCACCAGCAATATATCAAAACCCTGATGGGGCAAGTGGTGGTGTGGAAGGGATAACTATATAATGAGATGCAGCTGCACTGAGTTTATGGACAGATTCTGTTTCCTCCCCTGACAATAAAATTCCACCTACAGTTCCATGCAGAGATAGGAGAGGAGGAAGAGGAAAAAGGAAAGGGAAGAAAAAAGGGCATTAATTAATCAACATACATTTATTAAGCTTCTATTTTGTGTCAGTTGCTGTGCTAGGTTACATATAAAAAAGTAGAAAGCTCCTTTCCCTCAAGAAACTGGCAGACAATATGTATCTATGTATGCATACAAAAGAAAGTACATAAAAAATAAATATAAGGTAGTTATTGGAGGAAGGGCACTACTAGCTGTGGGAAATAGGAAAGGCACAGAAGGTGGCACTTGGTCTTAATCCTGCCAATCATGCCAATTCCAACTACGCTGCCCCAAGTACCTTCCAAAACCAGAAAGTAAAAGAACTTTTAAGAGTTGTTAATCCTTATCTCTGCCTTCTCTCAACCAGTTGTACCTCTTTTACTCATATTCCAATTAGCACTATAGTTAGTCCTGTTTCATCTCCCCTACTAGATTTATGTTCCAACAGGCATGAACTATTTTTTTTAATTACTCCTTTATCTCCCTCATTACCTAGCATAAAGCTTTGAATGAGTAGGTATATAAATGATTATTTACTGATGTGAATTTATTGCCATTATTCAGAAATACTTGAAAAAAGATTATTTTTTATACTATTAAATTTTTCCCCACTTACATGTCAAGAAAATCATTAGCATTCATTTTTACTTGATTTTGAGTTCCGAAGTTTTCTCCCTTCCTCTCTTTCCTACCTCTGAAAATGGTAGGCAATTTAATATAGTTTATACATGTTCTATCATATAAAAAAAATTCCTTATTAGTCATATTTGTGAAAGAAGAAACAGATCAAAAGAAAAAAACATGAGAAAAAATAAAGTAAGTGTAATGTTTAATGTGAAGGTATTTGTAGGACCCACATGGGATTGCATGCTGCCATGGCGGGGGGAGGGGTAGAAAATTTGGAACTTAAAGGGATTGTGGAACTGAATGTTAAATGTTAAAAGTAATTTTTAAAAAAGAATAAAATAAGTGTAAAATATGCTTCAATCTGCATTCAGAGTCCATCAGTTCTTTATTTGGATATGAATAGCATTTTCTTTCATTAATTCCTTTGTATTTGTCTTGGCTCATTATGTTGCTGAGGAGATCTGAGTCATTCATGTTTGATCATCACATAATGTGTACTGTGTACAATGTTTCCTGGTTCTGCTCATTTCATACTGTATCAGTTCATACAAGTCTTTCCAAGATTTTCTGAAATCTGCCTGTTCATCAGTCTTCTACAATAATAATATTCCATTACATTTATGTCCCACAGCTTTACCAGTCATTCCCTAATTTATAGGCTTATTACTCAGTTTCTAATATTCTGCCATCATGAAAAGGGATGCTATATATATATTTGCACATGTAGGTCTTTTTCCCCTTTTTATAATGACTTTAGGATATAAACCTAGTAGTGGTGTTGATGGATCAAAATGTATACACATTTCGGTTGCATACTTCCAAACTGTTCTACAAAATGGTTGGATCAGTTCACAACTCTATTAACAATGCATTGGTAACCCAATTTTCCCACATTTTCTCCAACATTTATCATTTTCCTGAGATAATTCTTAAAGAAATTTTTGCATAAATATTTAGTTAGGAAAGTAAGTTATTAAGATGTAACTTAAGTGGAGATTCCTCAGAATTAAATCTGATGACAATATAACTCAGAAACATGTAGACCCAATAAGAAGGTTCTTAAAGATGTACACATCATTCCTATCAAGAAATCTCATGAAGACATCAAATTTCATTTTTTAAAAATTTAACTATGTTCAAAAAAATTAACAAGCATTTTTCTTCTCTATTCCCCCACAGAAATGAAAAAGAAAAAGAAAACTCTGGTAACAAATATGCATAATTGAGTAAAGCACATTCCCTCGTTGTCTACGAACAAAAGTATAGAACATATCTTGTTTCCCCAAGGGAATCCCTCCTGGTAGGAAGAATCAAGTCCCAATATAGTATGTAAGCATTTAACAAAGTATCATTCCAATATATCTCTTGCTCAAAAGCTTGATGACAACAAATGCAACTCAATTTCCTGAAAATACACTGTTTAGATTAAGTCAAATGGAAAGAAAACTCAGGGAAAATTTATTTACTATCAGGCAGCCTACTGCCATTCGTTCAGATAAAGGGAAACACATTCATTGCTATTAACTGCAAGAACACCTTATGTATTTGCACAGCAAAGGCTGATGAAAAAGCCTTGGCAATCAACAAAATGCATCTGTTTAAAGCCAAATGAAGTTGCCAAAAAGCATGAAGCAGTGGCAACTACAAAATGATGCTTTTTTTTGAGGGCTTCATACTTGCACTTCAGTCTTAAGTCATGAAGATTTACATGTACTGTGCTACAAATGTGGAAATTTCATGAGAAGAAGATAAACAAACTTCAAGTGACAGAGTGATGAGCAAAACAATAACGATAACATTTGCATTTCTGTCAAGGGTAAAGGTATGATACTTCTGAAAGATGAGAAAAAGTCCTGGGATGGCAAGGCAAAAGCACTCCAAGGGTGGTGCTATTAGTGTCCTCTAACTTCTCCATGCTATCCCATCCTACCTTTAATTTTCAGCAAAATTAAAAGAATGAAAACTCATGGGAGCTATTAACAAATTTAAAAGTTAAGAAAATGATTACATACTGATCATGAATTTTTTTTACATAATATACACAAAAGCTGTTATTTTGGATACCAAATTAATAATATAACACTTCTATTTTTCCTCAATTCGAGATTGTGATTATAGAAGTAAAAAAAAAATACCAAAGCCTCAATTATTAGTGCTTGGCAAACAAAATACCACATATCGTTTTTTAGAAAACAAACATCACCACTTCTTCTGGATGACAGTCACAGGAAGAAGAGAGTACCCAATATTATGCTAAGTAATTTATTAATTGGAAATCAAAGCTTACATTTTCCGAAATAATTAAGCAGTACTCCAAAATTTAAAAGTTTAGAAGATGATCCCCTCTATCCTTTCTTTTCAGTATTCTTCTTTCTAAGGATAGTTGATCAAAATTTGTTGGCAGACTCTAAGGAGAAAGTAATTAAGAAAAATCACAGTTTAATAAGCCATATACCTTTAGGAACACTCTAAGTCTCTTATATTTTCTCCTTTCATGAGCTCTGTGTGATAAAATGTTAGACCTGGAAGGAACCTCGGGAATCTAGTAAAACCTTTCCATTTTACAGAAGACAAAACTATGCCCCCAGAAAATTAAAGTGACTTGTCCTATGTCATACAACTGATAAAGCCAGAGATATTATTCAATTTCATTTATAATGCAGCTCATTCTTCACTTTATTAGCAAAATTTTTCTTGAGACATTATCTCCTTATACCTTCTCTTGAGTTTTGGAGACCTTTCAGACCTTTCTCTAGTATTCCTCATTATTAGATCAGAAGGTATATTCACAATCACGAATTCACAATCAAGAAAAGAAAAGATACAATTGAAGGAATCACCTTCAACAAAAACAGAAAGAAAAACAGCAATGTTCAGGGAACAGTTATAGGTATTGAGAAAACAAAGAGCTTAAAAGATACAGACTCTGTCTTTGAGGAGCTTACAATCCAAATGGGGATAAAGGACATGGTCATTTAACAAAAAAAAAGGCAGAATACCCTAAAGATCAAGTGAGATTGTCATATAGCAGGGGCCTCAAATTTCGCTTCCTTTCAGAAGGTAGACTAAATGTTCAAGCCTGAAAAACACCTGTCCTGCAATATGTTCATGTCATGTGTCTTCATCCAGATTATTAGCCCCTGGAGTCTAGCAAACATGTCAAACGTTAAAGTTATTTTATAGCTTACACTGGCTCTTTATCTCTGCCAGATGGAGTTGCTATACATTAATGAATATAGAAGAATGTCATGAAAAAAAAATTAAAATGACAGGATTTGAACATCTCCCTTTTTCATCTAGAATAGTTAGATCAAGGAGGAAAGGAAGGAAAGAAGGAAGGAAGGAAAAGAGGGAAGGAGAAAGGAAAGGAAAGGAAAGGAAAGGAAAGGAAAGGAAAGGAAAGGAAAGGAAAGAAATAGAATGGGACAGGCAATGGAAAGGGAAGGGAAGGGGAAGGGAAGGGAAGGGGAAGGGAAGGGAAGAGGAAAGGGAAAAGGACCAAAGGAAGGAAAGAGGGAGAAAGAGAGGGAGAGAAGAAGGAAAGAAAGAAGGGAAAGAGAGAGGAAGGAAGAAAGAAGAAAAAGAGGGAAAGGGACCTTAATTAGAATACCTTTTGACGTGTTGATGTCTAGGCAGGAATGGGAACTTTACAAGGATGCTTGAAATTTACACATAACCCACAAGCCATTTATTAAGATGATGTATCAGTTTTCAGAGAACCCACAGTGTACTAATCCTCTCAGTTATTATGGCTCTATCCTCCATCCACCATTGTGTTCTTTCTACTTTGTATACATACTTCTTATTTAATCATCTACATATATGCTATTTCCTTCCAGTAGAATTAAGTTCTTTGATGAAAAGGACTGTCCACTTTTTCATTTATTTTTTGTCTTTGTCATCCAAGAACTTGAAACAGTGTAGTCAAAGTAGGAAATGCTTTGCTTACGTATACATGAAGGAAATTTATTAGAAATTTACTTTCTTTTGTGGGACAACAAGTTTCTTGAAAATGCAAAGAAATTAGTAGAGAACCAAGACTGATCCAATGGATGCCAACTACAAATTTCAAATCTCAACTCCCTGATGATACTGAGCAGTGAACTTAATCTCTCTCAGGGAAACAGAACAATTTCTTTACCTTGCATTTCTTTGCTTATGAAAGTTACAGTGAAAGTCCTGCTAAAGTGTCATTGATTTCATGGTTATGCAAGTAGATATTAATTATTATTGCAAAGAACAATTTAGAACAATGGAAAATTCTTAACTGCTTGAAGTGTTTTAATTTAAATGAAAAGAACATGGGAAATCAGCTAGAGGAAATGGACTTTTTTTTTTGCCAGTTCAGGACTACAATCAAGAATGCCATAGGAAGATAACCAAACCATTGATGGCTACACAGATTTTAAAACAAAGATTTTAAAAAGCACTTTGACAAAAATCAGCTAATATATCAACTGTGTCTGTCAGAATATACAATATTCTATATTCATGGTGGGACAGCTAGGCAGCACAGTGGATAAAGTGCCAGGCCTAGAATCAGGAAGATTCATCTTCCTGAAATAAAATTTTACCTCAGACATGTGATCCTGAGTAAGTCACTTAACCCTGTCTGCCTTAGTTTCCTCATATGTAAAATGAGCTGGAGAAGGAATAGCAAACCACTCCAATATCTTTGCCAAGGAAACCCCAGATGGGCTCACAGAGAGTGAGATACAACTGAAAATGGCTGAACAACAACAGCAACATATCATAGTTCCTGACCTTTGTAAGGAATGAAAGGAAAAAAGAAAAACATTTGTCTTTTCTCTGGTTCCAAGTTTGTCAAAAAGTCTTTATTTGACAATACTGCCCCACACTGATCTATGCTTTTCCAAACTCCTACACCACTTGCCATCTACAACACAAAAATTTAGCAATTAATCATATAGTGTCATATTATTATGAAGAACTTCACATGGCTATATATTTCAGTTCCTACCAATGAATACAAACTCCTTGAAGGCAATACATCATGCTTCTTGACTATCTTTCACTGTACCTGGGACAAATGCTGAACACACAGCAGTTATTCAATAAATAAATCATTGTGAAATGAAATGACACTGAACTGAATAAAGCAAATCTTTTTTGATTCAAATTCAAACAGTCCTTCATTACTTAATGCCCCTCCCCACCATGCTGCTTTTGCTTCCCATCTACACGGTATCTCCAAAATCCAAAGTGGGCAATAGAACAGATAAAACAATGTCCTGGTGTGAGCCAGGTGATGGCAACTCTGAAATCTATGGAACTTACTGCTTTGTGATCACTCTAGAGGTACTAAAAACAGTAACAACAATGATCATATTCATTCATTTTTGCACGTAAAATTACATTTCTTGCCAAAAGAGATAGGTACATATCAAAGAATAAATTTTTACAGAGCCTTCCAAAATAACAAATCACCATGTGTCATTCCAAGAAACAAGGGTGAAGACATATGTCTTTTTAACCATGACCCTAATATCAGAAATTTGGGATTTTGGTTGGAAAAATAAAGTGCATTCTCATATGTTCCCTAACAAAGCCTTGCTTGTCCCTGGTGCTCCAAAAAGGCCATTAAGAACCCACTATTGGTGAAAAAATCATTTCAGTTCTCAGCAGCAAGTTTGCAATTCATTCTAATCAGTTGGATATTATCTCTATTGTTTATCACTTTAAACTCTTTCCTCCTCCTTCTAGCCCAGGCAGTTCTGACACAACTTTCTCTGAACAGAATTATGTAGCGTACCAAAGTTTCTTTCCCTGTCTCTTTCAAATTCAGATCCTGAAATAAAACAGCAGGAAATACAGTTTAATTTGGAAACTTACTCTGGAAAACTACCAAGTGGGGAATTTGGAGGAAAATGAGAAAATAATTTATGGAGTAAAGTAAAATACCTTGAATAGTTCTGGGGGGTTTGTGTTTTGTTTTAAAAGGGAAGAAATGGGCTGCTATTGAATATTGTGCTCTATTTGTTAACTGGATAGTACAAGTAAGGCAGCAATAGAAGAGTTCATGGTTTCTTTACTTGTAAAATGGGTATAATCAAACTTTTACCATCTAATTCACAGGGATGTGGTGAAGAAAACATTTCAAGAGTCATTGCAATAAAAATGTCAATGTTTCTAGCAAAATATAAGGTCCTTGAGGGCATACTTTTCTGGTTTTTGTTTTGTATGGCACAGCAACAGGCAAAGAGCAGGCATTTAATATATGTTGAATAGACAAAAAATTAAATAAAATAATAAAAAACAATAATAAAACATAGTCCTTTAAGGTTTTCAAAGCACTTTATAAATACGATCTCATTTATCACAGGGGGCCTCACATCAAAGAGGGGAAGGAAGGAAGGAGGGAAGGAAAAAAGAAAGGAAGGAAGGAAGGAAGGAAGGAAAGGAGGGAGGAATGGTATGGGTAAGGAGGGAAGAAAGAAGAGAAAGGAAGAAAGGAATGAAAGAAGAGAAAAAGTATAGAAAGAAGGGAAATAAGTATGTTAAACCCTTTACCAGTATCTTACATTATCCTCACAAAACCCTGGGAGGTAGATGTTATTATTATCCCATTTTTGACAGATGAGGAAATCGAGTCATATAAACATTAAATGACTTACCCAGGTACTGAGTCATATAAACATTAAGTGAGGTACCCAGGGTCACACAGATAGGGAATATCAGATTCAGGATTTTAACTCAGATCTTCCTGGTTCTAAATCCAAAATTCTATCCATTGTGTCACCTATATAAACACATTTTCTATCCTAAAAAAGACTTTCCTTCCTGTGGTGACTTGCCATTGAACAATAGGAAAGTAACCTGTGAAAAGAAAAAATGGTAAAAGGAGAAAAGACCAGAAGAGAAGGAAAAATGTAGATCCATAAACATCCTTAATGCTGAATTTTCCTCTTGAAGGAAAAAGGCATCCCCTTGGTCACTTATTTAGTATTCAAACAGGTGACCAATTGCAATGTATAAATACTCTTTTTAGTTGTGATACTGTACACTGCACTAGACATAGACATTGCTAAGAGATTGCTATGAGTAATACTGTCAGCTATTAGGCGGGATAGCAAACTATCAAGCAAGTCCTCAGAGGAAGCCATGTGACATAATGAAGCAGTTTTGCAAACTTTAAAGTGCTATATAAATACCCGTTATAATAATGATGATGATGCTGATAAATAGTTGTGATTGTTAATATTATTGTTAATATTATTATTCACTAAAATATTATTATTAATTATTAATTTATTAATATTATTTATTATTATTTATAATAATAATTATAATAATTATAATATTATTATATATAATAATATAATTATAATTATATATAATAATATAATTATAATTATATATAATAATGTAATTAATATTATAATAATTATAATATTAATTATTAATATTATTATTAATATTAATATTATTATTCACTGAAAAAATCTAAATTTCAAGTGTAGAGCTCTCTCAACCCCTTCTTTCATGAAAAGATGAAATTGATGCTACTGAATCTCCTGGTGCCAGGGCTTCCCAGCATGGTGTAGAGATAGTTAATGAAGGCTTCTATGTGTATATTTTATGGAAGTTTCCATTTCTTTTCTCCAATTTTCCTAGTTTACATAGATTCTATGTAGGAATCCTTCCCTTGACCATCTGATCCTTGTTGGGTTTTAGAATTCTGAGATGCAATAAAGATATTTAAAACAAGTCTTCAAGTTTTTTCCTGTTGCTAAGAAACTGGAAGAGGAATAACAGTTCCCGTGAAGCAGGAATCACATTAATTTGGGGTAATTATCTTTCTTAACCTGATTAGATGGATTTTGTGAAGAACCTGAGATTCCATTTGGAGGCCAGGTCCCCCAAGCACCATGGTGAAGAGCCTATTCCATGGGAGGGGAGAGGCACCTTATTTGCATGGAGATTGGGAGCAGGAATATGGCAATATGTGCTACACAAACTTAAAGAACTGCAAGTATACTTGATCCTCTGATTAGACTTGTCAGCAGGGAGCTAAGTCTCAAAAAGACTTTTCTGGGGGAGTACATTGGGAATAAGGAAGAATTTCTTGTTAAATTTTGAACTAACGTTCCCCTTCCTATCACTTCTCATTTCAGACCAACTTGTCCATTGGATACCCTTTGTTCCCAAGCTTAGTTCTGAGAGTAATATCCCCGCAGAAGATCTCTTGGCTTGCTATGCAAGTTAAAAGAGGCCATTTTAACCTATGACACCACTTTTGCTGACTGGAGAGAATGACATTAATTTTCTTGTTACCCTCTGACACTTGGAATCAAACACAGTGACTTGCCACATGCTGATGAGTCCCCAACTTCCCTTTCAGGGAGCCTAATGGCTGAGGCTTGGATAAGATTTAGAAGACTGAGTTCTAGAAGTGGGATGATGTTACAGGTCTGCTCAGGGGTGCTTTACCAACATTATGTAGAAGGCTTTTTTTTTCAGTCCTGTGAAGTAGCCCTTGAAGTTCCCAGTGTAAAAATGTACCTGATTCTTTAAACTGGCCATATCTAAACATCTTAGTAATTTGTGCAAAGATCATAAAAGTTTCCTACACCTTATCTAATTCACTTTCTTTTCCCATTTCAAATGGGTTTTTCCTACAGGAAAAAAAAATGACTAAGGGAATCAGATCTAAAAGTCACACAGTTAATTATTAACCAGAAAAACTGACTTGACAGGGTACATTAAGGTTTGCAAAGCACTTTAGGAAAGCCCACACAAGAACCCAGGTCTCCAGAACTGAGGGTCAGTTCTCTTTCCATTCTACCAAGTTGTCCAGTTACATGCTAACAACAACAACAACACTATTCTAGAGAAAGAAAAAAAATCATTTATCAAGTCTTTCTCCATTTCTATTTTTGGTGAGTGTATATTAAAAACACCTAGAACTCTTAATCATTAAACTCTGCAGCTGGATTCTAGGTTGGTAAATACTTTAAGAAGAAAATCACTTGTAAGCTGTAATAATGGAAACTGCAAGAGGTAGAAAACAACAGTACTTAGGGGAGGTATGAACCCATTTTCCTGACTGGAGTTAAGTATATGAAGATTGAACGGTTTTATACTCCACACAGTACATGCATATGGTTTGGCACACACACACACACACACGCACACACACACACACACACACGCACACTACAAGAAATAATAGGATCAGAATAAAAAAGCCTTGTGATCTGACAATCTGGTACTACCAAGAAGACCACTAGTTGCCTCAGGTTCTCCACCAGGGTTATTGGAAGGCAAAGAACAATGTGACAGAGCAGCTCCCCTGGCAGCCTTGGAAGAATGAATTTTGGTAACACTCCAGAGAGCTCACTGCTTAGTTTCTGTGACAGATCTGAAAAGATCCAGGACAACCCAGGACCTTATGGAGCTTTAGGGAAATTCCAGTACTGTTGAGTATATATCAAAAGCAGCGAGGTGATCTTATTATAGTCAGGAAGATCTGAATTCCTCTCTCAGGCATTTACTTACTGTCCAACCCTGGGCAAGTCACTTGCCCTCTCTCAGCCTCAATTTCTTCATCTATAAAGTTAGAATGATTAACAATAATATTGACAACTAACATTTATATAGGAAAGTACTTTATAAATATTGCCCCATTAGATAGTAGCACTTAACTCATGGGTTATTGTGAGGGTCAACTTAGTTGACATATGCAAAGAGTTTTGAAAAACCTTAAATGATGATGATGATGATGATGATGATGATGGTGATGATGATGATGATTGTGATGATGATGATGATGGTGATGGTGATGATGGTGATGATTGTGATGATGATGATGATGATGGCGATGATGATGATGATGGTGATGATGATGATGATTGTGACGATGATGATGATGGTGATGATGATGATGATTGTGATGATGATGATGATGATGATGATGATGATGGTGGTGATGATGATGATGATGGTGGTGGTGGTGGTGGTGGTGGTGATGATGCTTTTTTTCCCAGGTAGGCCAAAGGAAGGTGTTTACTCTTCCAAGTATCCTCATCTGGAGAACCCCAAGAAAGGGAAATTGCTTTCTGGATTATGGACCATTCTGTACAGGGTTATAGAAGATATGTTCTATTCCTCAGCCTCCTTAATTTACTTGAAACTTGCCAAGTAGGAAAAACTCTGAACACCACTCTCAGAAGAGAGTTCTCAGATCTTTAAGTACAGATTAGACAGAGAGTTCAGATCCCTGTTGTTCACAAACAAAACAATTCTGTGTCTACTTCAGACTAAACCTATGCATACCAAGTATGCCTTGGGTCTGTGAAGGGGAGGAGGAGGAGGAGGAAGGAGATAAGCATTTATATAGCATCTGGTATGTACGATATCAGCCATTGTACCAAACACTTTATAAATATTATCTCATAGCCAGTTTATTCATTTTATAGCTGAGGAGACAGAGGCAAACAGTGGCAAAATGATTCACCCAGGGTTACACAGCTAAATAGGATCAGAGACTGGATTTGAACTCAGATCTTCTTGACTATCCACTGAACAACCTGTCTGAAGTATAACTGGAATGTGGATGCTTTCAGCACTCTTTTTCTATTCCTCTTCCCACCCCTCTTCCTGTATCCTCCTACTTTCTTTTCCATGTACTACCAAAACCTTCTGTAAGGAAAGGACCTGATGAACTCAAGCATGAACACTTAATAAGGTTTAATGTGCTATCATTCCCAAGGAGCATTCATATTCTCAAAGCAAACAAAGTCCTGCTTTGTCTTAAGTCAAAGGACTAAAGCTCTCATTGCATAAATGTGGAAATGTACTAGTTGGGTGAGATGATTTGGGGTGGGGGAGGGCATGGGCAGAGGGGAGAATAGGAGGCTTTCTCGGTGGCCATCATATTGTATTATGCAAAAAGGCTACCTATGTCGTCTTTCTGTGAGGATAGCCTGGTCCAGAATAAGACTTTGACTTTTTGATACTTTAAAAGGGGAAGATCTAACCATATTGTGGACATTAATCATAGTGTATGCTGGGACAGGATATAGGAACTGTACAATTGTTGTAGAATAATTATTAACTATGTGGAAGAAAGAGAGAGAGAGAGAGAGAGAGAGAGAGAGAGAGAGAGAGAGAGAGATTGACATACGAATACAGAAAGATCCGATTGTTGAAATTTTGATACTCATTGACTGCGTGACCTGGGACAAGTCACTCAGCCCCTTGTTCCCTCCAGGAATTCTCTAACCTTTAAGTTTCAGAGCAGGTAGCCATCTGCTTTGGTAAAGGGCATTTCCTTCTTGAGAATTCCTCATACCAATTAAATCACAGGTCCATTCCAAAAATTAAAATGTGCAGCAACAACAACAAAACATAAGTGGCAATTTCTAGAAGACACCAAATGCTGCTCTATTTACAAATTCCCCAAAGGATCACTTCCACCTCCAAGTCATTTCATTCTCTCACCCCTGGGCCACATAAGGGAAATTCACATGGGCTTTTCTCCCTTACCACCACCTGAAAAATGTCACACACAGAGGATCCTTTTGATTCCTCACATTTTCTGCCCAGATTTCCAGCGGTGTCACTCCCACACTTGTCAGAAGTGTTCAAATTCACTTGGCAAGCGAACATCAAACAGACTGCGTAACTAAGATCAGGAGAAGCTCATCTTCACTTGGCTCCAGCTTGCCCAGTGCTGTGGAAGGTGGCCAAACCACATCTCCTACACAGAGCACCAGGCTGGTAATGGCTCCATAAAACACTTCAGATCTCATTAAATCCAAGCACACAATGCCAGAAAAAATGGGATTAATTGAAGGCAAATGAAAAGATTTTTCTACAGGTCTATAACTTTCAATTCTGTTGCCACCTTGTGGAAAATGAAGGAAGGGGAAAGGAAATGAGAAGGGCAGGAAGGAAACAAGCTTCTGTAAAGTGCCTACTGTGTGCCTGGCATTGTGCTAGGCATTTTACATATATTATCTCATTTGATCTTCACAACAAACTGGATGGTAGGCGCGATTATTAATCCTATTTTACAGTTGATGAAAATAAGGCAAAGTTAAAATGATTTGCCCTCTAGGGTTATACAGCTAATATTTGAGGCCACATTTGAAATCAGATTTTCTTTACTTTAGGCCCAGTATGTTATACACTGCTCCACCTAAGGGGCTTGGTGAAGAAGTAGAGCAAACTATTATCCCTAATGTCTCAGATATATTAAAAAGATCTCTAAGGATTTCAGCTCTTAAGACTCAGTGTTCAGAGCAACAGGTCATAGTTCACAAAAGACTTAAAGTGAGCAGGCACCGCTAGGTCCAATCTTGTCCAGTTGTCTCATTTTACAGATGAGGAAACTGAGACATAAGAGGGGGCAGCATGGTATACTTAGGTGGCAGAGTGGACATATAGCTGAGCCTGGAGTCAGGAAGATTTGAATTCAAATCCAGCCTCAGATACTTACTAGCTATACCATCTTGGGACAGTCATTTAACTCCTGTTTGGCTCAGTTTTTTTAACTGTAAAATCGAGATAATAATACCTATCTCCTAAGGCTATTGTAAGGCTCAAATGAGGTGAGAATTGCGAAGTGCTAAGCACACAGTAAGCATTCTATAAGTGCTAAGGGCAGCTAGGTGGTACAGTGCATAACCCTGAAGCCGGGTGAATTCTGTTCCAATCCTGCCTTTTACATTTACTACATAAACCATGGGCAAGTCACTGAATCTCCTCTGACTTTTGATTCTTCATCAGTAACATGAAAGGGATGGACTGGATGGTCAATAAGGTGCTACTCACTCAAGAGACAAGTATTTAAACTGAAGTCTAAATTCCAGGGATATTTTCATATACCATATTACCTGCTAATTATAAATTCCTCAAAGCAGAAGTGAGACAGGTAGGTGGCACAGTGGATAGAGCCCTGGGCTTGGATCAGGAAGGCTCATCTTCTTGACTTCAATTCTGACCTGAGAGATTTACTGACTGTGTGACCCTGGGCAAGCCAATTAACCCTGTTTGCCTCAGTTTCCTCATTTGTAAAATGAGCTGGAGAAGGAAAGATACTCAAGTATCTTTTCCAAGAAAACCCTAAATAGGGTAACTAATAGTTAGACACAATTAAAACAACTAAACAAGAACAACAATAATATGAGGGAAAAGTTCTATGAGAATAATAATAATAACAATAATAATAATAAATAAGACACAGAGTTACATACTATAAAGGAGTGAACTAGTCAACTATAGCATAATAAGGAAGAAAGAGAAGACTCAGAATCAGGATGTCATATTATTTGAAAGCAGCAGCAGACAACACGAATGAGACCAGACCTTTCCACAGTATATAAAACAATAATTCTATACTATTTTAAGAATATGCAACATTGTCCATGTGGGATAGTCTTTTCATGGATGCTGATTATAACCACTCTATAATGTAAGAATATATTTTAAACATTATGCTAATCCATGGCTAACATAACAAAACAGAAAAATGATAAATGTTGGAGAAGTAGGAAAATTGAAATACTAATGCATTGTTGGTGGAGTTGCAGACTCCATTTTGGTGAACAATTTGAACCTATGCTCAAAAAGGTTGTAAAACTGTGCATACCCTTTGACCTAGCAATATCTATATTAGATTTATATCCCAAAAGAGATTTTAAAAAAGGAAAAGGACAAATACGTAAAAAATATTAATAGTAGCTCTTTTCTTCTGACAAAGAATTGGAAATGGAGTGGACGCCCAACAATTGAGGAACGGCTGAACAAGTTGTGGTATGTGATTGCAATAAAATACTACTGTGCTGTGGGAAATGATGAGTGGGATGCTCTCAGAAAATCCTGGAGAAACTTGTATGAGCTGATGTTCAGTGAAGTGAGCAGAACCAAGAGAACATTGTACACAGTACAATGTGACCAGCTGTAACAGCAAGCAGCCCAGCACACCCAGGATGGCCGCTAGCCAAGGTTCTTTTGATCTGCTTTATTGAAGAAAAGCAACTTTAAGGGAATCAACAATCTTCTTTTAATTACATTCACTAGTTCAGGGAAAAGGTCAGCATCCTGAACTTGGAGAAACCACAAACAGAGAAAATATAAGCAGAGAAATTTACACAAAGACCAACAGACAGGGCTCCAGATGACTGAACATAGCAATGTTGCTATACACTTTACACATATCACTGGATCAAGGGAGCCAAGACATCTAAGCAGTTGGGAGACTCTGAACATATAGCTAGCTCAGAGTCTCCACCAAGAAATCAAAAGATCTTTCTCATGAGCGAACCCCCAAAGCAAAACACTAACTTCTCAGAATGCATAACAAAGACTCGGCATCTGACTGGCTGAGTGCCAAGGAGCTTGAAAAGTCTTGTGACCTAGCACTTAATTAGAAGCTTCCTGTAGCTCAGAGCCTGATTAACTCTGGGCAAGGGTTCTATATACCTATTAACCTTCAGGAAAGATCTTTAAATTCCTTTAACATTACACCAACTTTGTTAGACTTCGCTCTTCTGAGCAATGCAACAATCTAAGACAATTCCAAAAGATTCATGATGGAAAACACTATCCACATCCAGAGAAAGAACTATGGAGTTTGAAAGCAGATTGAAACATACTATTTTCTCTTTCTTTTGTTGTTTTTTGTTTTTTCTTTCTCATGGTTTTTCTCTTTTGTTCTAATTCTTCTTTCACAACATGACTTATGTAGAAATATGTTTAATATGATCATACATGTATAGCCTATATCAGATTGCATGTCATCTTCAGGAGGGGAAAGTCGAGGGAGGGGAAAAATTTTAGAACTCAAAATCTTATAAAAGCAAATATGGAAAACTAAAAATTAATTAATCCCCCCCCAAAATATATTACAAATAAAAAAAATGCATCACTATGTAACCAATCCTGTGATAAACCTCTTTGGACTTTGTTAAAGTGGTCCTCACCCATAAGATATACCCTCCATAATGATGAGACATCACTCAAAATCTTCTTGGCTTTATAGGATCTATTGGAATTTGTGCCTTAGTGGCATAGTCTTAAGAAACTTAGACTCACCTCTATATCGTTTAATAGCAGAGTTCTCTCCCCATAATTACAATAATATTGACACAAAGAACAGCTGATATTACCATTATATGCTAAGGTTTATAAAGCACTTCACTCACAATAAGCCAGAGACAGATAGTAGAGAAGAATTACTGTCCCATTTTACAGGTGAGAAAACAGGTTCAGTGAGGGGATTTGCTCAAGGTCATGTGGCTAACATATGATATTGCTAAGGTTCAAAGCCAGAGATGTGGAACCAGAGAACTTCCACTTGAATCCCAGCTCTGACACTTACTTTCTGTGTGATTTTGGATAAATCACTTTTACCTCTCTGGGTCTCCTGTGTCATCACCTATAAAATTAAGAGTTATACTAGTTGACCTCTAAGGTCACTTATATCTCTAAATCTTATTCTATTACTTTAAGATGCTCTCTCTTCTACATGCATGGCACCTCTAAAAAGTACATTAGCTCCTTGAGACCACTCCTTACATGTAATATATTAATTTAGTTGCTTTTCAGTCATGTCACACTCTTTGTGATCCCATTTGGAGTTTTCTTGGCAAAAATACTAGAGTGGTTTTCTATTTCCTTCTCCAGCTCATTTTACAGATGAGGAAACTGTGGCAAACAGGGTTAAGTGACTTGCCCAGGATCACACAGCTAGTAAGTGTCTGAAGGCAGATTTGAACTAAAGTTTTCCTGACCCCAAGGATGGTATTTGATCCACTGTGCCACCTAGATGTACCATATGTAATATATAATCACATGCATTTCATAGTGTGTGTGTGTGTGTGTGTGTGTGTGTGTGTGTGTGTGTGTGTGTGTGTGTGTGCAGAGGTACTGTGGTATAGTTTCTTAGAACCAGTAAGACTTGCATTCAAATCTTACCACAAATACTTATTAGCTGCATGACCATACAAAGTACCTCAAATTGTACCTCAAATTCCCCATCTTCAAAATAATAGGGTTGGACTGGATGACTTCGAAGGTCATTTATGATCCTATGATAAATAAGACCTAAATTCAAATCCTCCCTCTGTCACATCTGTTAATCAAGCTTTCCATGTTCTTCTAGGTAATACTCTATGACCAAAAGTTATAAACAGAGGCTGACCTGCATTGATAATTGGCATTTCCTAATCTTGGAGTTCCCTTTAGCACTGAAATCATGATCTAAAACCCAAATATATATATATATATATATATATATATATATATATATATATATATATGCATGTGAATATATACATATATTTATACACATACATATTTATATACACATGTGTGTATATATGCCCATTTACACATATGTGTATGTAAATGCATGTGTATTGCCCATATAAATATATGTGCATTCTATATAGGTCAATATATATACCCATATATTTAAATAAGAATCTTATTTGACTAATTAATAAATTGCCTTCATCAGCATACTACATGGTGCCCAAAGAGATGATAAAACTTAATCCTCAAAATCATGTCTCCTATGAGAGTGTCCATTATAAGGATGAACTTTCCTGGTAACTAAGTAACACAATCTCTATCATTCTCTACCAAGTTCCTGGGCAGGCATATCTTACTCACATGTAAAAAAGACATAGAATCTCAGAGGGAGTAGTCAAACCCTCATTTTCCTGATATATAAACTGAGAACTGGATCCCATAGCCAATTAGTGGCAGATGAAGCATTATCAGGAAACACCAGGTATTCTGACTACCATGCCCTTTACACTCAGCCACATTTACTCCAAAGCCAGCAAAAAATAAAACCTTCACACTCTTACTTGAATTGTGTGAAAGGTCAAAGTTCAACATTTCCTACCTTCCAAAAGACTGTGGCAGAGCCATGGGAATCCTTCGAAAAATTGCTGTAAATCTGTTTTCAAGAAGATGCTGGAAAGAAAGAGATCCTTCATTCATCCTAAGATTTATTCTGTCATTTTCTTAGTCACTCTACCTTCTAGAGAGGTGGATAATATCCTGGGGGCCCTACCCTGATAAACAGCCTTTTCTGTGCAAAACAATGGATTCCCCAGTCAATTCTCTATTTTAGGAGCAGACAGAAGAAACAATCTCTGCCTCATTCTGAGCAAGTTACTTTTCACGTGATAAAGACCACTGGCTTCTAGTTAGTGGTGAAAGGCAGTAAGTTGGAATATAGAATTTTTATTGTCTTTTGTTACAAATCTATTTTATGATAAGAAAACTATTATCCAAAGGATATCTTTTTTCTCCTCCCTTTGGAGTTAATGGCAAATAATAGTTTATGCTACCCATTTATTGACTTATCTTGTTTCTTTAAGTGTTAGGTCAAACTATTCTTTCACTCTTTGTGCTTATAACATAAACACTAGCAAACTCAGGGAATTTCAGAGACTGGGTGGTGGTTAAGTCCTGTCTAAGAGTTCTTGTCCATGGAGGCCTAGGAGATATGGATTATCTTTATTCAGCCTCAGCTCAGATGAATTCTTCTTTGAGCAATAGTTTCCATTACCAGCAAAAAATTATCAAACAAAACTTCCTGGAATACACTGAAGTATATAGGAACAACCACATTGTTACCAAAAACTCAAAAATTAATTCAGTGTGGTGGAGTCACACAAAACTAAATAGTCTTCTCTAATCAGGACACTCTTTGCCAAGACAAAAAATGTACCTACATGATCTGATAGCTAGAAACATGGGAATGACATACTCAGGTCTCAGTATAACATATTAGTGGCCATATTTCAACTATCAATGATTGATGGTCAGATTCATATCCTTTAATATGCCAAGAATAGAAGTTTATAAACACAAATGTAACCTCCATGACAGCAGGGTCAATTTAGGTTTTGGCTTTATGTTTCCAGTCACTGAGGGTATCAGGCACTTAATAATTGTGTACTGAATGAAAGAGAATGCCTGGAGTTAATATTTATTAAGCACCTACTACATGCAAGGCACTGTGTTAAGCACTGGAATTAATAAATATAACTGATTTTAAAAAAGGATGGGTAGTGTTACTTCGTATTAAATAGTTTGGTGATTCCATCATCAAAATGAACCACTTAGCTATCACTGATGAATTGGAGATTGCATTTTTCTTTTTTAACTCCAAATATACCTGTTAGGGAATGGAAATTTAAACATTGCTTTTTAAATGGATATCATGTCTCTTCAGATATAAAGTGATAAAGATAAAGGTTTGTTAAAGCAACATTTTAGTGAAATGAGACTTAAGTGTTGGCATTCAACATACATTTATTAATTATTGAAGAACTCTATTAATGCCCTAGGCTATGATTCAGAAATAGCTTCAGAAACCCAATTCAGAAACAAAAATGAATAAATCTCTCCCTTCAAGTAAACCACAGTTAACAAAGTCTCAGAAAGAAGGGTTCTTCTCCTTGGCATGGTCAAATAGTTGAATATCAGAAATAGAAGTGGTTTTGTTTTTCTTTTTTTTTTTTCCAGTGGAAATGATAGTAAAGAAGAGACATTATCATCTGCTTTGTTGCTGTCCCCTAAGGACCAGGAGATCTATCTGAATTAGAGCTGAAACTTCCATGTGTATTGTCTCCTCCATCAGAATGTAAGCTCCAGAGCAGAGACTTAGTGAATTTTCTATTTGTTTCACCAGTTATCAGTATAGTGTTTTACACACAGTAAGCTGTGGGGAGCCAAAGAGGTCTGATCCAGGACTCAGATAAAGACCTTAATAATGTACCCTAATTCCTTTCAAGGTGACGAGGCTTGCAAAGGCTGGCTCCCGTGAAAGAACCTCAGGGATGCACTTAAAAGGACTTTTGTCTGATATCCTGACATCAAAACCTTTGCCCCCAAACTTCAGGCACCAAAAAGGACATGTTCCTTATCATATTATGCCAAAGACTATTGTAAGTCAAAATACTTGATTCCTGGGGATCCGGTTTCTATGCAGATTTCTTTGAGATTGCATTCCATGCAGATGTCTTTAAGATTGTGGCCTGCTCGCCTGCTCTCAGCGAGCATCCTTTGTCCTGTAGATAAGAGACAACTGACCTTCCCCATGATTTCCTGGGTCCTTGATAAGAAGCCTTGTCTTATCCAAGCTACTTCCCGGGTATGGCAGATTATTCTATTAGTAATAATATTCGAGGATATGATTGAGATAAGGATACTTGAATCTTTGTCATTTGGATCTTTAAAAACTTTGTTCTAAGCATCAGTAAACAGAGTTCATGGTTCTTTCTTGAACTACCCACATGGCCTGGTCATTTCTTATTCACATCTCCAATCATGCTTAGTGCTGGACGCTGAGCCGTCCCCAACAGTAAGCACTTAATAAGGGCTTCATTCATTCATTTACTCATTCATACCTTAAGGAACACCCATTATATTAGGAGGAGCCATTTATGATGCACATATAATAAAATATAAAATAATTTGGAGGAGGGAAAGCCCTGATAACCAAATTCTTTTAGCAATGTCCCCAACTAATGAGATTCCTTTGTGATAAACTTTAAAATGCTATAGAAATACAAGTTATTGCATATGTGTATATTTGTGCATATTTACTTATTGTTTTATCTGTTTTAAAATCTTATTTTATTTCTTATTTATGGAATAAAACAAGTATTTCCATAAAATAGTAAAATTAAAAAAAGATGATTGCACATGAAACTGAAAATCTATTATGTACAACTTACTATTCCATTTAAATATAAAAAAGTTATCATGAAAATTTCATTTTTCCTTTTTTTCTTCCCTTGCATGTCACCACCCTAGAGATGGCTACCATTAGACACAAAAATACACACACACGTGTGTACATACTATATATATGTGCAAAATCACATTAGATATACTTCTATTTATCAGATCTTTCTCTGGATGCAAATAGTGTTTTTCTTCATATGTCCTTATTATTAATTGGGGTATTTATAATAATTAAAATGACTTATTTACTCAAAGTGCTTTATTCATTTGGTTCTACATATACCATACATTATATATTTTGTTTTTATTGTTATATTGTCACATATTACATATAAACAATATATTTATATGCTGTCCATGTACTTGCGTATATAATATATTATTTATTGAGGGTGGAGCCAAGATGGCACAAAGGAAGCAGGAACTTTTCTAAGCTCCTCCATGAATTCAATCACTAAACTTTAACAAGTTAATCTGAATGGATTTTAGAGTGACAGAACCTGTTGGGAGACAGAGTGTGACAGATTCCCAGCCCAGGAAATTGCCCACATAGGTCTGGGCAGGGAAAGCACGGAGTATATGAGGGTTGCACCAACATAGATTTGAGAGCAGAGTATAGCAGAGTGAGAAGTTTAGCTAGCAGATTCACCCATCCAAGGGGCAATTTGCAGCCATCTCACTGCAGGATAGAGGATTGGTTGGAGATGCGTAAGAGGAAAAACAGGGCTTGCAGCAGAGACAGCAGCTTCTCCTGGGGCTACCAGCCCACAGCCTGGATGCTTAAAAACCATTTACCTGATTTCCCAGGAGCAGATGGTGGGGTAAACCCTAGCTGCTCTAATCCCCCTCCCTGATGCAGAAAACCCAGAGATAAATGTCTCACCCAGAGTAAAATCCTGAATAAGTGGAAATAGCCTCAGGGTAACTCAGGGAAAACACTGAGAGTCCTGGCCTTGCCCTCAGTCTAGACACACAGAGGCTACAGCACACAAAGTTAACAACCAAACTCATATCTCCCAGCCTGGGAAACACAGTATATCTGTTCCCCAGAAGCAGATATACACTCTAAAAATTCACAACAAAGGCAATCACAATGGACAAGAAGGGGTTGGTGAAATCAAGAACAATATGATCCTATTATAATGAGCAAGAACAACCAAATTTAGAGGAAAACATGGATTATGTACTCAAACCTGAGACGACAGAAGGAAATATGAAAGGATCTCAAGCCCAAAAAGCATTCTTGGAGGAACTCAAGAAAGATTTTAAAAGCCAAATTAGAGAGGTAGAAGATAAATATAAATCTACAGTAACCAAAGTGGAAAAAAATCTCATTGAAGAAAACAAATCCTTGAAAAGTAAAATTGATAAACAGAGATGGGAGGTTCAAAAATCTAACTAGAGAAAATACCTCCCTAAAAATGAAAACTGATGGGGGTGGAGCCAAGATGGTGGCAGAGGAGCAGCAAGGCACCACAGCTCCCACATAGATACCTCAAATACTCATAAAATATGACTCTAAACAAATTTTAAGGCTCTAAAACTCACACAAATACACTCTTTCTGAAGGCAGCTTGGCAAAAAGAGATCACTGCAGCTCTGGGAGCCAAAAGCAGCCCAGCCCAAAATGATGTCATGGCCCTGGGGTGGGGGGGGGGCAGGGAGGAAGGGCACAGCCGGAGCTTCAGAAGAGTGGATCAATGGCAGCTGTAGCAGTTTCCAGAATTATCAAGCCATAAGAAAAAAAAGGACTAAGTGAAAGGTCAATGGATCTTGGGTAAGGGGGGAGAAAAGCAGGTAAGGCCAAACTGCCTCCTGGGCAAGGAAGTGGCAGAAGCAGAGGCCCTGCAGCTGCCTCCACGTAGCTGCTTCAGAGCTCCTGGGCTGCAGACTACAGGGGGGGCAAGTGATCATCCTGATGCCAAGTACTTTTGCATTGAGTGGCCTGGATCCAGGTTGTGGTCTTGGGTGGTGGTCTTGGGTTGTGTTTTCAGTGGGCCAAAGCTGGAGGGGGCTGCAAAAAAATGATAACCTCCTAATATCTCTGGCAGATGGGAAAACCCCAACTATTTGGGACAGAGCTTTCCCCTCTGGAAGCAGAGCTTCACAGAGCTAAAAAAATCATTGACTGGCCAACAAGAACAGGCAAAGGAAGCAAAGTAAGAACAGCCAAACTCTAGATTCCTTCTTTGGGGACAAGACGGATCAAAGCATGGAATGGGAGGAAGACAACACAGTCAGAACTCCTGCACCAAAAGCTTCCAAGAAACATGAAGACAGCCTAAAAGCCATAGATCAGCTTAAAAAGGATTTTGAAAACCAAATAAGAGAAGTGGAGGAAAAATCGGAAAGAGAAATAAGAATGATGCAAGAAAATCATGAAAAGAGAGTCAACAACCTGACTGAAGAAAATAATACCTTAAAAAATAGATTAACTCAAATGGCAAGAGAGGCTCAAAAAGCCAATGAGGATAAGAATGCCTTAAAAAGTCAACTTTGCCAGATGGAAAAAAGAATCTCAAAATCTCTTTCTGAAGAGAATAATTCCTTCAGAATTAGAGTGGAGCAAATGGAAGCAAATGACTTTATGAGAAATCAAGATACTATTAAACAGATCCAAGCAAATGAAAAAATAGAAGGCAATGTGAAATATCTCCTTGAAAAGACCACTGACCTGGAAAACAGATCCAGGAGAGAC
>CM053583.1:111979440-112006203 GCA_028627135.1 Pseudochirops cupreus
TTATTATACATTATTGGACTACCTGAAAGCCATGACCAAAAAAAGAACCTAGAAATCATCCTTCAAGAAATTCTCAAGGAAAATTGCCCTATTTTAGGACCAGATGGCAAAAAAGAAATTGAAAGAATTCACCAATCACCTCTTGAAAAAGATCCCAAAAAGAAATCTCCTTTGTAGCCAGGTTCCAGAGTTCCCAGATCAAGGAGAAAATATTACAAGTTGCAAAGAAGAAACAATTTCAATACTGTGGAAACAAAATCAGGATAACCCAGGATCTAGCAGCTTCTGCATTAAGGGATCGAGGGGCCTGGAATATGATATTCTGGAGACCAAGGGAGCTAGGATTAAAACCAAGAATCACCTACACAGTGAAATTGAGTTTAATGTTCCAGAAGAATGTTGGAACTTTTATTCCTGATTACTGATTTTTTTTAATTTTATACGTTCATTTAAGCAAATAATTAACATTTTGTGGATGCATTGGAGCATGCAGAGGCATTATGGAATTTTTTGTCTTTATGATTTTAAAGAGAAAATCATAGGAAGAAAACCAAATTCACTTATAAGCCATGGAATAACATTTAAGCACAATAAGGGATCAGATTCAAATTTCTTTCATTTAAACCCAGAAGGCAGAACCAGTATAAATGACTGGAACCTTCAAAGAGGGAGAATAAGCTATAATAAAAGGAAAAGATTCTAATCAAACAGACCTTTCAAAAATGGGACAGATGTTTTTGAGATAGTATAGTCTTCACCACTGAAAGTCTCTAAGAAGACGCTGGATGAGGCTCCTGTTGGGAATGTGAATATTTCTGTCCAGGTAAAAATTGACCTAGATTATATTTGAGATTCCTTCAACATCTAAGATTCTTTGTAACTGTGCTCTATTATTATATGTCTTTCTTGAGTAATATAATATAGCAGTACAACACAACACAATTAATACAAGAAGTGCTTATAATATACCACTCTCCAGTATATGGTTGATTTATTTGTCCCAGCTTCAAGTGGAGTCAGTGATTAGTAACAAAAGACGATGAATGAAAAAAGGTTGTCTGATTAAAATCAAGTTTTACAAAATTAATATTGACTTTCTTCTTTGTAAGCTAATCAAGCTCCTCATGTTGGTGGTTATTCCTTTTCTCAAAATAGATTATATGTAAATGAAATAATAGTAATATAATCACATGCAAAAAAAATTTCACACTGGACAGCCATTCAATCAAGCAGAGTACAATAGCCTCATTTCCATAAATTTCAGAAATTTTAAGACACAATGAGTAGGGCCATTTAATGGGCTTTACTGCTTAGGAAAATTAAAGTTAAAAATTGGTTATAAAGACAATGGGGCTTGCATTACCAATCTCCCCTCCCTCCAGTCACTTCACAATGATTTATAATCTGATTTCCAATCTCACCATTCAACTGAGACTGATCTTTCCAAGGTTACCAGTGATCTCTTAATTGATAGATCCAATGACCTTTCCTCAGTCCTCATCTTTCTTTCTCTCTGAAGTATTTGACATCATTCAAGTCAGATTTCAAGGGACTGAGAAGTGAGTTGGAAGAGAGGAACTAGACATAATAAGTATAGGGTTTTTGTTGTTGTTGTTGTTGTTGTTGTTTTTGGTAAATGTACATGTCAAAGAGAAGAGACAGAAAACAACAACTTTGGATAATTGAAGAGTCTAGTGAAGGTAAGATTTTTCCTTGTTCTTTTAGTATAGGCAAGACTAGGATTTTTCTGTATCAGAAAGGAAGCAATAAAAATTGAAGATTAGAGAGGGGAAATTGTTGGGAGTGAGAGAAAGTGCTAGAGGAATTGGGAGAGGATGATACCAATGAAGATGGGTAAAAGAGAGCCACTTCTTCATTAGTGATTGAAACAAAGGGAGAGGAAATAAGGAATACTGTCTTACTGTTTTGAGAAAGCACTTGATTGGGTTACTCCTAACTGGGATATAGCACAACATGAATGGTGACAGGACAAGGCAGTAGGGAAGTCCAGAGTTCAGGGTAGTGTATAATTCAATATCTCTTAACTACAGTGTGAAGTGGCAAGGGAGATAAAGGTGCTCTTATTGGGAGGGGGAAAGGTGACTATAAATTGCAGTGAAGATGAAGAATAGGTTTAGGTAGAAGGAAAGATGATAGTATTAGGAGGACCTTCTCAAGATAGAAAATTCAGAGTTTTGTTATCATGGAGCTATTACTGATTATGAAATCAAAGCTATAGTTACTCCTGTTTATGTCTGAAATGAAGTGAAGGTACTTGTTGGCCTGGGTATTTGAAGGGACAGTAGCATGTCTGTTATAGGCTTTGTGGAAAAGATGGTACCTAAGCTGAGCCTTGAAAAAATAAAGAGTGACAGATAGATTGTACATTCTAGGCTATGTATAAAAGATCAGAAACTCGAAGTGGAATGTTTGAGTGGAATGTAGAGTTCAGTGGTGAGGAAAGTGCTTTGTAAATGATAAAGTGAAATATAAATATGTTATTGTTATTAACGATTAGAACAATGTAAAAATGAAACCTGCTTTATGATCACAAAATAAGTTTCATTTACCTCAAGATATTAAAACAGAGGCTGTATGAGAATTTTTTAATAATGCATAACCTCCTAAAGGTCTTTCCAAAAAGACATTTTTTCTTTCCCTTGTCTATGCTTCTCATGTAGGAGATGATGTGGTTTCCTGGTCACTCCACCCCATGCAAATACCCCTCTTTCCCCAGTTGGAACAGGAATCCTCAGACTTCTAGGCCCGTGCCCTCCTGCATGGATGGGTTAGTTCACTCATCTTTGGGCTAATTTACCCTGCACTGAGATAGCTTGATGATAAAACAGTGAGTACAGAGTCAACTAACCCAATGTATTTGCCTGGCCCTATAACATGCTTCACCTCCATCTGCCTAGAAACCGTTTCATCTTCCCTGTTTCTACACTCTTCTATCTCTCCTTCCCCTTTTCAACTTTCCAACTCTAGCTCTAGGAATAGTAATTGAATCAGTATCTAACATTGCTTCAGCTAAGAACATGGTGGTCTTTTGTGGTTCCACTTTCTATTCCTATGACTTTCAGATCAAAATTCCCTTCCCTGTCCGCTGTTGTTATAAACACACTATTCGAATAAAAGAGCAGAAATTTGCAGGAACCAGACAGTCTACTTTTATCATGGGGAAGAAAGGAATCATGGCACCGGGAGAGGAAAAATGGGCACCTTTAAAGCTTTACTTAAATTCAAAGAATGAACAGAGTGTGTGAGGGTAAAAAGGGGACAGGATTGGTGATACGACTCAACAAAAATATGTTGAGCACCTACTATATACAAGGAAACCACTGTGCTCTGAAGAGTTAAAGAGATTTCCTTCCATTCTTTTGGCCTGAATAGTCAGTCTTTTTCCTTTTTAATACATTTTTCAACATTTATTTTTATTAGATTTTGAGTTTTTAATTTTTTTCTCCCTCCTTCCTGCCTGCCCAAGATGTCATGCAATCTGATATAGGCTATACATGTACAATCATATCAAACGTATTTCTACATTAGTCATGTTGTGAAAAAAGGGAAAAATCACAATGAAAAAAAAACAAGCAAGAAAATAGTATGCTTTGATTTCCATTCAAACTTCAGAGTTCTTTTGCTGGCTGTGTATAGTAGTTTCCATCATGAGTCTCTTGGAAATGGCTTAGATCATTGTACTGCTGAGAAAAGCTAAGTCAATCAAAGTGGGTCATTGCACAATGTTGCTATTACTATGTACAATATTCTCCTGGTTCTGTTCTCTTCATTCAGCATCAGTTCATGGAAGTTTTTCCAGGTTTTTCTGAAATCTGCCTGCTGACCATTACTTATTGAACAATAGTATTCCATTACGTTCATATACCACAATTTGTTCAGTCATTCCCCAATAGGTGGGCATCCCCTCAATTTCCAATTCTTGGCCACCCCAAAAATAACCACTATAAATTATTTGGTACATGTGTATCTTTTCTGCTTTTTATTATCTTTTTGGTGTATAGACCTAGTAATGGTCTTGCTGGATCAAAAGTTATGTAGTTTTATAGCCCTTTGGGTATAGTTCCAAATTGCTTTCCAGGATGGTTAGATCAGTTCACAACTCCATCAACAATGCATTAGGGTTCCAATTTTCTCTGATCTCTAAAATTTATCATTTTCCTGTTTTGTCATATTAATCAATCATATAGGTGTTAAGTGGTACATCAGGCTTGTTTTAATTTGAATTTCTCTAGTCAATAGTGATTTAGAGCATTTATTCATATGACTATAGATAGCTTTAATTTCTTCATCTGAAAATTGCTTGTTAATATCCTTTAACCATTCATCAATTGGGGAATGAATTATATTCTTATATATTTGCTTCAGTTTTCTATATATTTTAGAAATTAAACCTTTATCAGAGACACCGATTGTAAAAATTGTTCCTCAACTTTCTGCTTCCCTTCTAGTCTTGGTTGCATTAGTTTTGTTTGTGCAAAAACTTTTAAATTTAATGTAATCAAAATTATCCATTTCACAATGTTCTCTATCTATTTTTTGGTTGTAAATTCTTCCATTTTCTGTACTTCTGATAGGTAAACTATTCCTGGCTCTCCTAATTTGCTTATGTTATCATCCTTCGTGTTAAAATCATATGCCCATTCTGACCTTATCTTGGTCTATGCTTAGTTTCTGCCATACTAATTTCCAGTTTTCCCAGCAGTTTTTGTCAAATAGTGAGTTCTTATCTCAGAAGCTAAAGTCTTTGGGTTTACCAAACAGAAGATTACTATAGTCATTGATTACTGTGCCTTGTGTGCCCAACCTATTCCATTGATTCACCACTATTTCTTAGCCAGTACCAAATAGTTTCAATGATTGCTGCTTTATAATACAGTTTTAGATCTGATTTGGCTAGACCACCTTTCCCAGTGTTTCTTTTTATTGATTCCTTTGATATTCTTGACCTTTTATTCTTCTAGATGAATTTTGTTACTATTTTTTCTAGCTCTGTAAAATAAATTTTGGTAGTTTTATTTGTATGGCACTGAATAAGTAAATTAATTTATGTAGAATTGTCAGTTTTATTGTATTAGTTCAGCCTACCCGTGAGCAAATTATATTTTCCCAAATATTTAGATCTGACTTTATTTCTGTGAAGTGTTTTGTAATTGTGTTCATATAGTTCCTGGGTTTGTCTTGGCAGGTAGACTCCAAAATATTTTACATTGTCTTCAGTTATTTTACATGAAATTTCTCTATCTCTTGCTGCTGGACTTTGTTAGTAATTTATACAAATCCCGATGATATGTGTGAATTTGTTTTATATCCCACAACTTTGCTAAAGTTGTTAATTATTTAAAATAACTTTTGATTCTCTGATTCTCTGAGTATACCACCATATCATTTGCAAAGAGTGATAGCTTTGTTTCACCTGTTCTAATTCCTTAAATTTGTTTTTCTTCTTTTACAGTTAAAGCTTACATTTCTATACATATTGACTAATAATGGTGATAATGGACATAATTGTTTCACCCCTAATTCTGTTGTAATGCTTGCTAATAATTTTAGGTAAATGATATTTATCATTTTAAGGAAAACATCTATTCTTTTTTTTTTCTTTTTGGAGGGAAGAAGGCAGGGCAATTGTAGTTAAGTGACTTGCCCAAGGTTACATGGCTAATAAGTGTTAAGTGTCTGAGGCCCAGGTTGAACTCAGGTCCTCCTGACTCCAGGGCCAATGCTCTATTCACTGCACTCCCTAGCTGCTCCAACTCCATTTATTCTTATGAGCACTAGTGTTTTTTAATAGGAAAGGATGTTTGTGCTTGTCCTTCATTCTCAAAGAAGACCATGACATCAGGGAAATGATGATATAACCTGCAGTTGACTTTGATCTGAGTGAGGAAGGACTTGCAAGGTCACTAGCCTCACTTTCTCTTCCTGAATCATCTGGTTCCAGTGCCAGATATTCATCAGGATGACTGGAGAAGGCCCAGTGTGCAATGGGAGACCCTGGCCCTTTCAGGCTAAGGTCTTTTTAGGTTCTCACTTTTGAGTGAGGTAATGCCCATTCACTGAATAGGCTTCTTTAAGAAGTGAATCAAGAGATGGCCCATTTAATTAAAAAATAAATAAAACTGGGAAAGGAAGACCCTCAGGATTGCTGGCCACAAGAGAAACAGTTACTATTTGCATTCACTCTGAGCCAGGAGGGTCCAAAAACTAGCCATTAAGTGGTGCTTGGTCAGTGACTTATTGCTGTCCAATCTAAAATTGATGCTTTATTTCATCAAAAGCTTTTTCTAATATCTTTTGAGATAATCAAATGATTTCTGTTGATTTTGTTATTGACGTGGTCAATTATGTTAATAGTTTTCCTAATACTGAACCAGGCCTGCTTTCCTGGTATCAGTCCCATCAGATCATAGTGTATTACCCTTGTGGTAAATTGTTGTAATCTCTTTGCTAATATTATATTTAACATTTTTGCATCAATATTCCTTAGGGAAAATGGTCTGTAATTTTCTTTCTATGATTTGGCTTTTCCTGATTTTGGCATTAGCACCATATTTGTATCATAAAAATGATTTGGTAGGACTCCTTCTTTATCTATTTTTCTAAATAGTTTATATGGTACTGTAATTAATTGTTCTTTAAATGCTTGGCAGAATAACTTGTAAATCTTTCTGACCCTGGTGGTTTTTCTTAGGAAGTACATGGATGACTTGTCCAATTTCTTTTTCTGAAATGGGGTTGTTTAAGTATTTTATTTCCTCCTCTGTTAATCTAGACAATTTGTATTTTTGTAAATATTCATTCATTTCACTAAGATTGTCAGATGTATTGGCTTACAGCCGGAAAAAATAGCTCCTAATTATTGTTTAAATTTCCTCTTCATTGTTGATGAATTTACTCTTTTCATTTTTGATATAGGTAATTTGATTTTCATCTTTCTTTTTTTAAAATCAAATTTACCAAAGGTTTGTCTATTTCATTATACTTTTTCATAAATCTAGCTCTTAATTTTATTTATTAGTTTAATAGTTTTCTTAAATTCAATTTTATTAATCTTTCCTCTGATCTTAAGAATTTCTATTTTGGTATTTAATCTGGTATATTTAATTTTCTCTTCTAGCTTTTTTAGTTTCATGCCCATTTCATTGGTTTCTTCTTTCTCTATTTTATTCATGTAAACATATAGAGAAATAAAATTGACCCTAAGAAATGCTTTGGCTGTATCCCCTAAGTGTGGTATGTTGTCTCATTATTATCATTTTCTTGGACGAAGTTTTTGATTATTTCTATGATTTGTTTTTTGACTCACTCAGTTTTTAGGATTATATTAGTTTCCAATTAATTTTTAGTCTATCTTTACATGGCCCTTTATTACATATCATTTTTATTGCATCATGATCTGAAAAGAATGAATTTAATATTTCTGCCTTTTTATGTTGGATTGTAAGTTTTTTATACTCTAATACATGGTCAGTTTTTCTGTAGGTGCCATGTACCACTGAGATATATTCCTTCCTATTGTCATTCAATTTTGTCCTGAAGTCTACCATATCTACCCTCTCTTCAATTCACATCCTTAACTTCTTTCTTGTTTATTTTGTGATTAGATTCATATAGTTCTGGGAGGGGGAGGTTGAGATCCCCCACTGGTATAGATTTGCTATCTATTTCTTCCTGTAATACACTTAACTTCTCTAAAAATTTGAATACTATACCACTTGGTGCATATATGTTTAGTATTGATATTACTTCATCGTCTATGATACCTTTTAGCAAGATGTAGTTTCCTTCCTTATTTCTTTTAATTAGGTCTATTTTTCCTTTTGCTTTGTCTGAGATCAGGATTGCTACCATTGCTTTTTTTTTTTTAATTCACCTGAAGCACATTATTTTCTGCTCCAGCCTTTTACCTTTACTCTGTGTATATCCCTCTGCTTCAAATGTGTTTCTGGTAAACAACATATTGTAGGATTAGGGTTTTTAATCCACTCTCCTATCTGCTTCCCTTTTATAGGAGAGTTCATCCCATTCATATTCACAGTTATGATTTACTGTGTCTTTTTCTCCATTTTATTTCTGCCCTTGTTTATACTTTTCTTTCTCCTTTCACCCTTTCCCTCCTCACCAGTGTTTTACTTCTGACCACTGCCTCCCTCAATCTTCCCTCCCTTCTATCAGCTCTGCTCCTTTTTCTTTCCCCTTTACCTAACTACTTCTTTTTAAAAAATGTTATGTTTATTTTTAGTTTACAACATTCATTTCCACAAGATTTTGATTTTCAACTTTTCTCCTCATCTTTCCCCTACCCACCACCCCAAAACAGCAATACCACAGAATACCCCCTCCCCCAACCTGCCCTCCCCTCCATCATCTCACCTCTAATCCCCTTCCCTCTCTACTTTCCTGTTGGGCAAGATACCCCATTTAGAGTGTCTATCATTCCCTCCCTAAGCCAAATTCAATGAGAGTGAGGTTGATCCATTCCCTTTTGCCTTCCTGTTCTTCCCCTCCGTTGTAACAGTTTTCCCTTGCCTCTTCCACATGAGACAATTAACCCCATTCTTTCTTTTCCCCATCCCCTCCCACTATGTTCCTCTCCCACCTCTAAATTTCATCTTTTAAAATATCATCCCTTCCTATTCAACTGATCCTGTACCCTCTGTCCATGAACACATGCACACATATATATACACATACTCATACACATATTCATATGTGTTTATACCCTCCTTTATAGATGTATGCGTATATATACATATATATGTATATACACACACATACACACATATACACATTTATATTCCCTGCAACTATCCTCATACCAAGAAAAGTTTCATAAGTTACGATTATCGTTTTTCCATTTATGCACATAAATAGTTCAACTTTGATAAGTTCCTTATGATTTCTTTTCCCTTTTTACCTTCTCATGCTTCTTGTGTCTGAATGTCAGATTTTCTATTCGGTTCTGGGTTTTTCATCAAAAATGCTTGAAAGTCCTCCACCTCATTGAATGACCATACTTTACCAGAAACATTATACTCAATTTTGCTGGGTAGGTGATTCTTGGTTTTAATCTTAGCTGCTTTGATCTCCAGAATATCATATTTCAGGCCTTTTGGTCCCTTAATGTAGAAGCTGCTAGATCCTGTGTTATCCTGATTGTGTTTCCACAGTATTCAAATGGTTTCTTCTTGGCAGCTTGTAATTTTTTCTCCTTGATCTGGGAACTCTGGAAACTGGCCTTAATATTCCTAGGAATTTTCTTCTTGGGATCTCCTTCAGGAGGTGATTGGTTAACTCTTTCAATTTCCATCTTGCCTTCTAGTTCTAAAACATGAGGGCAATTTTCCTTGAGAACCCCCTAAAGGATCACCTCCAGGTTCCTTTTTGGATCATGACTCTCAGGTAATCCAACAATTTCCAAATTTTCTCTCCAGGATCTATTCTCCAGGCCAGTGGTCCTTTCAATGAGATACCTCACATTGCCTTCTATACTCTAATCTGTCTGGATCTGTTTAATAGTATCCTCACAAAGTCATCCACTTCCGCCTGCTCCAATTCAACTCTGAAGGAATTATTCTCCTCAGTGAGTTTTTGGGACTCCTTTTCCATCTGGCAAATTTGGCCTTCCAAGGGATTCTTCTCCTCATTGGACCCTCGGGCCTCCTTTGCCATCCAAATTATTCCTTTTTTTAAGGTGTTATTCTCTTCAGTCAGGTTGCTGACCCTCCCTTCATGATTTTCTTGTATCACTCTCACTTCTCTTCCCAATTTCTCCTTCACCTCTCCTATTTGGTTTTCAAAATCCTCCTTAAGCTCCTTCATGGCCTGTAATCAGTTCATATCTTTCTTGGAAGCCTTTGGTGCAAGAATTCTGACTGTGCTGTCCTGCCGCTCCATGCTCTGATCTCCTTTGTCCCCAAAAAAGGAATCCAAAGTTGGATTGCTGTGCTTGCTTTGCTTCCCCTGCCTGATCATGTTTCCAGTCAATTACCTTGACCTTTGAGCTCTTTGCCACAGTAGAACTCTGCTTCCAGAGGGAACAGCTTTGTCCCAAATCACCTGGGTTTTTGCACCTGCCGGAGCTATTAAAAGGCTGCTGTCTCTACAACCCCCACCAGTTTTGGCTCACTGGTCATGCACCTCAGGACCACCACCCAAGACCACGATCCCAATCCAGGCAGGTTAAGGCAAGAGTATTTGGCCTCTGAATGGTAACTTGGCCCCCCTGCAATCTGCAGGTAGGGAGCTCTGACAGAAAAGAATGAGTTTGAGAAAAAGAAACATCATTGAACACATATTCATTTATTACCTAATGTACATGCAAAGAAATATGGAAAGTGCAAAGACCTGGCCTTTTCTCTTAAGGAGCTTATGATCTAATAATGGGAATAAAGGAGACAAGGAAGGACTCCATCAGATTGAGGGGATCAGTAAGATTTTATGGAGAACAGGACATTTCAAATCAATTCAACTCAGTAATCACTTAAATCATTTGTTAAGTACCTATTCTGTGCCAGATACTTTCCTAGATCCTGGATATACAAAGACAAAAGTGAAACTATTCCCTGCCCTAATAAAGCTTATGTTTGGTGAGGGCAAACAGTGGACATAACTGAGTAAATCCACAAACCATGCCAAGTAAAAACAAAGTAATGTTGATATCAGAAAGCATTAAGAACTGAGTAGAGGGAGGGCTCAGTAAAGTTCTTGTCTACGAGATAGCACTTGGGATGAGCCTGGAATGAAATTAGGAGTAGATAAGGATGGGGAATACTCCATACATACTGAAAAACCTATGGAAAGGCATGGAAGTGGAAGATGTCATGTCATGGATGGAGGGTGGCAAATTAACCCATTTGGCTAGCATTACATAGAGATTACTATATAAAAGGGGGAGTGATGTGAAATAAGTCTGTAGCAATAGGTTTGCGTTGGCTCATGAAAAGTTTTATATTGCTTTAAAAGCTAGAAGAAATTTTTTTTTTATCCTAAGGGCATATGAGATTTGGGTTGTATTTGAAACATGTGTGGGATTTTCACAGTCCAGGATGGACAATTCCAGACAGTGGTCAAAGTATTAGCAAAGGCGTAGTAATGAGAAAATGAGGGACATACTTAGACACATCAAGTCTAATTTAATTTGTCCTGCTAACGTAAGAACCCCATCATAAGTAAGATAATCAGGAAATTATAGAAAGGATGGTTGTATTGATTAATAATAGCATTTTAAGCCCTTATTATGGACCAGACATTGAGCTAAGTACTAGAGATATGGAGAAAAGAAGTCATTCCTTTTAAGGAACTTACAGTCAAATTGGGGAGATACCATGCAGATAACAACATATATGCAGGATAAATGATGGCGGCAGTCTCAGAGGAAAGGCGCTGAAATTAATGATGATTTGGAAAGACTTCTTAGAGTGGGAAGCACTTGATCTTAGACTTGAAGAAAGCCAAGAGAAGCTGGGAATTGGAGATGAGGAGAGGGAGAATTCTAGGCCACTGAAAATGTTCAGAGTTGAGATGGAGTGTCCTCTTAAAGGAACAGTCAAGAGGCCAATGTCGCCGGTTCTCAAAGCATGTGCAGGAGACCGAGGTGTACTGGAAAGGTTATAAAGGTTAAAAAGCCCTTTAAAAGCCAAATAGAGAATTTTATATTTACTTTTATCTATATTTATTTTATATTTACTCTTGGAGGTAATAGGGAGCCACTGCAGTTTGTTGAATAGGGGGAGTAACATGATCAGACCTGTGCTTTAGGAAGATCAGTTTGACAGCTTAATGTAAGAGATCTACATTAAAAGCATAATTGCTCTTCAGGGGAAAAAAAAAGTTATTTTTGACAGGTGGTTTTCAAATATAGATTCTTGACAGTTTTTTTTAAAATTTAAAATATGTGCTACAATAATTTAACCTTTTGTTCAGATGCCTTTTAAATGAAGAAAATCGCACAAATAGTTTTTGCTTTATTATTACATTTCTGAATTTTTATAAAGATAAATGCTTAATTCACATCTTTGTTACTTTAAAAAGTAAATTTCTAAAAATTCTCTAAGTCATTATTGAGTAGAGAAATGCAAATCAAAACGTCTCTTAGGTACCATACCATACCTGTCACATTGTCTGACATGATGAAACAGGAAAATTATAAATACTGGAGAAGATGTGGAAAAATTGGAATGCTGATGCATTGTTGGTGGAGTTCTGAACTGATTCAACCATTCTGGAGAGCAATTTGGAACTATACCCTAATGGCTATAAAACTCTGCATGCCCTTTAACCCAGCAATACCACTTCTAGGTCTCTCTGCAAAGAGAACATACAAATGGGAAAAGGACCTACATGTACAAAAACATTTATAGCAACTCTTTGTGGTAGCCAAGAGTTGAAAATTGAGGGGATGCCCATCAATTGGGAAATGACTGAATGAGTTGTGGTATATTAATATATTGGAATATTATTGTGCCATAAGAAATGATGAGCCCACAGGTTTCAGAAAAATCTGGAAAGACTTATATGAACTGATGCTGAATGAAGTGAGCAGCACCAGGAGAACATTGGACACAGTGATAGCCACATGTGTGACTTTGATAGACTTAGCTCTTCAGCAATGCAAGGACCTAAAACAATTCCAAAGAACTCATGATGGAAATTGCCATTCACATCCAGAGAAAGAAATATGGAGCCTAAATGCAGAGCAAAGGAGACTATTTTCCTTTTTTGTTTTGTTTTCTTTTGTCAAAAGCTCACGATAAATAAATAAATCAATATATTTTAAAAAGTAAATTTCTAGAGGATGTTGAAATTGTCATTTTGAAGCATATAAAGGATCATATGATGATAAATTTAGAGCCGAAAGTCTAACACTCTTATTTTACTGAGGAGAAAACTGAAGGACAGAGAGACCATGTATTTTCTCCAAGGTCAAAGAGCTAGTAACTCCCTGAGGCAGGTTAGGAACCTATGTCTGCTTTATTCCAAATCTTGCTTTCTGAACTAGACAATACACTTTTTTCTTCAATATACCTTTCTACAATGTAATATGTCTACAAAAATGTCTTTATCACTTTTGTTTCCTGATGGTGAATACACTTTAATGATGATGAAAGTACATCCCTCACAGAGTTGCTGGTGTGACCAAATGAGATAGTATTTATAAGGACTTAGTACAGTTTAGGACACATGGTAGGCATTGTATAAGTGCATCTTCCCTTCCTTTGTCCTCCTGTTTGAGGGTTTAGTTCTGAAATTTTACTTTTTTTCCCACTTAATTCAAAATCATATTGTCACTAGTCTTATTTAAATTGATAATAATATACAACTGATAGAGTACTTTAAAAAAAAAGCAGTGGGTCTTATTAAAGACAGCAAAATTTTTTAGTCTTAGGGTATTAGCACACTAACATTCCTGGGTAAGTTTCACTTCGAATTGGTTAGGGAGGAGTTGTCATCAATGTCAACTGGTCCTTTTTAATATGTGGTTGATGAATAGCTTGGGAATGGACAAAGAAAATGCTCCCTGATTAGGACCCTGAGTGTGAAATAAGTCCTCTGAGGTGTGCAAATGCGCTTTGGAGGGGATAGATATTCTCCCTTCCCTTTAGTTTTTTCTATCATAAATATGCTTTTATTCCCAAGCAATAGGAATAACCTACCAGACAAAGCAAAACATTCTACCAGATAGAGAAAAGCAGGCATTAATCAATGCTCTCAATGAGAAAAATTAGGAATCTCTTGGTCTTTTATTTTGTTATTCTCTTAGGAATTAAAAAAAGAACAAACAAACCCTTAGTGCTTTATTTTTTAAATTTTATGTCTGAAGTTGATCAGTTGCAAAATAACTTTTCCCACCTTGATTTATATTTTTGGCACTTTAAGGTCAGTAAACTCCAAAAAACAAAATCAAAACAAACCAGAAAAGGAAACCCCCCCCAAAAAAAGACAAACAGCGGACAGTAAACTGAGTTATTAAGCATATTTCTCTTTTGGATTATGACATCTCTGAAGCTGCTTTGATAAATAACCCAACAGTGATAGCTCTGCTTACTTTGTGTTAACATATTTATTTTTATTTTCATTTTTTTTTGCTTTTTGGAGGGCAGTTGGGGTTGTGACTTGCCCAAGGTCACACAGGTAGTAAGTGTGTCAAGTGTCTGAGGCTAGATTTGAACTCAGGTCCTCCTGACTCCAGGGTCAGTGCTCTACTCACTGTGCCACCTAGCCACCCCTTTATTTTATTTTATTTTATTTTATTTTTGTGTTAACATGTTTTGACAGAACTCTCGAGAAATGAGGTGACCTCTTCTTTTGAAATTCTTCACTCTCCTTGTCCACCCCAAATAAAGGAGAAAGGAGAAGAAAATATACCAAAATAAACATAAAAACTTCAAAATTTTATGGCTCATGTTAGGATCAATTCTTCATTACGGATTTGAACATGGGATTTTTTTTTTGGCCTTTATATAACTTATTACCGTGATGCTTTGAAGAGAAGTACATTTTAAAGAGCATCGGTTTTGTTGTTGTTGCTTAGATGTTTTTAGTTGTGTCCAACTCTTCATGGCCTCTTTTGGGGTTTTCAGGGCAAACATACTCTTAAGTTTTCCATTTCCTTCTCCAGCTCATTTTATAGATGATGAAATTGAGTCCAAAAGGGTTAAGTGACTTGGCCAGGGTCAGATCTGAACTCAAGTCTTTGAGACTCCAGGTCCCATACTCTGTTCACTGTGTCTTCTAGCTGCCCCACTGGTTTTATACTCCAACGTTATTGGAGAGCTTTGGAACTTCAAAATTGATTTTGACATTTGGGGGCCAGAAGAACAGGAGGACAGTGTGGGAAACCTGGTTTCCATTACATTGTGATTATGCAGAGTTATCAAAGGTTAAATATTAAAGTCATTTGAAGTTAGAGGCAGCTAGATATCCACCTAGTGGATAGAGTTCTGGGCCTAGAGTTAGGAAGACCTGAGTTCGAAAGTGGTATTGGATACTTACTAGCCCTGTGACACTGAACGAGTCACTTAACCCTCTTTGCTTCTGTTACTTTATCAGTAAAATGAACTGGAAAAGGAAATGCAAACCACTCCAGTTTCTTTGTCAAGAAATCCTAAATAGGGTTATGGGGAATCAGACACAATTGAAAAAAACTACTGAACAACAGACATTTTAAGTTAGTTTTATTGTTTTCTCAAGATTAGAGGTTCAACCCTAGAGTGCATCTATTGCAATCTTAATTTGCAAGAGGAACCTGTGAAAATTTTACAGAACAAATGACTGAAAAGTATTTATTAACTACTTTCTATGTCGTAAGCACTATGATCTAAGCATTCAACTATGTTCTAATAGCCATACTAAGTGGCGAAAATTCAAATATAAAAATAAGACAGTTTCTACTCTCAAGGAACTTACTTTCTAGCAGGAGAAAGCAACAAATATAGGGAAATAATGGCCAGTGGAGGGTGTTTTGATTTGGGAAGGCACAGGAAGTCGAGGTATGGGAAAATCACAGAATCGGTCTTTTCCAGAAATCATGGGAGTCTTGATTTGTATGGGGAGCCAGTTATGGGGAGCCCTGCCGACCTGCAGCAGGGCTGAGAAAGAATCACCTACCTAGAGGTTGCTAGTGGGTGCATAAAAAGAGATGGGACTCATTCTTCCAGGTACAAGTTTTATAGAGCCACAAATCTCCTTCCTAATTGTTTTCCCCTGAGGACATTGCGCATTTCTTTGCCCCAGGCTGTGGGTGTTAATGCCATGCCTATCTTGAGGACCTAATCCTCATACCTGTGTGTTTGAGCACTTTCCTGGGGATGGGGAACTGATCCAGGCCCATCAGCAGGCCAAACACCTGAGAGGACTTGTTCAGCCATCAAGGTCAGAGTCCCATTGGCCTGTGGTCCTCTGCAGATTTGATTCCTTTTCCTAGCATCTTTGAAGAAGAGAATCCAGGTGCACAATCAGAAGGAGATAAAGAATAATCTGATCTTTAAAGCCCAGTGATGTTAAATGACTTTCCTAAAGTCACACATTCCATAAGTTACAGAGCTCTTTATGTATCTGACAATATTTGCATATGAACTAGAGATTCTTCCTTTACTTTTCAAAGATTATTTCAACTTTTTTTTTAGAAAAATGTGTTGATGTTTCAAATATTTCTTACTTTTTAGAAGTTCTAAGTTTCTATGGGCACTAGGAGTCATTTGTTTTCTAAGTTATGTTGTCTTCTCTTCAATATTCTAAGTGACTAATAATTTCCTTAGTAAAGGACTTTCTTGGAGCAATTCAACTCACAGCTAACTGCTATATACTTTGGGAAATGTCTTCATGAGGTTCATTTCATTACCTGCCAGGAAATCTAGGTACAAAGCTTCGTCTCGTAAATATGGCAAACACAAATCCATTTTTGTGACTGAAACTTTGATAACTCAAGCAGTTTCTCTGTTGGAGTAGCTTTGGGAATCTAGAATGAGGCACCAGAGTCCATCCTTGGTGGACAAATTTTTTTTTCTACAGAAAGTCGTTGTTAGTTTAATGAGTTTAAGTCATACTCATCCTTTTTACTTTTAATTTAATGAACACCAAAAAAGAGAACAAGTCCATAGACAAATTAGAAAAGAAAAAACATTATATATGAAACTAAGAATCTATATTATACCAGGAAAGCGATATCTATCTAGCTATCTATCCATCTATCTGTAAATTTATATACAGACATATATACGAATATGTATATATATATGTGTGTGTGTGTGTATACATGTGTATAATGTAAATTAAAGCTATCGCTTTCAAAGCTGTCCTGATTTTCTATATTTCTGTCTGAAATCATTTCATTTTTTTTGTGTGCCTTTTAAAAATCCTTTAAAAGTTCTATTTTTGGGGCAGCTAGGTGGTGCAATGAGTAGAGCAACAGCCCTGGAGTCAGGAGGACCTGAATTCAAATGCAGCCTCTGACACTTGGCACACTTACTAGCTGTGTGACTTTGGGAAGGTCACTTAACCCCAATTGCCCTCCAAAAAGCAAAAAAAAAAAAATCCTATTTCCTTTTTTTTGTTATTTACCCTAGAGGAAGAGCAGCTTTATTTATCACTTATTCCATACTCTTCCCTAAATCTCACTTCTGAAATATATTTATGGCTTGTTTATATTTTTTTTTTTACTTTTGGTTATGTACATTTTGTGTTAATTTTCATGTTCTCCCTCTTTGTTGGTGTTTATATATTTCATTTAAGTTATCTGCTGTTATACAACTGAACAAAAGTTTCTAATAATTTCCTTCATTTTTCTTCATTTTTTATGCTTTCTCCATTTTCATTTTTTACATGGTCAGTTTGTTTTTCCACTTATCAGATTAGCTAATGGTTTGTTTATTTTTTAAGAATCATTTGATTGTTTAATTTATTAACTTAATCTTTTTCTTTTAATTTGTTAATTTCCTTTTTGTTTTTCAGAATTTTTATTTTCATATTTAAAAATTTTTTATTTTATGAATTTTCTAAGGTTTTTTTTTAAGATTTGCATGCCCAAGACGATGATCTTTTTTTGTTATTGTTGTTGATGAAACTATTTAACTACATAAATTTTCCCCTCAGGTTGACTTTGCACCATAATAATTTTGGTATTTTTGATCTCATTGTCATTTTCTATTGTTTTTGTGATTTGCTCTTTGACCTATGGATTCTTTAGAATTACATTTTCTATAATTACTTTTAATCCTTTCCTTGAAAGTTCCTTATTGAATATAATTTTATTGCACAATGTTTGGTAAGGGATGTTTTTCATATTTCTGTTCACTTTTCTTTCCCTTGCTTAGTCCCTAGTCACAGGTTTTTAACCTTTTTCCCCATTTTCCCTCCACTTTACTAAGGATGCCATCTATTTTGTTTATGATTAATCCCTCCTATAAACCATCCTTTGTCTCCCTTTCCCCTTTTCCTGTCCCCATGTGATTCCTTACTGAATTTTATGGATTTCTAAATAAAATAGTATATATATATATATATGATCATTTTTTAATAGTTCAAACAAAATTGAGATTCATAGGTAGCCCACCACCCCACTTCCTTCATGTCATCTCTTCTTGAACATTTTGATTATATGAGATAGGAAGTTCTACCATGTTCTTATTTCTTTTTTCCTTAGTATATTCTCTTATTCTTCTATTTTATTTTTTCTCTTAATATCTACAAAATATATTGAAACTATTTCCAGGCACTCTTTCTTATTTACTCATTCTATGATCCTTGAAAAAAGAATAAGTTTTGAGTAAAAAAATGTGTTTTTTCTCCCCCTATTTGAATATAAATTATGTCAACACAATATAAACCCTATTTTCTTAAATATGGCTTTCTTTTTTATAGCTTTTCTATGCCTTTCTTAACACCTATGGTTGCAGTTCAAAATATCTATTCAGCTCTAATGTCTTTACCAGAGATTTTTGCAAGTCTATTTTATTTAAAGTTCATTATTCCTAGGAGTTCCCTATAGATTATATTCAGGAGGGTGGAGTCAAGAAGGTGGAATGGAAGCTGTAACTTTTCTAAGCTCCTCCGTGAATCCAGTCACTAAACTTAAAAAAGGGAGTCTGAATGGATTTTAGAGTAATCGAATCCATTGGGAGATGGAATGTAGCAGACTCCCAGCATAGGAACATGCTCACATAAGTGTGGGCAGGGGGAGTGCATAGCATGCCCTTCTGGCACCAGTGTGGACCAAAGAACAGACTACAGCAGAGTGAGAAAGAGCCCCAGCCAGTGGATTCACCTGCCTCACAGGCGATTTACAGCCATCTCACCAACAGGACTGAGGATCAGTTGGAGCTGGGTAAGAGAAAGTGCAGGGCCCTTAGCAGCAACAGCAGCTTCTTCTGGGGCTGTCATCCCACAGCCCAGAAGTTAAAAAATCATCTACCTGAATTTCCAGAAGCCAAGATGGCAAAGTAAACCCTAGCTGCTCCGAATCCCTTCTCCCTGATTCAGAAAACCTATACACAGATGTCCCACCCAGAGTAAAATCCTGAAATAGTGGAAATACCCTCAGGCTTAGGAGTCACTGAGAAAGGGTGTAACTGAGGCAGTAAGGAGTCTGAAGTGAAGGGTGGGAGGGGTCTCAACAAGCCCCACCTCAGCTGACCAACAGAAGCTCCCAAAGCCCAGGTTGGTGGAGCCAGCAAGTGTTAACAACACAAGCCCAGGTGGGCTTTAGCACCACCAGGGGAATCTGCAGACACCAGCTCTGCTGGCCACCAGCTTCTGAGCCTGCCTGAGCTGTAGCCCAGGGGCATAGAGGGGGAAATCGGAAGTGGCCAGACCATCCCTTCCTGATAGATTACTTTGTGAGCTTCAGGGTAACTCAGGAGAAACACTGAGAATCCTGGCCTTTGCCTCAGTCTAGACATCTGGAGGCTACAGCACACAAAGTCAACAACCAGGCACCTAGCTCCCATCTTGAGAACTATGGGTCAGAACCCTCTGTACCCCAGAAGCAGGAACACACTTTAAAGGTCAGGAAATAGGCAATCACAATGGGCCAGAAGCAACTCTCATAGGGAAGACCAAAGACAATTGAATCCTGTTATTGTGAATGAGAAAAATCACTTTCAGGAGACACCATAGACTCTGTATACATACCTGAGACCACAGAAGGAAATATGAATTGGTCTGAAGCCCAAAAAGCATTCTAGGAGGAACTCCAGGAAGATTTTAAAAGCCACATTAGACAGGTAGAAGATAAATTTAAATCTATAGTGACCAAATTGGATAAAAATCTCACTGAAGAAAACAAATCCCTAAAAAGGAAAATTTGTGAACTGGGACAAGAGGTTCAAAATCTAACTGGAGAAAATACCTCCCTAAAAAAAGAGCTTCAAAAACTAACCAAGGGAAATAATTCACTAAAAATTAGAATCAGTCAAATCAAAGCTAAGGACTCTATGATGCATCAAGAGTCAGTCAAACAAAAGATTAAGATTGAAAAATTAGAAGAAAATGTAAAATATCTCACTGGAGAAACAACTGACCTGGAGAACAGATCCAGGAGAGATAATCTAAGAATCTTTTCTCTATCAGAAAGCCATGACGGAAAAAGCAGCCTGGACAAAAGCCTCCAAGAGACCATCAAAGAAAACTGTCCTGAAGTCCTAGAATCAGAGAGTAAAATAGTTATTGAAAGAATTCACTGGACTCCCCTTGAAAGAGATCCCAAATTGAAAAATCCAAGAAATATGGTAGCCAAATTCCAGAATTACAAGGTCAAGGAGAAAATACTGCAAGCAGATGAAAAGAAACAACTCAAATATGGTGGAACTACAGTCAGGATTACATAGGACCTAGCAGTTTCTATATTAAAAGATTGGAGGGATTGGAATTTGATTGTTTAATAAAGTGAAAGAGCTAGGACTTCAAACACTTGACTATAGAGATCATGCCCTTCCCCCAAAGTCTTCTTTTCTCCAGATCCTTCAACAACCCTCATTTGTCATGTACTGAATGTCCTTCACCATCCTTGGTGCTCCCCTCTGGAATACTTCAATTTATCAAGTTTCTTCTTAAACCATGTAATTCAAAATTGAACACAATACTCCATTTGGGGCTGGATAGAGGCAGAGTACAGGGAGATTGTAACCTCTTTATTCTTAGTATCTATAGCTTTCTTATGCAGCCAAAAGCCACATTAGGTTTTGTGGTTGCTATGTCACATTGCTAACTCATATTATGTTCATATTATTATAAGTACACTAAAAGCTCCAGATATTTCTCAGAGTAACTGCTTTCTATGTCTATCTCTTCCCATGTTGTATTAGGAAATTGATTTTTTTTATACCAAGTTCAGGAGTTTATACTTATCCTTATTGATAAATTATGTTTATTATTTATTATTATACTTATATTTATTATTGAATTTTAATTCATTAAGTACAGCCTGTCAAGATCCTGACTCTATCATTACTATTAACTATTTCTTCTAGCTTCATGTCATCTACAAATTTGATGAGTAAACCATCGATGCTTTTAGCCAGATCATTGATTAAAATGTAAAACAGCATAAGGACAAGCATAGATTGCCTGGGGTACTCCACTGGAGAGCTCTTGCCAAGTTAACATTGGACCATTAACAATTATTCCTGAGTCTTCTATCCAACAAGTGTTGAATCCTTTTGATTTTATTATCTCTATCACTTGATCATTTCCATAAATATAGTATGGGATACTTTATCAAAAACACTTAGTACTTTTGTTTTGCCTGTAGTAAGCACCTAATACTTTCTCCTTCCCTCTCTACTAGCTTCCCTCTCTTCCTCCTTCTCTCCCTCCCTTCCATCCTTGCTTCCTCCTTTCCTTCCTTTGTCCCTCCTTTTTCATCTCACCCAAGTAAAGAAAACCTTTTCTCTGATTGCCCTCTTGTTTACTCCCAATATATCTTTAAAAAATATTTGTGGTTGGTTGTCCCTAGTTTCCCTGTTCAGCCTGAGCTCATTCTGAGCTTTTGAATTCCAGACACTTTTTTTACAGACTGTGCCATGTTCTTATTTTCATCTTCTGTTAGCTGGTCTTGCTTCCATTTTCTGTACATTTATTTTTAAGATGAGCCCTGGGCAAATTTGACATCTGAGAACATATTTCCTGAGTCTTATAGTCTGAAGGGACCAGAGAATGCTCAAAAAAATCTTGAGGCCTCAGAATTGTGGAAAATATTTGTTGTTTGTATTTGGGCATAGAGTCTATTACAAATATGACTTTATGCTATCAAAAGTGGGTACATTCTTCTAATAAAAGCACAGTATATAATTCTCTATTCTTCTTATGCCTTTCATGCTAAAAGATATTTCTTCACAATAATTATTAAATTTTTAAAAACCTGAGATTATATGGTCAAATAGAATATGTAATAAAGCCATAATACCACCTTATTCTAACCTTTCCAGTAATTACCTTTTCATCACTGTCAACGTACTGATAATTATTTTGCTCTATTTACTGTGTTAATTGTGCCTTTTCCTACAGTGTATATTTTTCAATATAAAAGAAAACAGATAGGCAAGGTATATGGGTAAGCATTTTCAGATGACTTCAGCAAGTTGTTTAGATTTTGGAAGGTATTTGAGAAAGGTCACTGGATTCAGCAAATCATTAGACATAGTCTGTCATGATATCCTTGTGCTATCATATGGAAGAAATGATAGTGCAATTAGGTAGATGTATAGTTGTTTCAATAAATATGTCCAAAGAGTATTGATTAATAGATTGATATCAACACAATGCCACCTAAAATTCAACAAATCCAGAACTGGACTCATCATCTTTCCTCCCCACCTCATCTCTCCACACCTGCCCAAAAAACCCTGTTCAATCAGTTGACTTTCTTCTTTCAATCAACTTAAAATATCACTTACCTTAGTGTCCTTGATCCTAGGCTGGTCACCATTTTTAATCAAGGAGAGACAGTCCATATTGAGTACAGCACTGGACCAAGAGGCCAGAAGACCTGATTTTAAGGTCTGTTTCAGATATTTGTGAACTCTGTAATTCTGGGCTTATCATATAACCTCTTCTTCATTCATACAGTAGGATAATAATAATAATTGTAGGATTTACCTGGCAGAATTCTTATGAGGATAAAACAAAGCATGTATGTCATTCAGTCAGTAAAGACTTATTAAGTTTCTACTATGTGCTGGGCACATGCTTTGCGCAGAGGATACAAAGATGGGTAAAAGATAGTTCCTGCTCCCAAGGAGCTCACAGTTTAATGCTGGAAACAACATGTGAACAACTGTGTACATACAGACAGCGTGTAGGAAAAGATTGGAAATGATCAATAGAGGGAAGGCATTAGCATTGAGGGGAAACAGGAAAGGCTTCTCTTAGAATATGGGATTTTAGCAGGGACTTGAGGAAAGCCAGGAGGTGAAGATGAGGAGGTAAAGCATTCTGGACATGGGGGATACAGGAGGGAAGGAGGAAAGAAGGATTTATATATGTACCAGGCACTGTGCTGAGTGTTTTATTTTAAAACAAATGTTATTTCATTTAAACCTCACAACAATCTTATTGTATGTGTGCTGTTATTATCACATTTTACAGCTGAGGAAACTGAGGCAAACAGTATAAGTGACTTGTCCAGGGTCATGCAGCTGGTAAGTATCTGAGGGTCAATTTGAACTCAAGTATTCCTGAATTCAGGTCTAGTATTCTATCTACTGTGCTACCAGCTGCCTCCTAAATGCACAGCCAGTGAAAATACCCACTCTAGAGATGGATATGTCATGTTCAAGGAAGCAAGTAAGCCAGTGGCCCTAGATCATAGAGTACTTAGTGGTGGTGGTAGCAGGGAGGGGATGTGCTATAAGGTTGGGCAGAGAGGTTGTGAAAAATGCCCAACAAAAGAGGTTATATTTGATCTTGGAAGTGATAGGGAGCCATTGGAGTTTATTAAGTAGAAGTGGGAGAGATGTGGTAAGACCTGTGCTTTAGGAAGAGCACTTTAACAGCTGAGTGGAGGATGGGTTGGAGTAGGGACAGCCTTGTGGCAGGAAATCCAATTAGCAGGGTGTTATAATAGTCCACACATAAGGTAATGAAAGCTTGCACCAGGTTGGTGTTAGTATCACAGGAGGCAAGGGGACTTATATTTTAATGATTATTAATTAGACAGGAATTGGCAAGAGATTGATGACTATGACACCTAGATTGCAAACTTGATGGGGGGAGGCAGAGTCAAGATAGCAGCATAGAAACAGGAGAACTCCATGGCTCCTCCCATAACCACCTCAAATACCTATAAAACATGACTCTAAACAAATTTTAGAGATCCAGAACTCATAAAATGACAGAGAAACAAGGCTACCACTGAGGGCAGCCTGGCAGATGGACAGAAAGGGCTCATTGCAGCACACTGGGAGCAGAGCCCAGCCCCATTTGGTTTTAGCCACAGACCATACAGGAGAAGCACCTGGCTGGAGCTTTCAGGAGAGCAGATCATCACCAGCTGTGGCAGTTTCCAGAATTACCAACCCCTAGGAGCCAAGGACAAAGGGAAAAGGTCAGTGGAATTCGGCTAAATTTCAGGGAGAGGGTCCAGCCAACTGCCTCCAGAGCTAGAAGCAGTCTGAAGCAGTGACCCTGCAGCCTCCTCCACGTGGCTGCTTCAGAAGCTCCCAGCCTGCAGATTGCAGGGGGACCAAGTGATCATTCAGAGGCTAAGTGCTCTTGCCTTGAGCTGCCTGGATCGGTATTACGATCTTGAGTGGTAGTCCTGAGGTGAGTTTTCAGTGAGCTAAAACTAGTGGGCGCTGCAGAGACCACAGCCTCCTAACAGCTCCAGCAGCTGTGAAAACCCCAGTGATTTGGGACAGAGCTTTCCCCTCTGAAAGCAGAGTTATACTGAGCCCAAAAGTCAAGTAACTGACTGGCAATGTGAGCAGGCAAAGGAAGCAAAGAAAGTTCAGCAATCCAACTTAATATTCCTTTTTTGGGGACAGAAAGGATCAAAGCATGGAATGGGAGGAAGACAACACAGTCAGAATTCCTTCACCAAAAGCTTCTAAGAAAACTATGAACTGGTTACAGGCCATGGAGGAGCTGAAGAAGGATTTTGAAAATCAAGCAACAGAAGTGGATGAAAAATTGGGAAGAGAAATGAGAATGATGCAAGAAAATCATGATAAGAGACTCAACCACCTGACTGAAGAAAATAACACCTTAAAAAATAGACTAACTCAAATGTCAAAAGAGGCCCAAAAAGCCAATGAGGAAAAGAATGCCTTAAAAAGTCAAATTTGCCAGATGGAAAAAGAATCTCAAAAGCTCACTGAAGAGACTAATTCCTTCAGAATTAGAATGGAGCAAAAGGAAGCAAATGACTTTATGAAAAATCAAGGTACTGTTAAACAGATCCAAACAAATGAAAAAAAAATAGAAGGCAATGTGAAATATCTCCCTGAAAAAACCACTGACCTGGAAAATAGATTGAGGAGAGACAATTTAAAAATTATTGGACTACCTGAAAGTCATGATCAGAAAAAGAACCTAGAAAGCATCCTTCAAGAAATTCTCAAGGAAAATTGCCCAGATATTTTAAACCAGAGGACAAAATAAAACTTGAAAGAATTCACCAATCACCTCTTTAAAAAGATCCCAAAAAGAAAACTCCCAGAAATGTTATAGTCACGTTCCAGAGTTCCCAGATCAAGGAGCAAATATTACAAGCTGCCAAGAAGAAACAATTTGGATACTGTGGTGTAATGCCAAGCAAAGGCACCTTCCAAGTTCAGATTACTGGTATAGCAAACCCCATTTATTCAGCAAAACATTTACATAACAGAGAAAGTCAAAATACAGTGTAACTCATTCATTTAGCAAGTAAGTTCTCAATTCAGTTGCAAAGTACCAAGGTCCAGGTATCCCACCCATGGATCAGTAGTCAAAGTAGCCCACTCCTGGGCAGTACATTCATTTAGTCAGTCAACAAAGTCCCTCTTCGCAAATGGAGATTAGTCTCCAATCATAAACGAAGTGCATTCATTTGGTAAATCATAGAGCAGCAAAAAGGCCAAAGATTTCCTACCCCTGGACACTACTGAATAACAATACCATCCATTAACACCAAGCACTTTCTCAAAAGGGGCAGGAGAGCACAAAAGGCCATCCACCCTTAAGCCACAACAAGGTTAAGATATCATCCCAGCACTGAAAACACAAAGAGAGGTCTTGTCTTCATCTTGACCCAAGGCAAGTACTCAGCAGTCCCGGTTCTGGGGAGGCAAAGCCTAACAAAGCCACAACACACATTGCCAGTGTTCTCATCAAGTCACTCTTTGCCTGTAGAACAGTCCCAGAACCCCTGAAAACATCTGCAAGGCCCTCTTCCAGGATTTCTGTAAACATACAATAGGAAAATCCTCCTTCAGGGCTTCTGAACCAACAGCAAGTTTCCAAGACCTCTACAACAGCAGCACTGTCCTTCACTAGCAGGTGAATCTGGCAAAACAACATCAAAACAGACAGACAAAATACTGGCATCACAGCCATGCCTCCTCAGTTCTGGCAGCTCTGGGTAGCAGTTCTCAAAAGTCCTGGGCAGCTCCAATTGGCCTTCAGCAGTCTTTCTTTCAGCAACTCAGGCTCCACGATACTGGATACTGCTCTCCAAAAGTCCCTCTGGCCTCCGTTTGGCTTGGGCTTCTCTCTCAATTCACAGCTCCTTCCAGTTCAGCCCTCTCTCTTCACTTCAACAAGTTCATCCCACAAGTGGGATTTGCAAGCTCTAGATTTTAACACTCAACCCATAAACCAAGCCAACACAGGGAGATCTCCAAATTCCATTACCATTACATGTGGAAACACAATCAGGATAACCCAGGATCTAGCAGCATCTACATTAAGAGATGGAAGGGCCTAGAATATGATATTCTAGAGATCAAGGGCGCTAGGATTAAAACCAAGAATCATCTACCCAGAAAAACTGAGTATAATGTTTCAGGGGAAAATATGGTCATTCAATGAGGTGGGGGACTTTCAAGCATTCTTGAGGAAAAAACCAGAACTAAATAGAAAATGTGACATTCAAACACAACAAGCATGAGAAGGTAAACATGGAAAAGAAATCATAAGGAACTTATCAGAGTTGAACTATTTACATGCCAACATGGAAAAAGGAGAATTGTAACTTATGAAACTTTTCTCAGTATGAGGATAGGTGAAGGGAATATAAATTATATCTCTCTCTCTATCTATCTATCTATA
>CM053583.1:112006303-112019969 GCA_028627135.1 Pseudochirops cupreus
ATAGATAGATAGATAGATATAGATATAGATATAGATATAGATATAGATATAGATATATAGATATATAGATATATAGATATATATAGATACAGATATAGATATATGTATACATACACATATGTCTATATAGAAGAGTATATATGCAGATGAATACATATGGGAATGTGTGTATATATGTGTACAAAGACAGAGAGCACAGGGTCAATGGAATAGGAAAGGATGATATTTTAAAAGGTGAAACTAAGAGGTGAGAGAGGAATAGAGTGAGAGGAGACAAGGAGAGACAGAAGGGGGTCAATAATTTCATATAGAAGAGGTAAGGGATAACTGTTGCAATGGAGGCAAAGAACAGGAAGGCAAAAAGAGAATGGGTCAACCTTATTCTCGTTGAATTTCACTTAGGTGGGGAATGACATACACTCCAAAATGGGTATCTTGCCCTGCAGGAGAGTAGGAGGGAAGGGTTAGAGAGGGGGGATAATGGAGGAGAGGGAAGGTTGGAGGGGAGGTTTATTAGAAGCACACACTTCTGTAAAGGGACAGGAACAAAGTAGAGAATAGAACAAGTAGAGGGCAGGATAGGAGGGATGGAAATATAGTCAGTCTTTCACAATATGTCCATTGTGGAGATGTTCTGTGTAACTACATATATATAGCCTGTATTGAATTGTTTTTCTTTCCAGTGGGGGTGGGTGACAAGGGAGGAAGGGAAAGAATCTAGAATTTAGAGTTCTAAAATCATATATATAATACATATACATTATTAATATTATTATTTATATGCAACTGGGAAATAATATATACAGGCACTAGGATAGGGAGATCCATCTTGCTCTTCCAGAAAGTCAGATGGCTGATGGGGGAGGATATAGGAGAGAGCAGATTCGGGGAGGGGGTATACAGTAGGATCTCTTGTTTTGGGGGGGTGGTAGGGTTAAAGATGGGGAGAAAATTTGTAACTCAAAATCTTATAGAAATCAAACTAAAAATAAACAAAAGTTATTTTAAAAAAATTTTTAAAAATTAAAAAAATAAAAGATTGCAAATTTGAGTGACTATGAGGATGGTGGTGTCCTTAACAATAAGTGAGGTTAGAAAAAAAAAAGAGCATTTTGGAGAAAAATATTGAGTTTTTATTTTTTTATATGTTTAGTTTATCTGTGGGATAGTTCTAATTCTTCTTTACAGCATGACTAATGTGAAAATATGTTTAATATGAATATATATGCTGATCCTATATCAGATTGCATGCCATCTTGGGGAAGGAGGATGGGAGAGAGAGGGAGAAAATTTAAAACTCAAAATCTTATGGAAGTGAATGTTGAAAACTAAAAATAAAGTAATTAATTAATATAAAAAGCTATCTATGGAAGAGTCACTTCATTGTGTCCAAGATGTTGTTGGAGGTGCAGGACTAGTGGTCAGTAGAGAGATTAGGACTGTTTAAGTAGATTTGAGAGTCATCAGCATGGAGATGATCCTTCAATCCATGGGAACTGATGAAATCCCCCAGTGCAATAATGTAGAGAGAGAAGAGAAAAGCCATACAGTTTATCCATTCCCAAGGCGAAGACTGAGGAGCAGTCAAATCTTTGCGAATGTTAAAGTGCTATATAAATGTTAGGATGATGGTGATAACAATAGTGGTGATGACTTAAAAAAAGCTCATTGATGCCTGGTTTTTTAGATTTATTTGTGATATTACTTGAAAGAAATGATATGAGAAACTTTCTATTCGAAGAAGTCCTAAGAGACTATAATGATATAGAGAGCTTGGATACCCTTGATGGGTTCAGGTCACCAGGCGCTGATGGACTATATCTCAGAGTACTTAAAAAAACTTGGGTTTATGACTCTTGAACCACTATCTGTGATCTTTGAAAGACAAGTTCTAATGGAAGACAAATCTGGAAGATGAATAGAGAAGGAAAATCCAGATTTCAAAAAAAAATGATTAATAGGAAATGAGGATCTTTAAATTTTAGGATGCTGTTTGACTAATTGCTGTAAGTAACATCCTGTTTTTCAAAAAATATCTAATGAATACCCGGTCAAGGAGCCAACATGGCTTCGCTGAAAACAGTTCATGTCATACTAACCTTTGTTTTTTTTTTTTGACAAGCATATTTGTAATGGTAAGGGAATTTGAAGATCTTCCCTGCCCGCTTAATAAGCTTAAGGAAACTTGAGGACCTTCCCTAACTTGAAAATATACTCTGTCCCCTAATAGGCTGAATGTGGTCACATGGAGCCTGTGGTGGGAGGAGTTTGCTGAAGGGTGGAGCAGAGCCACAGGAGAAGCTTGCTTAGGGGAGGCTTGTTTTTCAGGAACTTGTTACTTTGTAATTGCACAGTGGGAGAAGCAGGTTGTGACCCTGGAGAAGGCTATATATACATTTGAGGTGAGGTGTTGTTTTGAGATTCACTCATGGGAAGAGTTGTGTGATTTGGTCAGATGAGACTCTGGGCAGCCTTGAGCCCCCTGCCTTTGAAAACCCAGACGTCTGTCCCTGGTAACTAAGTGTATGTGTGTAATGGTCAGACAGCTGGAGGTCTTTTGATTTGTTGAAGAGTGTTATTTTCTCTGTCTGTATTTTTGTCTGCTTGTAACTTCTGTTTGTATTCTCTGAAGTTCAAGGTGCTGACTTTTCCCCCTGAACTAAGTAAATGATGTAAGTTTGATTAAAGTAAGATTGTTAACCCTTTTTGAGTTGCTTTCCTTCAGAAAAGTAGATCAAAGAACCTGTGCTAGCAGCCACCCTGGGTATGGTAGGATGCTTGCTATTATAATATTGAACTGATAGACTTGGAAAATGCTGTGAATATAGTTTACCTAGATTTCAAGGAAAGTTTTTGACAAAGTGTTTCCTACCATTTCTGCATATAAAACAGATGTGGGCTAGACCATAAAGTAGTCATGCAGATTCCAAATGGATTAAATTATCTGAGGCAAAGTGTGACCATTAATACTTCATTAGTTTGGAAGTAGGTGTATTGAAGTGTGTCAGAGACTTGTACTTGGTTCTTCTGTTTAACTTTTTTTTTTAATCAGTTCTTTGGATGAGGGCATAGATGGCATGCTTATCACATGGTCAGATGACACAAAGCTAGGATGGAGAAGTTCATAAGTTGGATTACAGAATCAGGACCCTAACTGATCTTGACAAATTGGAACATTGTTGAGCTTAATATGATGAAATTTCATGGAGAAAAATGTAAAATCTTATACTTGGATTAAATTAGTCTGCTGTAGATAGAGGGAACTGTGTCCAGACTGAAGTTTGTCTGAAACAAAAGGTGTGGAGGTTTTATAAGTTCAGTGTCAGTGCTCTTAGAGCCCCCAAAGCCAATGTGATCTTAGGTTGCTTTAAAAAAAGGATGTAGTCCAGGACTAGAGGGAGTTATAGAAATTGTGTAGAAAGACATTAAAGTTTGGTATAAGGAAAAGTTTACTGATAGAACTATCCAGATGTAGGCTGGCCTGGGGGGAGGTAATCCATCCTCCTTACTAGACAAGCTAATTGATTACTTTTTTTGTTGAAGAGAGAAAGAATGTTAAAAACTAGGAGAATTGGGAATAATTAGTAGAGGAACTAGCAGATAAACTAGGGGGTTAGAGAAATATAATATTTATTAGAAAATGAGATGGGGAGGTAATCTTTGGGCATGATGGAGGGTACTGTTCATATACAAGGTGGTAGGTGATGGAATTTTGGGGTTAGAGAACAGCTAATAGTTGAGGTTGGATGGATTATAGAGGTAGGAAGGGGAACAATATAAAATGATATTAGAATATTGCTAGAGTTGGAGGCAGGTTGTAGATATTTTAAAACAAAGCTACCAAGTTGATGTTTTACCTAGAAGCAACAGGAAGCCAATGAAAATGTTGGAGTAGGATAGTGACATGTTCAGACCTTTATTTTATGAAAATTTTGTTTGTATTTGATTGTAGCACCAGGCCTAGAATCAGGAAGATCTGAACTTAAATCCAACTTCAGACACTTAGTAGCTGTGTTATTCTAGGAAAATCATTTAACCAGGTTTGCCTCAGTTTCCTCATCTGTAAAATGAGCTGGAGAAGGACATGGCAAACCACTTTAGTTAATGTGACAAGAAAACCCCAAAGTCACAGGGAGTTGGAAACAACTAGAAACAACAACTGTAGCACTGAGGAGAAGAGCATATGGAAGCATGAAACTAAATAGGAGTATATCATAATTGTCCAGTAAAGGGGATAAGGATATGATCTAGAGCTCTTTAGTGGAGGAAGGTGTACGGATTTAAGAAATGTAGTAGAAGAAGGAGAAGACTTGGGAAATGATTAGCTATAATAGAGAAAAGAAGAGAAAAGGAAAATGATGCCATTTTCAAACGTGTATCTGAGAAAATGGTGGCTCTGGCAACGGAAATAAGGAGGACTTGGAGGAAAGGTAGATTTAAAGGAAAATGTGATTAGTTCCCCTGGGAAATGCTGATGCCTTTTAGATGTTTAAAGATTTCAAATATCCATCCCTTCCCCAATAAATTACAATTTGCTTAATTCCCACTGAGAAATAGAAACACGTTTAAATATGACCAACCTAACTTTCCCCTAACTTTAAATATTTTTTAAAAGAGCTAACAAATTAAAAAAAAGAAACTGATAACTTTTAGAAATAGCCAACATTTTGCTCAAAGAAATAGTCATGAATTTACATGTAGAAGTTCACTACAGAGAGAAAAGATTCTGGGAAGATGGCAGAATAGAACAGAAAATTCTGAGCTCTCCAGGTTTTCCCCACCAACAAGACAAAATAGCACCACAGGGCAAATGTGGAGCAATAAAAATAAACGAGAGTTGAGGCAGAACAGTGGTTCTCCTGGGGTAACTGGAGAAGATCTGAATATCCTAAGACTGAGCTTTAGTCCTAGTGAAGAGCAAACACCTCCAGGGCGGTTCTGTTGACATAGCAAGAAGCAAGTCCTTAGGCTAGCTGGGTGGGGAGGTAGCCTTAGCCCCAGTCACAGGAATTTTCACTTCCAGGACAGTATGGGGAGTCAGGTTTCTGAGCAGAGGGAAGATTGAGCAAACCTCTGCTAATAATAACCAGCCTGAGTTGTGCTGCTGAGACACAGCCCTGAGCAAGAAGGAACCAGTATATAACTGGTGAGTACAGAAACAGTGGTTCAGGAATGCCACTGACTGTGGGCAGAGTTCTTGGTTTCATTTCCAGGCCAGAGGGGACAAGTGAAGGAGGATCTGAGACCAAAGACACTATCCCCCATGCCCCAAGACTAGAGGTGATTACAATAATAAGGTGCTACAATTTTTTTTTAATGAGCAAAGGAGAAGGAATCCATGGGAATAGAAAATACTATGGGAATACAGAAGACTAAGGTTCATTTTCAGAGATAGACACTGAAGCAAAGGGAAAAAAAAACTTCTCTTACCCCAAAGAATGATGTCAGCTCACCTGCCCAAAAAAGAATTCATAGAAGAACTTAAAAAAGACTTGAAAAATCAAATGAGAAAAATTGAGAAATTTTTTAAAGAACAATCTAAGAAAGAGAAGATTATGAAAAGAAAGTGGGAATTAGAAAAAGGGATTCAGAATCTTAAGGAAGAAAATGACTCCTTGAAAATTAGAATTGGGCAAAGGGAAACCAGTGAAGTTATGAGACCAAGAAATAGTAAAACAAAATATAAAGACAAAATATAAACATATATGTGTATAAATATATATAAACAAAATATAAAATAGAGAATATGAAACATCTCATAAGAAAAACAACAGATCAAGAAGAAAAAACATAAGAATTATCAATTACCTGAAAGCTACAAACAAAAAAAGAATCTTGCTGCAATAATATAATAAATAATTAAAGAAAATGGTCACGAAGTGTTAGCACAAGAAGGAAAAATAGAAATAGAAAAAAATCCATCTATCACTACCTGAAAAAGATCCTATAAGGAAAACCTACAGGAATATAATAGTCAAATTCTGAAACTCCCAGCTTAAGGTGAAAATGTTATGAACAAGGTAAAAAAAAAACAATTTAGATATGGTGGTGCCACAATTAGAATCACACAAGACCTTGCAACTATGATACTAAAAGACCACAGATCTTAGAACACTATATATCAAAGAACAAAAGAACTGGGGTCGTGGTCCAAAGGGCTATAAAAAAGTGCATACCTTTTGACCCAGCAACACCACTTCTAGGGCTTTATCCCAAAGAGATTGTACAAACAGGAAAAGGACCCACATGTACAAAAATATTTATTACAGCTCTTTCTGTGGTGGCCAAGAACTGGAAACTGAGAAGATACCCATGAATTGGGGAATGGCTGAACAAGCTGTGGTATATTAATGTAATGGAATACTTTTGTGCTATGAGAAATGATGAACCCACAGACTTCAGAAAAACCTGGGAAGACTTATATGAATTGATGCTGAGTGAAGTGAGCAGAACCAGGAGAACATTATACACAGTAACAGCCATATTATATGATGACTGACTTTGATAGACTTAGCTCTTCTCAGCAATGCAAGGACCTGAAATAACTCCAAAAGACTCATGATGGAAAATGCCATCCACATGCAGAGAAAGAACTATGGGGTCTGAATTCAGGTCAAAGCATACTATTTGCTTTTTGTTATTGTTGTTTTTCTTTCTCATGATTCCTCCCATTTGTTCTAATTCTTCTATACAACATGACTAAGGTGAAAATGTGTTTTTAATAAGAATGTACATGTAAAGGCTATATTAGATTGCATGCTATCTTGGGGAGGGAGGGAAGAGGGAGATGGAGAAAGTTTTAAATTTATGGAAATGAATGTTGAAAACCAAAAGTAAATTAATTGATTTATTAAAAAATAAATAAATATTATCTCCTTTACAATAAAAAAGAAAAGAACTGGAGTCGTGGCCTAAAATATCATGCCCAGCAAAGGTAAAGATAATCCTGAATGAAAAGAAATGGTTACCAGGATTTTGTAAAAAACAAAACAAAACAAAACAAAAAAACAAACCACACAATGAACTTAACAGAAGATTTCACAAATAAGATCCAAGAAAAATATAAGGTATATATCAAAGATTAATTACAAGGGACTCAATAAGGTCTGTTTACCTTTTATATGAGGAAAGATAAAACACATGACTAAGATTGTTATTAGTAATTGAGTAGTTCAAAAGAAAGATTGGAGTAGACATGAATATGATGTGATTCTAAAAAGTAAAGCTGTTTAGGAAAACGTAAAAAAGAGCAATTATCTTATACAAAGGAGGTGCAAAAAGAAGAACTGACACAGAGCAATTAGATGGGAGAGGAGGGCTGTTAGTTCTGGAACTTCTGATTGGGAATAGGTTAAAGAGGGAACAATACATCTATATCTAGAAGTGTTTAAAAGTCTAAATTCAGAAAGAAATAAAAGGCTAAGGGGATAGGGAAGGGAAAGGGAACCCTGCTCACATCAGATCTGAATTAAAGAGAGAATAATGTATACATCTAGAAGGGGGGGAGGAGTCTTCTAGATTTACAAAGAAATAAGAAGGTATATCCCAAAGAGATCATACAAATGGGAACAGGCAGATAGGCTGATAGGATAGGATGGGGCATAGAAAGGTGTCTAGATTAATGGAACTGGGATAAAGAAAGAATAACATGTATAATTGGAAGGCTATAAAAGTTTTCTAAATTCAAATAGAAACAAGAAGGTAAGTGGAAAGTGTGTGTGTGTGGGAGAAAATGAGGAAGGGCTTTTTGGAGGAGGGAAGTAGGTTAAGCAGGGCAACGTAGAAGGTAGAACTAAAGTAAAGGAGTCAGGAGGGATAGGAAATAAGAGATACACCCAAACATAAATAAAGATCAGGAGCAAAATTTATTAGAAAAAAAAAAAGCAGGGGTAGTAATCATGATCTTGGACAAAGTTAAAGTTAAAATAGGTTTAATCAAAAGAGAAAAATCAGGAAGCTATATGTCAACAATATTAATCAATATTGTTTTAGACTACTTAAAATAACTAGACAGTATAAGTTTAGAATGTTGCTGTGGTGTAGGAAATGAGAAATTGGTGGACTTAGAAAAATAAAGAAAGATTTTATCTTATGAAGAAAGATGTTATCCACCCTCAGAGAAACAGAGGAGAAACAAGTAAAGTATGTCTATATATGAGTATGATTATAGATATCTAAGTATATATATTTGTATGTAAGAGTATGTATGCGTGTATATATACATATGTATATATATGTATATATATATATATATGTTTGTGTGTGTTTGTGTGTGTTTATGTGTGTATGTGTGTGTGTGTATAAAATATATCCATACAAAATTGTAGCCTTCCTGGGGAAAAGAGAAGGGGCGAAGGGAGAACAAAGTAAAAAGTGCACAGCAGAACAAAAGAACACTTATAAGGAAGCACAGAAAGGATGGACAACTCTGAACAGTGTATAGTATTTATCATATAGACTTTCTTGAAATGGAAATTTATTGATGTATATGAATATTCTCTTATGTTTTGTTGTGCACATGCCTTTCTTTTCTTATTTTGCGTATCAGTTTATGTTTCTTTTTCTTTTCTTATTATATATTTAAGTTTCAAATAAATTAATTTTTAAAAAGATTTTTACTACAACCAGGGGCCAAGACAAACTCAGTGTTGGCAGGATCATGGCAAGACCTTTTCTTGGCGGAGACTAGAGGCAGAAATAATAGCAGACTTTACAAAGTCTGCCTGATACACCTGAAAAGAAAGAGAATTGCCTGGTCTATTCTATCAAAATAGTCTGCACCTATATGCATCAGAGACATCTGGAATCCCTGATCCATGCTGAACTGATTTTCAGATTTCCCATTTTGTTCCCTGGGAGTTGAACATCTATGATCTCTTGGAACTGGGTAGTTTTGTATTGGTATTCTTTGGAGTTTTTTTTTTTCCTTCTGAGCATCTTTTCAAGACATTGGAGGCTCCCCCTCTGAGACTACATCTGTTACAATTGCATTTGTGGTGCTCCTCCCAAGAAGAGGCATAAGGAAACTATCAGAGATACAGCTCTTATTTATGTGGTTGGTAGAAATGAAGTCTTTGTAGAGGAAATTTCTCTCATTTTACCCAAATGCTCTTCTGAGTCTCTAATGGAATTCACCTGAAATTCTGCTTGCTTGCTAGGTAATGAATGAATGAACAAATAAGCAGACACATTTTTTCCCCTGACAAAAGCTGCAAACCTTATTCCTTTGGAAAAAGTTTCATTTCATCCCAAAACTAAAAATAATTTTAAGCGTACGTAAAAATCCTGGCTAGTCAGTGCTAGGTAAGTGTTGCTTGCTGACAAAGTGATCTGTGGTTGGCATTTATCCTGTCTGAGTTCAGATAGGAAAACCAGACAGGTTAATAAATGAAGGGAATTGTAACCTGGGGTCACTATTTGGTCTAGGTCAGACCATGAGCACAGTGGTTGTCAAACCACTTAATATATTGATATAGTCTCTGGTATTTGATGAGAAACAGAAAATTTGGCCAAATAAATTTCCAGGAAGCCTTTGTTTACTTCTTGTAAGGACCAGACTGCCCCGTCAGCTAAACCAATTGTAAAGCCAATGTAAGGGGGCTGATCTGTTTTGCCCTGATATGTTAATTATAGAGACACAGCACCCCTGCTCCCCCAGAGATAATATTGAGATACTAAAGAAAGAAGGGACCAAGATAGCTTGGTAGTAAATATGTATATTTATTAAGGTAATTGAGTTGTTTAAGAGAGTCTACTTACAGTTGTCCTGGGTGGCAGCAAGACAAAACAACCCGGTGGATCTCTATACCAATCCTAGACCAGGTCAGCTATTATATAGAAACAGAACAAAGAAGTTGAAGTGCCAGCTCATGTGAATGAAGCTCCATGAGATAGTTGAAGATTCTTTTGCTGTTTACATTATTTACTCAAGGTAGTTTGCAGTCTCTTTTGAGTCATAGGTCACGTTCTCACTCTGGTTTCTACCTTCTGAGAGTTTAAGCTTTCAAAATTATTTTATTCTTCCTAATATTCATGCAAAGAGACCTATTTCCCAATTTATATTTGTGTTAATTTTTGTTATGTTTGTTTTATTTTCTGAAAGCAAAAACTTTGAATATTTCTTGTTAAAATTAAAATGAAAGTAACAATATCCATTTTTACGCATGTAATGCATATAATATATAAAGTACTTATTTCCATCTGTTAAAATAGTGACAGTCCACCAGCAAGTTAAAAGTGTTTTGTTTTGTTCTTGGTGTTTTCAGGGAACTGATTTCCCATGTCAAACTCAATTTCTACCTAAATTCAGAACAACTCCAAGTCTAGAAGTGCTTTTGAGAAACTTTAGGATTAAGAAAACTTGGACTTCCAGCTCCTGTCTTCCCAGACTTCCTTCAAGACACATATTACAGAAGACCTTTCCTCGCCCTCCTTCACCCACTGCTAGCGCCTCTCCTATGAGATTATGTGCCTCCCCCATTTACACTGTATACATCCTAGATGCACGCAGATGTATCTCCTTCATTATAATCTGAGCCCCTTGAAGGCAAGGAATGGAGGGGGCGGTGTTGTTTGTTTCCACTGTGTTTAGTATACCATGTAACATATAGCAAAGGCTTAATAAATACCTGTTGACTGATTTTTCCTTATGATAATGAATATATTCTAGTAGATTCCTTCCATTTAGTGATATGAGAGACAGAGAGAGAGAGCGAGAGAGAGAGAGAGAAAGAGAGACAGAGAGAGAGAGAGACAGAGAGAGAGAAAAAGAGAGAGACAGAGAGAGAGAGAGACAGAGAGAGAGACAGAGAGAGAGACAGAGAATTTAAGGCTTATTTTGTATTAGGCACTGTACTAAGCCTGGGGATAAAAATACAAGCAAAAAGGTAGTTCATACTCTCAAAGGGGTTACATTCTCATGGGGAAAGACGATATTTAAAAGGGATCTGGAAAGTAGAGGAGTACTCCCAAGAGGCTAACTGGGCTACTGGTGAGGATGTGGAGAAATCCAAAGATGATCAAGGAGTGGAACTGGGATTTGAAGTGAGCATGAAGTGGGCACCTTAGGAAATTGTGGTCTGATCCAGGGATTCAGGAGTCAAAAGACAAGGCCACAGGGTGGAAGCACTTGCGTGAGATAGCTGCTGGTAGGAAAGTGGAAAAGTGGGGAGTATGAGCAGAGGAGGCAGGCAGACCAAATAATTACATTTAAACAGGTTGGGGTTTTTGTTTTATTTTGTTTTGTTTTTTTACAATTTTCCACATTTTTTCATTCATTCATTCTTTTTTGGCAAGGCAAATTATTCCCTCTTTTTCATCAGCATCCAATCTTCAAGTCTAGAGACCTACTGAATAACTAAGGAAAGCTTTCCTTTCTAAGGAATGTCTAAAAAATGTTATTTTCCCTAGGCAGTAAAGACCCTTTTATTCAATGTCATTTTTTTTCTTTGCTTATCTACTGACAGTTTCTCCTAGCAAACATACTACATTGTTATTCCTAGACTCCTGAACCAACTCTCTATTGTATTATTTGGGGGTATTTTTCTTGATAAAGAAAAGTTGATGAAGCAGCTGGGAAGAAGGAGGAGAGGGAGAAAGAGAAGGAGGAGGAGGAGGAGGAGGAGAAATAGAAAAGATCACCCTACCCCCTGCCCCATCCCTTAAAGCCATGCTTCCCTTAGAAAGCTGGCATTGATTCAGAGAAATTCAGTTTAAGTAGCATCAATGAATAAACCTTTCCTTGAAGCTTGGATTTTGTTCAGCCTTTGGGAGTCTTTGGCTAACTCATTCACATTCTTTCATCAGGTTCAATCATCTTTTGCTTACAGCTGGTCTCTACCCTAAGGAAGGAGCTAAATATGCTTTCTAGAAGGGGTAATTTTACCTTAAGAAGGAAACCAGATAAAGATGACCTGCTCCCAATCCCAAATCTTATAGGCTACTTCAATTCTCTATCTCCACTGAAGAAACAAAATGTAAACTCTTTGAGATCAGGGATTATTTCCTTTTTGTATTTATATCCTCAGCACAGTTCCTGGGACATACCTATGTGAGATAAATGCTTGATGGCTTGAATTGAATCCTACTTGAGTGAGCTGTGATACTTCCACACTAAAGTGGATTCATCCTCTATCTGATCCCATATGAGTCTTTCCTCCAGTGGTGAAAATCGTAATCCATCTTCATCTTCTCATCCTATCTGAACCTTGTTCATGTTCTTCCATAAGTCTTCCACAGGGGATCCATTCAACACACTGGTACCCTTCACCTAGGTCTTTTGTGTGAATATCATTTCATCAATGAGCCTGTCCACTTTTTATCCCTTACTTGCTCTTCAACAGGAAAAAGACTGGTTCACATCTTTTATGGCCACTCATTTCCTAGATGATATCTGTTAAACTACTTCTCTTACATGTCGTCAAGGGTAATATGGTACAACCTGCTTAATTCCACCATGTGTTTCTTCATTGCTATCTCCAAGTCTGAAGTTTTGAAATTTAACTGTGAGGCTGACATTTGTAGGAAGGCCATTTGTAGACATTCAAACAAATGATTTTTTTTTTTTACCAACTTGTCATTGTGATCTTCTTGAAGTGTTACTACAAATCCTTCAGGAAAACGTGACAGGAATAGGAATAGCATAGCCCAGGAGTGGGAAAACTGCAGCCTTGTAAATTTTAATGTAGACCCATGCTATACTGAGAGAATTATAATATCTAGTATTTTCCCACTTTTTATATTGCATTGTACTCAATTCTGAATAATTAATTTTAAGAAAGGCATTCACAAATTGGAGTTAAGAACAAATGAAATGGCAAATGGACTAAAAACTATGACATATGAAGAATATTTGAAGGAATTGGAGGTATTTAGTCCAGGGGAGATTTAGAGGCATATGTGAATGCAATATGTTGAATGCAACTATATATGTTGCATTCAAATATTTGTAGAGGGGCAAGCTACATGGCACAGTGAATAGAGCACCAGTCCTGGATTCAGGAGGATCTGAGTTCAAATCCAGCCTCAAGACACTTGACACACTAGCTATGTGACTTTGAGCAAGTCACTTAACCCCAACTGCACTCCAAAAAAAAAAAAAAGCAAAAAACAAAAACAAATATTTGTAGATTTATCTGGAAAAAAAGCATTGCTCTTATTCTCCCCACGTCCAGATGGCAAAGGAAGAACAACTGGATAGAAATTACAATGAGGCAAGTTTTAACTTAAAACAAGAAAAAAAAAACTTTCTGAAAATCAGAAATGTCCAAAAATCAAATGGTCTTCATATATAATGTAGCAAGTTCCTCTTCACTAGATATGTTCAGGATAAGGCTAGATGGCCACCCACCAGGGATGTGGCAGCAGGGACTTTGTAAGGGAAGAAACTGGGCTAAATGTTTCTCAGTGATCCTTAATGTCTTTTTGTATCAAGTATTTAACATTTTTCAAAACCTCCCCTCATCCTATCTTTCCACTATTCTTACATTACTTCCATGTATCCTATGATCTAGCAACACCTGCCTTTTTCCTTTTTTCCCCACAGAACACTCCATTTCTCTGCTCCAAACTTTTTCATTGGTTGTCCTCCTTGCCCACAATGTTTTACCTTTTATAAGTATATGTAATATACATGCATCTGTTATACATATATACATATATATATATA
>CM053583.1:112020469-112048609 GCA_028627135.1 Pseudochirops cupreus
TCCCAGTTGGGGAAGTATTTGGTGAAGTATGCCTCTCCACCAATGAGAGGGGAAACAGTCGGGGAGGGGTCTTGACTAAGTTAGGTTATAAATTCCAGTACTATCTTTTGTAACTTGCCTCTTCTCCATGATGAGTCATGGGGAAGACCGCCCTCTTCTCCCTGGGAAGAGAATAAAGTCCTGTTCTTATCCTAAGAGATCTCTGTGTTTATTTCTTTTCATTAAATTAAGGATGAAGGATATTTTTCATCCCAAATACTCCCCAGTGCTACCTCTGCCCAAGATATGCCAGATAAGGATAAGACTGTTTTCCTGGCCTTGCATTGGGCACCCACATGTTTCTGGGGCCTTTGTCTCAGAGATAGATTCTGAACTTAGTTTGTGAGCTGGACTCACTGCCAATGAAAGTGAAGGCCAATTGGGGGAGTTGGGTTTCTGCATTAGAAGGTTATATAACCATGGGCTCTCTCCCCAGCAGACGCCATTTGAGCAACAGGGGCAGAGACCTTTCTCATGAGAATGAATAGACCTTTTCTGACCTCAGATTCAGACTCTGAACTCTTTCATCTCACACAGTTTCCCCACCTTTTATTAAATTACTTTCAAGCTTGAGTTGGGGGCTGACCAGGATAAAGAGACAATGCAGTCTCATTTTCAGTAATGTCTTTCTGAACTTAAAGTGAGGACTTTGGAAGAATTTCCAAGGTAATGATTATTAAAAATCATTTTTCACAGTTATTTGAAACCTGGAAAAGAATTTAATTTTATTAATGATGGAATGTCCTTATGAGGAACCTTGATCTAACAATGTACAAGAATGCTTCCTTTGAAATTTAGAGTCTTAAAGAGCTCCCAGGGACATTGAGAAGATTCGTGACCTACCCAGGGTGACATAGCCAATCTGTGTAAATGCAGCATTTATACCCCTGTCTTCCTGAGTCTGAAGCCTGCTCTTTATCCGCTATGTGTTTCTGTCCCTCTTTTTTGCTATCATAGAATTTTTCAGAAATCTGAAAGAGAAAAAAATCTAAAGAAAAAATATATTAAAGATGGAGATTGTTGAAGTTTTCCCTAAGGTTGATTTGTCTTTGCAAGAGGCTTTTTATGAAAAAGAAATTAGTATTTAGTGATAAGAAACTACTTAGAAGAAGAGATCTTCAGGATAAGAAGGAACTCTTCTATTCTCTTAAATTCAAAATATCTTTTAAATTCCAGAAAGTTTTGGTGAAGCTCTGCGTTATGGTTTTTGTGGGTAAATTTTCAGTGAAACAGTAGGGAGTGGTGAATGGAGAGATTCTCCCTGAGTCAGCAATATTTCACTTAAGTCTGTAGCAAGCACATACTGACTAAGCGACTCTGGGGAAATGCTCCCAAGCACCTATTTAACTAGTAATAAAGATGCAGAGCAGGTCTACTGACAGCAGGTACAGATCTGCCCTGGAGGAGGAAAGTGTCCTCACCTGGAATTATGAAGACCAATGAAATCAGATTTTAAAAAAAGTCTGCCTAACTTGTATTTGATGGTTAAACCTTAGTAAAACCTGCATTTGAGTTGACTGAAAAATAGTCTGTTTAAGAATTGAGATTACAAAGTACTGACATTTATAAGGGAACAGAAGCAGCTGAAGCAACACATGGTAACAGATTATATGACTGCATGATAAAAAGTGACTCAGAAACAAGAGGATTTATTTGTGGGATCCCATATTGGTAAGGCCTTAGAGGTCATCCAGTTTAGTCCCTTTATTTTTACAGAAGAAGAAAATAAATCCCAGAGAGATTAAGTAATCTACCTCAGTTTCCTAATCTATAACATCAGGCTATTATTAGCACTTAGCACGTACCTCCAATCAATAGATTAGTAAACATTTATTAAGTAAAATGTTTATTTAGTACTTGTTACGTGCCAGGTACTATGTTAAAGATGCTAGAGACATTAAAAAAAAAAGGCAAAAGACAGTCTCTGCCCTCAAGGAGCTCACAATTTAATTGGGAAATAATATGCAAACAAAAATATACAGGTTTTATACAGGATAAATAAGTAATTAACAAAAGGAGATAGTAGAATTAAAAGGGGTTAGGAAAGACTTCCTCTAAAAGATGTGATTTTAGTTGGGATCTGCAGGAAGCCAGGGAAATCAGGAGTTAGAGAGGGAATTCTGGCCTGGTGATCAGCTAGAGAAAATGCTCAGAGCCAAGAGATGGAGTGACTTGTCCCTGGAACAGCCAGGGGGGCCGTTGTCTTCCCAGGGTTGTTTTGAGGATCAAATGAGATTATATTTGTGAAGAATTGAGCATAGAGCTTGGCTCATAACAAGTGCTTAATAAATACTTGTTTCCTTCCCCCTCCCTTTCCCCAGCACAATACTCCTAGTAAGTGATAGAGCCAAGATTTAAGCCCAGGTTTTCAAATTCAGCTTGCTATTTTCATACCCTATTATGCTGCTTACTGCCTGCTTTTTTTTTCTGCCAAAGAAAATCTTGATACAGAAAAAATATTTCTCTTTTCTTTACCTACCTGCTTTCTCCTCCTTAGAGGTCCAAGGAATCTCAGCTCACTAGTTCCCAGCAGACATTTCAGTGAAAGGCTTGCTCGGGGTCTCCAAAAGCACAGAACTTTTCCTTCAGATCGAGAAGTGAATTTCTGCCCCATCCTCCCCCCCCCAAAAAAAGGTCACATGTACCCTCACTTTTTATAAAGAAAATTAACCTACTATTCTGAAGGGTAACCCACATGGTCCACATACAATGTCTATATAATAATTAATGATAAGAAAAGAGATGATTTGTTGTTGTTCAGTTGTGTCTGACTTTTCATAACCTTGTGGACCATAGCAAACCAATACTGTCTATGGCATTTCTCCTGTATATTAATGCAAGTAGTGGTTAAGGGACTTGCCCATGGTCACACAGCTAGTGTCTGAGGCCAGAATTAAACTAAAATCTTCCTAATTCTAGGCCCATAGTTGTCACCACTGAGCCACCCTAGCTTTCTTAGATGGGTGATAGATAACACTTATGTAGCAGTTAAAACTCTGCAAGACCCTTTACAGGCACGATTCATTTGATCTTCACAATAACCCTCTTAGGTACGTACAGTTAAGATCTCCATTTTGTTGATGAGGAGGCAGTCACAAAGAGGTGAAGTGACTTTCCCAGGGCCACTTTGTACCCAGCCTGAATGCCTCAAAAAGCCAGTGTATGGCTGCCCCAAACCTCCTAGCAATACTTGCTGCTGAGCGTACCCCAATGAGTGCTTCCTAAGTACTTTGTCTGAAGTTGTGATGTTCATCAGCATCATCAACAGTAGACATTTAATAAGACCTCTATGGGTATATATGGCATATATAGCATATTCAAACAAATAAACAAGCATCTACCCCACCTTGGAAAGGTCAGAAGATTTTTCTTATTCAGCAAGCTAGGGCGCTCATTAAAGCTTAGTCCCTGGAAATCCCAGAGATCTTAGTCTCTGGAAATAAAATGAATAAGGCCAATAAACTAGAGAATTGATTGAGTCGCTACTACTTCTAATTAGTTACTCATGAATCTATCAATTAATAATATTTATTGAGTGAGAGATATTGTACTGGGGTTAAGTATCAAGAAAATGTTTTATTTATATGTCTACATAAATAAAATATAAATATATAAATATATGTATATATAAATATATACAAATGATATATCATACATATGTATGTGTGTGTATGGTGTGTGTTTTGGAATTTTGACTTTATTTACCAGGTCAGAAAAAAGAAAGAGCCAAAGTAAGTGAAAAGGTCTATAGTTATTTATTAGAGGAGAACATTTCACAATCTTCCAAAATTTTGTGCTATTTCTGTTGTGTATATTGCCTCAGGTAACAACCACATTCATCCCTTAGGAGATGGTTTTCATATTTTTCTTTTTTTTCATATTTTTCTGTGGCCCCAAACCTCCAACCTCTTTATCATAAGCTTCTCTGAACTTAGCTATCCCAGTCCTCCTATGACAGATGCACTCTGTCACTGGGCCCTGGGTCCATTCCAGTTTGGGTGGGCCTACCGAAGCTTTCTATTACCACAGCTTTCAAGAACCCAGAGGCATCCCCACTTCACAGTAAAGCATCAGTTTAGAAAAAGGAACAGAAACTAACGATTAAAAAACAAAGCAAAACAAAGCTAATGGCTAAAAATTAAAGTTTATCATAGTTGTAAAGGGAGTGTGATGTAATAAACAGAATGCTAGGATTCGAGTTAGGCTGGGGCTCATTTTCTGCTGCTGGTGCTCACTAGATGTGTGACCCTGGGAAGATCACTGGGATGCCTCAGACAACTCCCTAGGACTTGTCTTCTAAGATTTAGGTGGACCTTTGTCTTGTTGGTGAAGGGAGTTACCTGCTGAGGGCATTGCAGCCTTTGCAGTTAAATTGCAGTTAAATAATATAGTGGACATACCCTAGGGACTTGGCCTTTTTTCTCTCTTTTTGACCAGTTCTATGGTATTATATGGTGAATATATTTGAAAGGGAAATGTAACCAAAACCCTTTTTAACTTATAAATTATCAGTAAACAACCATTCTTCTCTGTACTAAGCCTAGAGGGAAAGTGGGAGAAATTTAAGATGAATGATTTATGATCCTTGGTCTCATGAAACGTGTAGTTTATTTTGGACAAATAAGGCAGCTATCCAAGTAGCAACTATTCACACACACACACACACACACACACACACACACACACATACACACAACACATATATATAGGTGTATATATGTGCATGTAGATATATATGTATATATGTATATTGGATGCAGACATTCTATGTGCCTAGAATGTTCTCTTTCCTCATCTCCACCTTCTGGTTTCCTTGGCTTCTCTTAAGTATATGCTATAAAACCCATCCTTCAAGAGGAAGTCTTCCAGAATTCTAGTACCTTTCCTCTTTGAATTATTTCTCTTTCAACTTGTATATGATATGTTTGTGCTTATTCTTTTGCCTGTTGTCTTCCCCGCTGGATTGTGAGCTCCTTACGTACAGACTGACTTTTGCCTTTTTTGTGTTTCCAGTGCTTAGCTTCATGCCTAGTGCAGAGTGAACACTTAATAGATGTCTTTTTGACTGACTGATTAACACATCTTAATTGTGTAGGAGAAGCAGAAATTGAGAGGACAAAAGAATTATTTCCTTAGATTTAAAATTTGCAAGAACAAAATAAAACAACTGGCATCTTCATAGAATGGTATAGGTCTGTTTTCCTTCAGATTTCTTTGTCTAAATAAAATCTAAATCACAGTGGGGATCATCCCAGTGACACACTTACTAGTGACGTTGTCTGTCAGAGATGAAAGCTAAATACCAAGTCCCCATGATTGCATTCCCATTATCTGATTCCAGGCTCCTCTTACAATCAGTGGCTGGACCTCTTTCTATTGTTTCCTATTGGACCTTTCCTGCCTTGCTTCTGTGGATCTATATAGGTTTCTGATTATTCCTGGGATGTCCAAATTCTGTTTATGACAAAAATGGATCACGGAAGTAAATCTGCTTTATTTGAAGAGGAATTTCAAATATCTCTGAAGTTCACAAACTTTATACTTAGGTACAGTAGATGGAGATCTATATCAACATCATACTGTTTATAACTAATTTGAGTTATTCTGAAGGATAAATTTGAAGTGACTGGCAGTGACTAGATATAGTTCTGAGGCTATCAAATTCTGTGTAACTTTTTTTTTTTGATGCTGAACCATTAATCACAATATCAGTTTTATAAAAGGATACCACTGATTTTTTTTTTTGGTGGTAGCAGCAGTTTGCCAGAGTTATTTCTTAGCATCATCCTTGTTAAGCAAGTAGCTTAGAAACTTTTCTTAAAAATCAAAATGTTTTTTATATCTCTTGTGAAAAGAAACAGCAGACCTTCCAATGGATTGCATATCTGTCATGGAAGGACAATGACTTAATTCAGAGAGTCTCATCAGCAAGTTAACTAAAGGATAAAGAATTTATCTGCCAGAGAAACTTACAGAGGCTCTCCTCTAATACGTAGAGAAGCTGTTGTCTAAGTTGGCAAAGGAAAAATCCTTATCTACAAAATCATGGAATCTTCAAGTTTCAAAATATTGAAATATTTCAGAAAGTAAAGACCTAAGAAGGATACAATTATATAATGCACAATTACAAATCCAAGTATTTGGGGATTTCTAATGCCATAAAGCCTTATGGTTTGTGTATGTTGGGTAGGTCTACTTTAGAAAATTCTTTTTTTGGAGGGACAATATTAACAAGATAGATCTGAATATAAGATTCAAGCATATCTAATTTCAGCAGTTTATTTATCAAGAATACTTTCATGTCAAAAGAAAATAAAGATTTTCATTTGGCAATATCAAATATTTTTGTAAACATAAACTCAAATAACACCAACAAAATTCCTGTAAAGTGATGAATATTTTGCTGGGGATTACTAAGGTAAGCATTATGAATCAATCAATAGGTATGTATTAAGTGCCTTTATTTAATACATTATTTATTAATTATTACATGCTAGACACTGGGTCTTACTCAATATTGTATTGACATAAAATTGTATAGGCTGCAAACAGAGAAGGAAGCAAATAGCCTCCTCTCCTCCCCTCTTCCTTTTCCCTTTCTTCCTTCTTCTCCTCTTCCTCCTCCTCTTCTTCCTCCCCCTCCTCCTTCTTCTTCTTCTTCCTCTTCTTCCTCTCCTCTCCTTTTCCCTCCCTCCTCTCCCCTCTGTCTCCCTCTGTTTCTTCCTTCCTCTTTCCCTTCCTCCTTCCCCCCTCCTTCTTTATGATGGAATATTGCTACACTTAAGAAATAATGAATATGAAGATTTCATAGAGACTTAAGAAGATTTAGGAAAGAAAGATTAACAGAAATTGTTGCAGGAATATAGAAGAATTAGATGGCTTTTTTTTTTTTAAAGAATTTACAGTCTGATTTGGGGAAGAATGAAAGATCACTTAAAAATTATGGCAACAGAAACAATAACAAAAAAGTTCATTACTCTTTGGATTATCTACAATTTTAGTCTCTCAGGAAATATGAACAGCCATTTGTGTTGAAGTTCAATGTGGAGCAAATTTTTTTTATGAAAGTGAAAGTTTATGTTATAGTCTCCTCAAGTAATTTTGTTATTCTTGTAGAAAAGTCTTTCATGATAATTGATGATGCTGAAAGATTAGGAAAAAACAAAACTGGTAGGGCTGAAGAAAGAGGCAGAAAAATTTACTGCTTGTACAGTTGCGGACTGGTCTAGTCATTTTCAAAAATAGAAGTTATTCAAAGAAAAGTTACTCAATTGTTAAAAGCATAGTAAAACTATATCTGATTAAGGAATAATAATAATATTCTTCCTATAGTCTTAGAAAGATGTGTTTTATTTGAAACTCAAAAGAAATAATTAAAATTAAGAATAGACATGCAAAAATAGTGATAATTGTTCTTTAAAATAGCAAAAAGCTTGGAAAAACCCTAAAAACCTAATATTTTAGTTATAACTGAGAAAATTACAGTATATAAATGTGATGAAATATTACTGCACCAAAGAAATGATGAATATGAAGATTTCATGGAAACTGGAGAAGATTTAGGAAAGAAAGAGTAGAAGGGAAGGAAAGAGAGAGGAAAGGAAAGAGAGAAATGAGAAAGAGGAGAAGGATGAAGAAAAGGAAGAAGAGGAGAGAAAGGAAAAGGGAGTGATCTCATGGAGTTAGGGGTGAAAATACTTCTACCAAGTAAAGAGTTTTGGTTGTGGTTAGTTGTGTGTGGGTTTTTTTTTTAATGGTTTGTCCTTCATTCTCAGAGAGGACCATGACATCAGAGAGATTATGACATGACTTGCAATTTAACTTGATTTGAATGATAGAGGGCTATGGAAAGTCAGCCTCACTTTCTCCTCCAGAACCTGCTGGGGCCAGTGGCCAAATATAGATAAGGCAATTAGAGATGGCCCAGGATGCTGTGGGAAACCTTGGCCTTTTTAACCTAAGGTCTTTTCAAGTTCTCACTTTGAGTGAGGCAACACCCATTCAGTGAATAGGCCTCATTAAGAAGTGAGTGAAAGGATGGCCCCTTTAATAAAAAAAAAAAAAAAATCAGACTGGGAGGGGAAAATTCTCAAGGTTTCTGGCCAAAAGAGAAACAGTTACTATTTAAATCCACTGTGAACCAGGAGGGCCCCCAAAATAATCATTAAGTGATGCTTGGGTAGGGGAGGAACTGAAGCAAAGAGTATGAATTTACACAACTACCAGACAATTTAAACTGCTGGACAAGAGTCTACAAAGGAGGCAATCTGATCCCTTCTCTATTTGTAGCCTATACAGTTTTCATTATGTCAGTACAACACTGGGTAAGGCCCAGTTACCTTTATGGTGGTATATTTTTATCTGGTACCAGGAATCCATTATTTCTTGCTACCCATTACTAGAGTTCATTTAATCTATTTAAATGGAGTTTATTATAAAGACAATCCTGCCAACTGCTTATGTCAGAACCAATTTGATCAACTGTCTGTCAATCAGTTGAAATACTTTATTAGGCACCTCCTATGTGCCAAGCCTTTGATAAGAGCTGAGAACATAGAAGGAAAGGGACATAATCCATGCCATAAAGGAGTTCCTTATACATTTTGGGACTTTTATCTTGTTGTTGTTTTTTTTTTTGTGAATTCCAAGGATTATGTAGAATTAAAGTATAGTCTAAAATATATTAATATTCCTTGGCAGTGTTTAAAACAACCTGCCTTTCTTGCAAAAATTCAAGCAGAACTTTTTCTTCTTTAGCATTGTATACTTAACTTGTGTCTGATTTAGAAAAGATAACAATCTGTCTTCTGCGCTCTTAGAAAGATGTACTTTTTATGTGTAACCAATTTCATATAATATTTAATCCATAAAGTGCCACACATATGAAATATGCCTTATTAAAGAAAGAACACCCTTTGTGCCCATATATAAAATGTTTTCTAGCCTAAGCTGTTTGTGATATTTATTTATTTTTTAAAAGGAAAGATGCTATAATTCCAAAGTAGACTATGGTCTCAAAAGCAAAATCGTTTTCTTTGTTTAAAAGGAAGCCTGAGGTCTTATAAGACAGGGCCCATGGTAGTATCGTCACTGTCAGAGTTTTTCCTTTCTTTCATCTGTTTTTCCTCAGAGTCTGATTCCCACTGTGCACAGTGCTGCATTTTAAAACTTTTGGGAAATGTGGCTTTTTGCTTCTATGAAAAAGATTCTGGAAACAGCCCTAACAGTGTGCAGTACCAAAGAAACCACTTGCAATAAGGAACAAATTTAAAGAACAAAACATCAGTATCCGTTAATACCTTATGAACAAATATCCATTATTTTCCTCCTGCAATTCTTTCTGAAGCTGTGTACCTGGGGTCAGTACTCTCGTACAGCCAATATCAAAAGCAGAGAATGTAATAAAATAGCAGGGGGAAATTCCAGTTGTAAATCTGGAGTCCAAAGCCTGTTTTTTGAATGATTAAAATCTAGCTCAACACTGATAGATGTTCTTGATGGGTTTTGGAAATGCTATGTTCAGAACCAAAAAGAAAAAATAGAAAACAAACCAAAACCCTTTGCAATAGTCACCTTTCAATAATTTACTTATTCAAGAAACAATGTTAACTGGAACTTACTATGTTCTAGATGTTGGATTAACTGAACAGCACAGTGACAACACTGGTGATACAAAGATAAAAATGTCCTCAAGGAGCTTATGTTATATCGAGGGGAATATCATGTAAACAAATTAGGAAAAATAATTTTTTTTTGGGTTGTTGTTCATTCATTTAAGTTTTATCCAACTCTTTGTGACTCAACCATTTTGGGTTTTCTTATAAAAGATACTGGAGTATTTTAGCCATTTTCTTCTCCAACTCACAGGTGAGAAAATTAAGGCAAACAAGGTTAAGTGACTTGACCAGGGTTACACAACTAGTATGTGTCTAAGGCCAGATTTGAACTCACAGAGATAAATCTCCCTGACTTCACGCCTGGGACTCTCTCTAGCACACCACCTAGCTGCCCCTAAACTTACACATACACACACAATTCTGTCAGAATCAATTTGATCGTCTGTCAGTCAATTAAAACATGTTTTTAGGCAATCTCCCTTTCCCCCCCTCCCCACACCATGAGCCAAACCTGTGATAAGTGCTGAGAATACAGAGCCAAAGTGACATGGTCCCTGCCCTAAAGGAGTTTCCTATACGGGTATACTACTTCATTTCATTGTGCTTCCCTTTATTGTGTACTGCATATCTGATTGTTGTTAACTTTGTTTTTGTTTTTCTTTTTTCTATAAATTGAAGGTTTTTTCCGGTCCCTTGAGCAAGTCTGTCAGCACCATTTTCCAACAGCATGTGCTCACTTTATGTCTCTGTGTTACATTTTGGTAATTTTTGCAATATTTCAAACTTTTTCATTATTATTATATGTTGTAGTGATCTGTGATTAGTAATCTTTCATGTTACTCTTGTAATAGTTTTGGGGTGCCGTGAAATGCACCTGTATGAGAAGACGACCTTAATGAATAAATGTTGCTTTTGTTCTGACTGCTCCACCTTTCCTTGGGCCTCCCTATTCCCTGAGACATAGCAATGCTGAAGAGTATTACATAAACTTAGTTGATTAAGCAGCAGAAGGGTTTGAGAGGATTGACTCCAATTTTGAAGGAAGTTCTACTCTGGGTAAAATGCTATCAAACAGCATCATATGCTACAGAGAAATCTTTCATGAAAAGAAGAGTCAGTTGATATGGAAAACTTCTTTGTTGTCTTATTTTAAGAATTGGCACTAATCTTCAGCAGCTACCACCACCTGATCAGTCAGCAGACATCAACATCGAGGCAAGCCCTTCCACCAACAAAAGAGATTACTACTTGCTGAAGGCTCAGATGATGGTTAGCATTTTTAGCAATAATTTTAAATTAAGGTATACACATTTTTTTCAGACATAATACAATTGCACACTAAATAGGCTACAGTATAGTATGAATATAACTTTTATATGCACTGGGAAACCCAAACATTCATATGACTCACTTTATTGTGATATAGTTTTATTGAGGTGGTCTGAAACCAAGCCCACAGTATCTTGAGGTATACATGTACTTTTTAATTCATTAAATTCTTTTTGTGTGAATTAAGCTATAGTCTAAAATGCATTAATATTCTTTGGCAATGTTTAAAACACTCTGCATATGTTGCAAAAATTCAAATAGAACTTGTGTGTGTGTGTGTGTGTGTGTGTGTGTGTGTGTGTGTGTGCTGTGTATTTAGGAGACGTGGGGGAAAATCCTCAATATACTGGGTGTATTCCTCCATGGAGAATTTTGGGAGAATAGCTACAAATGATTAATGAGAAAGTATGAATGAGCAGTGATCTGTACGAGTTCACTTGTATTTACCATATCTTGTATATATATAGCATAAACAATATGATATATATGGACATATATGTTAAATGATAAATGCATATGGCATGTATATATGATATATAGAAATCTCATTAGATCTCTATATATCACATGGCAAATACAAGTGTGGGCAGCTAGATGGCTTAGTGGAAATAGCATGCTGGACTTGGAACACTGGAACTCAGGAAAATCTGAGTTAAAATCAGATCTCAGGCACTTACTAGCTGTGTGACCCTGGGCAAGTCACTAAACCTCTGTTTGCCTTAATCCACTGGAAAAGGAAATGGCAAGCCACTCCAGTATCTTTGCCAAGAAAACCCTATGGACAGTATTGATGCGCCATGATCCAAGAGTCATGAAGGGTTGGACATGACTGAACAATAACAACAAAGAGAAATGCATTGCTGCAGATCAAAGCTTGTTCATACTTTCTCATCATTTGCAACTGTCCTCCCAAAATCCTCTATGGAAGAATCTACCCAGCATTTCCTCCAGGTCTCCTAATTTTATTCAAATAATGATGCAGTTTAAAGGCTGTCTATCTATTTTTCCCTTTCTTTTGCTACATGAACAACCCACCTCTTTTTTCATCTCTTGCATCTCTTTGATGATATCTTTTATACCACTTTTTCTTTTTCATGTACTTCATTAGTGGTGATATGGCACAATCTGTTTACCCTCTTCATGAATCTCTACGTTGCTGTTAGGCTGATTCACAATTTTGATTCTGCAGAGTTTGTGATATTCTACCATTTGGTGTCATATTACCATGTCAGATTTTATAAAACAGAACAGAGAAGGATGATAAAAGTTTTATGAGAAAATTATTTCATAAATGGTATGAAAGTGCAGGGAACAGTGAAGTTTGGATAAAACTTGGCATGATATCCTACTGAACTATAATATCCCAAGAACATTTAAGGATGAAATTGGAAGGATAACAAACATGAAAATGAAAGAAAATATGTGGCCACCTGTCTTATTTTTATATTTGTAATTTCCAATACTTAGCACACTGCTTGGCATATAATAGTACTTAATAAAAATACATTTATTTGTACCATCATTCTTTTGAATAAGAATTTTAACCTGCTTATCTTTGTCTTAGAATTTTTATCGCTGACTTTTCCTTTTTGATAATAAAGTATTAACATTTCTGCAGCTGTTTTGGGATTATATGGACTATGTCTTTGTAAAATTGTAAGAATTTTTGTTTGGATACTTTCTAAATCTATTTTCAGTGATTTTGTTATTCCAAATGTGTTTGCTGAGATTGATATGGTAAAGAAGTAACTAATGAACATGTTATTCCCAGTGAGATTTGACTTCAGGCTGCTAGTAAGTCTCCTGATATACTGAGTCACAACTTTCTCCTTCATAACTTTCTTTAATTTGCTTTCCCTGAAGAGGGAGAAAATATTTACTCATCATCCATTGGTTCCATTTGACCACTGAATTAAGCTTAAAACCATGAAATACATTGAGAATTTTATATTAATCAAGTACAAATATGATTTGTAAGCATTGGAGAAAGTTTCCATGGGATTAAAAAAGTTGTTCCATGTAGTTTTCAGGAGATCTAGGTGACCTGATATGGACATCAAATGATACAGTGTTTTGGTACAAGGCCTTGCCTGATCATGCTCAGTTGTATTCAAGTGGAGTAATTGTGGGTTTGGGGCTGGGCAGAACCATAGCAATATTTTACTTTCTAAATTCCAACTTCATTAAATTATGTGTGTCCAAAATGAAAAATGAGCATGTGGGATCACAGGCACTTTACAATGTTCAGTTGTTTCAGTCCTGTCTGACTCTTCATGACCCTATTTGGGGTTTTGTTGGCAAAGATGCTGAAATGGTTTTTCCATTTCCTTCTCCAAGGGCACAATATTTCACAAGTGACTGAAACCTAATCACCTTCTATCTACAGAGGATCATTGGTTAAAATATAACTTGACTTTTTTCACATCTAAATTTACTTGAAAGCTATGCTTAGTCAATTTCAAGGAAGGAATACCATTAAATGTTAAATGTAGATTAAATGCAAATATGTCCCTGCGGTAGGTATTTATGGTTTTCAGGAAGGTTTACTTTAAATGTTAAAAAGAGGACATTTACTCTTAAAATGTTCAAATAAAATTGAATTTCATTTAAATGATCTCCAAAAGGATTAGAGTCCATCAGCCACTTACTTGAATGTATTGGAATAGTAAAATACCTAAATGGTAAGACAGATTTTCATGTTATAAATATAGAATTAAATATTGAATACTTTATCTTAAGTATACAATAGCTGAGACAATCACAGTCAAATGCAGCTGAGTACAGATGGGAGCTATATCCAGAAACGGTCCTTAGTGTTCCTATTTTGTATCATCTTTTGACACCTTCGACTTCATCTCTGACACTCTTTTCATAGTCTCAGCAATTACCAGCTTTTCGGGACTTTGTCATAGTGAGCACTTCCAGGATTCCAGGGCATCTGAATCAGACAAGCTTCTTTCATATTTTATTATTAGACACCAAAGTTTAGTCCTTCAATACTTGGATACAACTGGGTCCTTCCTACTGAAGGGAGAATGACACATTTAACGTTATTTTCCACTGGCAAGAGTTAGTTGCTTTGTATTTATAGTGAAATTGTAACTTAGACAAATTGAAAGATTTGGCTTATGTTAATGTCTTCTTGGGGCAGAAAGGAAAAAAATTAAAATTAGGTTGTACAAAAATCTACATTCAATTCAGTGCAAATCAACAAGCATTTTATTAAGCTCCTGCTATATACATGACCCTATTTTAGCTGCTGGTGATGATGTGAAGACGAAAGTGAAAAATAAACCTTAACTTCAAGAAACTTAATGTCAGGGATAGGAACTAAATCTGGGTCTTCATTAACACATGAAATTCCTAGGTAAAGTAAATTCCTATCATTGAGGGCTGGTACCATCTCTACAACTTATAGTCAGAGAGAATTACTTAAGAATCCCTGGAGGATAAATTACTTGCCCAGAATCACAAACCATTATAAGTCAATGCCTTACCACTGCATGTATGTGTCAAGAAGGTACATGAAGTCAAATTTTGATTTTTCTTAATGACATTATTCAAAAAAAGTGTTTGCCAATTTTTTTCTTTAATATTTTATAATCTTCTTTTTAGAAGATTGTCAAATAACTCTCCGTACTACAGATTATTCCTGCCAAATTAGGAATGGCAGACATTTGATTATGTCCCTGATGATCATCATAACACATTTAATAACATTTTACCTGTCATTCAGTTAATCAAACAATAATCACTTAATTGATCAAACACATGACCCTTTGATACAATGTTGTTGGGTTTTTTTCCTCACGTAAAAGTGCTAGGATTGTAAGAAGACAGGAATTGGCTCAGTAACTCATGAATCTTTTGACCTGAAGAAGTTATATAGCCTCCCTAAGCCTTAATTTCATCATTTGTAAATGGGGAGGCTGAATAAAAGGTCTCTAAGGTCCTATCTAGTTAGAATATTATTTGTTTCTATCCAGTTTAATCAACAAGCATTCATTAAATTCCTACTATGTACTATGTGCTGAAGATAGAAAAAAAGAAGAAAAAAGCCATTCCTCTCATGTTCTACTGGATGGGGAAGGGAAGAATATATAACATAAATAGAGAGTTATATATAGGCAGTGTGGTGGAGCAAAAACAGCCCTGGATCTGGTGTCAAAGAACCTGGTTTCAAATACTTTGGACACTTTCTACCTGTGTGACTTTGGAGAAATTACTTAGCCTCTCTAGGGCTCACTTTCTTTTCTTTTTTGGCTTTTTTTCTTTTTTGGAGGGGCAATTGGGTTAAGTTATTTGCCCAAGGTCACAGGGCTAGTAAGTGTTAAGTGTGTGAGGCCAGATTTGCACTCAGGTCTTCCTGACTCCAGGGCTGGTGCTCTATTCACTGGGCTGCCTAGCCACGCTTGGCGCTCACTTTCTTCATCTGTAAAATGAAGAGATTAGATCCAGTCCCTACCAGCTTTAAGTGTATGATACCATGCATACTGATATAAAATGATAATTTGATAAGAAAAAAAGCATTAACAACCCAAAGGATCAGGAAGGGCTTTTGAGTCTTGGCTGAAGCTATGGATTTTCAGAGATAGGAATGAGAAGAAAATACATTCCAAGCACGAGGAAACATGGTCTGTGTAAAGAAACACAAGTGGCAGCTTGGGAAGTAGCAATGAGGTCACTTTAATTGGAATGTTGGGTGCTCGAAAGGAAGTAATAATGTAAAAGAAGACTGGAGGGACAGGTTGGAGTCACACTATGAAGGGCTCTAAGTCCCAGGCTGAGAAGCTTGCCCAGCTGTGGAGGTTCTGTGCGCAAGTTGGTAGAGTTGTTGTCGTTCTTCAGTCATTTCGGTTGCGTATGACTTTTTGTGACTCCATTTGGGTTTTCTTGGCAAAGATACTGTAGTGGTTTGCCATTTCCTTCTCCAGGAAACTAAGGCAAATGGGATTAAATGATTTGTCTAGGGTCACATAACTAGTAAATGTCTGAGGTTGTATTTGAACTCAGATCTTCCTTACTCCAGGCCTCACAACTCTATCCTCTGTGCCACCTAGCTACACATGAGGTAACAGAGAGCCCTTGGCAAATTTTAATCAGGGAGTGATGTGGTTGGATTTATGAGTTGTGCTTGTGCTGAATGATTCTCTGAAATGTTTTTTTTGTTTCCCCAGCCTTGATAATTTACAATTTTTCAGTGTTTGTCATTATTTTCTTTAGAATTGTCCATGGAATAAGTCTACTTTTTAGAAGATTGTATGCCAAGTACTTTGCTATACTGCTTATGGTTTCTGACAAATCAGGAATGTCAGTCATTTGATGGTGTACCTCATGTTCATGATAGCAGGTAGGCTAAAGTCAGTCATTTGTTGTTCATATTGACTTCTAAGTCAGATAGTCAACCAGTTAATATTTATTAAGTACCTACTATGTGCCAGAAACTGTGCTAAGCACTGAGAATACAAAGAAAAGTATAGGACAGCACTTGACCTCAAGAAGCTCATGATCTAATGGGTAGAAGAAAGCAGACTAAAAGAAGCTAAAAAGGGAAGGAAAGGAGAAAGGAAAGGGATGGGGATCTAAGAAGGTATAAGCCAAGCACAAATAGCTCTCCTGAGGACTTCTGCTGTGCCTTAAAGTTCTGATCACATAGTATAGTGAACTCACTATTTATTCAGCAGTAAAATAAAGCAAAACATTCACAGAAACCATAGTACAAAATTGACAATGATATAACATAACACTTTATTACTAAAGTGGCCACGTAGTCTTAAACAAAAGATATTATTGGGTAAGTCAAGATCTGAATTAATCAACATAAAGTACTCATCTAAAGTCTTCTTTCATCTTGATTGGAAACTAGTTTCCAATCATCCTTAACTCATCAGCCTGAAGGAGCAATCATCCTTAAGGGGTACAAAGTACAGAGTACAAAGGTGTCCCAACCCAAGGTCACAATAAATCATAATCTTGTCAATCAGCACTAAGTACCCAAGTAAAAGTTCTTTCATCTTGACTCAGGCTGACTTCCAAACTCCATGACTTTTCTTCCATGCTCCTACCTCTTGCCTGAATTCACCCAACTGTCACCTGGATTCACAGGTAGGTAGTGTCCAGCTCCTGGTCCAGCTCCCAATACAGCTCCTGCTCCAGCTACACACAGCAAGTTTAACAGAGTTACAACAGTACTCACACACATGGCTGGCATTGTCACTTTCTGCCTGTGAAATCAACACAGACCAACAGACAGGACCTCTATCTGAGAAATTAACACAAATCATCAGTAAAGTCCCAAGACCTCTTAAAACATCAGTCAAACACTCCTTCAGGACTTCTGTAATTAGACAGCAGGAAAGTCCTCTTTCAGGGCTTCTGAACCAGAAGTAAGGTCTCAGGGCTTCTGTAACAACAGTGACATCCTCTATCAGCAGAGAGATCTGACAAAGTAACATTAACATAGACAAAGTGCCAACACCACAGACATCCTTCTTTCCAGTTCTTCTTGGTCCCAGCTTGTGCTCCTACTTTTTTATGGCAAGTTCCTTCCACTGTGGACTTCACAGGTTCTGTTTCTAAGAAAGACTTGATATAATCACAGATGAGGCTCAAAGACATTTGAAGAGCTGAAACAAGGAGCTAAGTACTTGAACAAGGAGCTAAGTACAATTTTGCTTGCCATTACAGAAGGAGATTGGATGTTGGTGGGAGAGTTCTTGAGTTGGGATATCATTTGCGCCTTGCAGAAGGCTACCTGTTCATCTACTTTATTGACTAAGTTATCTGGATGTCATCTTATGATTCTGTACATGCTTTATACTGAGAGAGAGAACTGGAAACATAATTGACACACCACCAGTAAGTGTCTGCATTATGCAATGAATCCAGTACTCTTTCAAATCTATGAGCACGAAATTATGATCAATGAAATGTCACAACTGCAGTATGGGCTCATTCCTTCCATTGGTTCTACATTTGGCTTGTTCTGTTCTTCGGATCTTACCTGTAAGACCTTTATTAGGAGATTTGTTGTATTAGCTTGCATTCACCTGTTCTTTAACTTTGCGGGAATGCATTCCATTATGGAGACCTCCTTGTTCTACAGGTAGAGAAAGTGAAGATTGCCTACCTCAGATCATGGTCAAAATATGGTTAAACTTCTTAGATTTTTTTTTTTGAGACTGGGTCTCCCTTTGTCTTCCTGTGTAACAACCATTCATAGACCTGATTTCACTGCTGGTCAGCATGAAAGCTTCCACCTGTTCTCTTTTTGAACTGGGCCAGTTCTTTCCACCTTAAACAATATGGTGATCCTCTACTCTCAATATGGCATTGGATTTAGTGTAGAAATCAGTCTTTAGCCCATCAGAATTTCTAAACGCAAGTGATCCGTTATCCTCAGCCTCCTCCACTTACATGAATTGCAAGTATGTGCCACAATTGACCTCCATTGTGGCTAAACCTGTTGGATTTCCAACTAGTTGTACTATTGAGTCAGGTTACAAAGGAAATCCCTAGTATTTTCATTGGCTAATTATTTAAGGATTTAATGGCGGACTTAATATTAGAGTAAAAAGCATCTTTTTTGAGTCCCTTTGAATTTTTCTCTAGTCCAGGAAAACTCAGATTATATCATGTATAAAAGAGGGAAAACTCAAAGACTTAAAAATCTATATGTGAATAAAACATTACCTGGATTATTTATTTTTTAAGTATTGGGGGACCTTCTTGGAAAGGCCTTCTGCCTCAAGCAAACACGCATTATAAATGATTTAGCAAGAAAACAATGAAAAAGAAGAATATATCTCATTAGAAGTTGGAGTGTTGTGATATGTTCATCCTTTCATTTTTAGGAAGCCTCCAACACTTTGTCTTTTTTTAAAATCTAGTCTGAATTGAGAAACCTCCACCCATGATTCCCAAGGATTTTGAAAACTAGTATAAATTCAAAGGCAAGATCTTTATATCTTTTCTCTAAAACTGGGGGGAAAAATGAAATGGATAACTTGTAAAAAGCAGTTCACTCCTAGCACTAAAGTTATCAATTTCATTTTGCATTCATAGATCACACATACACAGGTGGCAGGGTCAGTCTCTCATCTCAGTCACATACTACTTCTAAATAAGAGGAATAGCATACTAGTTAGTATAGCTTATCTTCTTGGCTCATATCATCTAATCATTTCCTTCCCGTAACTAATAGACTTTTACTGGGAGGCAAGAAATAAGATTCTTTTGGAGATAGTTCTCCATCGAAGGAAATGAACACCCTTAAGAATGTTAGTCCACCTCTTTTGGGAAAATACACATATGCACACATGTATACACACACATGCATTTATTTGGACTAAACTTGTAATTTCATTGATATAGGGAACTCCTCGTGTGGAAAGCCCTCCACCTACATTCTCAGAAAGCTGCCTGGGTCACTAACAGGTTTAGTGACTTCCCCAGGATCACAGAGCCAGTATATGTCAGTGCTGGTACTTGACCTCAAGTCTCCCTGACTTTGAGGTCAATTATCTCTCTCAGAGATGTACTGAGCTGCCTTTCTACATGGTTATTGCAATAATAAATTTGTTTGTTTCTGCAAATCATTCTGAAGATAAATGCTCTACTAATCTTGAAAAAGTTTGGACTGATAAGATAAACTGTTTTTAATATCCCAAGTATTCTCCCCTAGGAAACATAAAGATAAATGATAACCCTTACATTTCTTTTAAAACAAAAATAAATTTCGTTGCTGTCTTTTGTTTTTAAGTCACTTATTCCTAGATATAACCATCCCTGGAAACAAAAATCTTGAGTAAAACCAACCCACACATTGACAGGTATCTATCTATCTATCTATCAGTCAAGAGGGAGGAATTATGGTTCATTTATTCATTCTCTGGGAACAATGTTGTCTTTGTTGTTACCCAGAGTTTGGCTTTCTTTCAGTTTTCTTAAGCTTTATTATCACATTCATCCTATATACTGTTCTGATTCAACTTATTACTCTCTGTATCAGTTTGGATAAGTCTTCCCACATTTCTTTGCATTCCTGATAATCTAAGCTTTCTTATATTATTGCAGTCTTACTCCACAATTTCTTCAGCCATTTCAAGTTGGTGGGCATGTGCTTTGTTTCTCACTATTCCTTTTCTTGTTTTTCCTTATCATCTGAATGAGGAATGATGAACACTTAGAAGCATTTAAAACCATATTTATAATATATCACTTTTTTTTTACTAGAAATGGTTTTCTTATGGGACCATTTTCCCTTGTAGTCAGCAAATATTTCAGCCATAATGACTTTGTGTAGAGGTGAAGATGTTAATCATTTTGCCTGTCAAAAGTTTGACATGCAATTCACTTTCTAGTTTCTAAAAATCTATAACTTTTGATTTTTCTTAACTGGTCCAAAATGGTTGACCATATATGCCCCTCCTCTCACTAAAGTCTATTTAAAATGTCCTAGAACTTGACCTAAAGACTTTTATATATTTCTGTGACACTGTAGTAGATTTTATTGTGGAGTGACAGCTCTTAATTAAAAGATGTAGACCACTGGTGTGCACAGTTAATTAGTTACAACATATTTCTACAGACACTGAGTAATTAAAAATTAAAATGAAAGTTAATTTTTTTAAAATTTTAATTATATTCTATTTCATTTACTTATTGAGAAACATGAAGGGAGACTATTCTTCACTAGCTGGTAGATCTTCAGATTCATTCTTTAAACATGATAGTCACTACATTATGCTACCAACTTAGGCCACCATGTATTCTCCACCTATAGTTCCCTTAATATATTTCTGAAGTCATTTGAGAATTTAGGATACTTCTGTAGCACTAAAATTTGATGACTTAGTGGTCCAGTAAGCATCAACTTCAAAGTCAACAAAGCAAAAACTAACTAGTTATTTTACCCATACTTTTTGTTTCCAGATAGGAGAGAAAATAATGTTTGTAGTGTGATTTTGAGGACTCCAGTGAATAGATTAGTGGATTACCTATATTTCTCTAGTTTGTGTCTAATAACTCAATCTTGTTTGAGTTTTGATGAGTCAGAGTGAGTACAAATAGCAATTATTTCTGTTCTGGCCAGAAACATTGAGAGTCTTCCACTCTCGGACCGATATTTTTGTTAAGGCAAATTAGGCCATCTTTTGCCTCAATTCTTACCTACCTTTTAATTACTGAACGGGTGATGCCTCAGGCAAATTGAATTCTGGGAAAGACTTTAGCTTAAAAAAACCAAGGTCGCCACTGCATCCAGGGGCCATCTCCAGTTGTCCTGACCTATTTCTTGCCATTGGACTCTGATGACTCTGTAGGAAATAGTGAGACTGATGACTCACAACTCTTTCTCACTTAAATCCAATTCATTTGCAAGTCAAGACATCACCTTCCTGATGTCACCGGTCTTCTTTGAAAATGAAGGACAAATAATCTATGAGTAGTAGCAGTTGCCCCAGTGGGAACCCAACCAGCGAGTTCCAGTTGGGCAACACTCCTCCTCTTTGTCAAGATACCACCCTCCTGATGTCATTGGTCTTCTTCAAGAACAAAGGATCATCAACAAAAGACTAGTAGCTGTGGCATTGAGAAACCAATTTTCTCCTCTCCTACTTTAAGTCTTACATTTATGGTAATTTGCATTCTATTCATCAGTTAAGGAGACAATTCAGTCTTATAGAGGGCTTTCACCAATCATTAGGTCCTTTATGAAGAGATTGTAATCACCCTTGTATAAGGATCAGTTAAAAGAATTAGGAATGTTTAGCTTGGAGAAGAGAAGGTTTAAGGGACAAATGATATGTCTGTTCAAATGTCTATCTTGTGGGAAAAGCATTAGACTTTGTCCCTGGAAGGCAGAAGCAATGGGTACAAGCTTCAGGGAGGTGTATTTAGGCTTAACATAAAAAAAAATAAAATAAAATAAAATCCTTCCTAGAAATTAGAGTTCTCGAAAAATGGGTTAGACTAACTTGGGAGGTGGTGAGATTACTATTAATGGAGGTCTTTAAGCAGAGATTTAATGACTACATCTTTGGTTATATGATGGGAAATCCTTGTGAATTATGTGTTGGATGAGACAGTCCTGGGATCTCTTCCTATTAAAAAACAAATTCCATCATTCTGATTTATGGAGTGTGTTTTCACGTATGATGTTTGCCCTGTTCTTGCATAAGCTCACTATCACATAACTGTTAACATGCATTATTCATCTACTCAACTGTCATGTATCTTTTGGAATTTCAGTCAACTTAGAGACTTGATTGAGGAATGCAAGAGGGCCTCTCTTGAGATAGAGGCAAAGCTTCTCAGGATATTGCAAATGTGTGCTTTGGCTTTCATTCCAAGAACATTCACTTGCATTAGAATATGGCAAGCCACTTAACCTTTCTCATCTGTAAAATGGTATATACTAGGGGGCACATTAAACCTCATAGAGTTATTGTAAGAATCCAATGAAATGGCTTATTGAAAGTGCTTTATAACTTAAAATGCCATAGCTTACTTCTGGAGACAGTAAAGTCTACACTAAATGGTAAGTCATAGAGAGTATAAATAAATAAGATCACAACAAAAAGAGAGTAGGGGAATAGTTTGTATACAAAGATATATAATTAAATAGTTAAGTTTAGAAGAATTATGGTACTAAGAGTGTATTCCACTTTCACATTTGTGGTAGGACTGAATTGAACCGAATAGAATTGTTCAATGTGATACTAGCTGGCCTCTTTATTGTACTTTTAGGTCTACAAAGCATTTTGTATGTTATCTCCTGTTCCTCACAATAAGGCTCATGACATAAGAAGTATAGCTAATATCACCTCCATTTTAGGAATGAGCCACCTGAGTCTCTTGCACTTTAAGTGACTTTTCCAGGGTCAGGCAGTTTCCATGCAAATGACAAAGATGAGATTTCATCTATCTTTTCCTGACATCAACACAAGTACAATATCTGTGTATTTCCACTGTGAACTCCCTGAGAGCAGGAACAAGTTGTTTTTGTTTTCCTCTCTTTGAATGCCTACCACTTATCACAGTGCCTACTCCATAGTAGGTGCTTTAAATACTAGGACATTAACTGACATTTTCAGGGGTTAAATTGAACTCATTTCAGGGAAATTTATGTGCCTAGTCTGCTACATGCAGAATACATCACAACACATTAGAGATATAATAAAATAATGCAGAGTTTCTATATCAAATAGATTAAATTCTAATAAGGGAGATGAGAAAAGTACACAAATAACTGTCATGCAAACTAAACAAAAAGTGGGAAGGAAAGGATCATTTAAAGTAATGTGAGAAAACTAAGGAGGGAGACATCATCTTGGGTGAATCAGGGAAGATTTCATGGTGAAGACAGTCTCTGAGGTGTGTCTTGAAGGAAGGAAATAATTTCAAAGGTAGAGATGGACAAGATACAAGGAATCCATTTCTAGCCTTCTTAATAGTGTTAGCAAAAGGACAGAAACAAGAAAAGGCAAAATGAGAATGCAGTGTGAGTAGTCCAGTGTAAGAAAGGAGGATTTTGTTATTCTTTCTCAGAGTTTAGTTTCCCAGGTTCCATGGCCATAGCAATCTCTAATTACCAGGTGTTAGATAATATTTCCCAAGCTTATGACTTGTAAATATCATCACGCTTGTGCAGTGAGATAAAGGGGTGACATAATGTGATTTTTACTACCCTTGTGCTAAATGACAATATTACTGGAGTTAACCTGTGAGCTTAATGTTGGCAAGATGTCTTCTTTGTCTGTTGCCATATAACTCAAGTGAACAATGGTCAGGGAATGGGGAACCCATAGGGGTTTGGGATTTGTGTAATGCTTCAAGGAATGCATGTACCTGTCTCAACCAGCCCCCATTGAGGCTTGAGGAGATTTACAGGAATGCTGGAATGCTGTACCTGTCTCAATTGACCCTATCAAGACATAGGGGTGGTTGCCCCACCCTTCTTCTTGCTGCCCTCCGCTGCAAGAAGGGTGATTGGGCTCTCTTGAGAAGACTAGACTAGAAAAAAGTAAGATTATTAAACCCTCTGAAGCTGTCTTCCTGTACTTCCTGTCTGCCCAGATCAAGAGGGAACCTCTAAGAGGCTAGAATCCAAAACCTCTAGTGCCCCCTGTGAAACATCCAGTATGGCTGAAACATGATATGTATGAAAGTGAGCCTGTTAGTCTAAAAGACAAGTCAGTTATTGCTTGGGTTCAAATGGAGAAGTTCAAGAAATAATTTTAGAAGACACTTATAGTAATGAAATAAAGAGAGAAAGACACACCTCCTTTGTAAAAAGAACACATAGAAATGAGCGTTAATCTAGAGAGGATTGCTTAGAGTCAAAATGATACACTACTAGATTGAGATTAGAGAGGAAGAAAAGTGAAGTCAGAGCAGAAACAATGAGTAAATATTGAGTAGTGGGAATTAGAAGTCTCAAATATCCCTAATACAGTCAGAGTAGACTATGAGTCATCAGATCAGTTGGTCCTGAGTCTCTCTTGTCTCTAAATTATCAATTATGGGGAAGGTAGTAAGGCCCATTATAAGCAACTTGGAGTTATTCCAAGCACTCTCAGGGCACATTGGTTTTATACCCAAAGACGGCTGGATTGAGTACTCCTAGAGAGGGTACTATAGCCTCTCTTATTCTCCAATATCACTTCCAGATAATCTTATCTTTTGTCCTCAGCAAAGTTCTACTTATATATGCTGACTTATACATGTCTTATAATATGCTGACCTCCATCTTCCCAGGTCATGCTCTCTCCTTTCTCAAGGAGTGCAGCATCCAGTGATATTCCATCACCCATCTCTGTTATTTTACACTGGCCAGATGACATTCTTGGAATCAATCAGTCAATAAACATTTATTAAGCACCTACTATGTGCCAGATATTGTGCTAAGCTCTGGGAATACAAAAGGAGGCAAAAGATAGTCCTTGCCTTATTCTACCTTACAGAGTCCATTCTAAGAAAGACAAACAAAATTCGGATGTATGTACATGTTTATTTCTCTCAAAGCAGACAACAGGCTTATAATTTCAAAAATTGAGCTCAAAGAAAGGTCAGTTGAAAGAGACTTTATATCCTTACAGCATCCTCCATCCCTTCCTGACTCAACATACCTGTGTCAACCAAAATTATAGCTTCCATAAAGCAAGGAAGTATGCCTGACTTCAGGATGTCTGTCCTTTTGTTAGCCATAACAGTATAGCATCCATAAAGCATCAAGATAAGAGAAATGCCAGTTGATCAAGATAGTGTCTGGTTCAAGGTGCCTGGTCTTTTTCGGTTAGAAGAACCCTCCTGGTCAGCTTCATCCAGCTTTGTAGTTGCTGACACACAAAGGAACACTCAGATTCACTCAGAGCATGCAAAGCATTATGGTATCCTGACTTAGAGTGGGCAAAAATGTCTTCCTCCTCTTTAGTCAATCTAGTTTTTGGCTTTTTCAGGTGATGGAGGGCGAAAGCTGGTTTAATTGGTTTATACCTTCAAAACAGTTTCCAATCTAATGGAATATTATTTCTTCAAATCAACCTGAACAGTCTTACTCTTCCTTTAAGATGCATCTCAAATCCCATCTTTTAAATGAGGACTTTCTTGATCCCCCAGTGCTAGTGACCTTTCTCTCCAAATTCCTGTTAAATAAAACAAAAACTTACTTTAAATTTTATTTATAAACCTGTCAAAAATATTAATTGACCAGAATTTCTTCTTCAAGTAGGAGTCGTTCCTGGGCTGAGTCAGGCCTCTTCGTTGTAGGAACTGGTTAGGCCTAAAATAAGAATGGTGTAGAAAGACTGATAAGGTTTCTCCTTTAGGTCAATCAATTAACAAATATTTATTAAGCACCTATTATATGCCAGGCACTGTGCTAAGCTTCAGAGATGCAAAAAGAGGCAAAAGACTGTCTCTACTCTCAAGGAGCTTATAGTCTAAGTGGGGGGAGAAAACATGCAATTAAAAGAGGGAAAGCACTGATATTAAGGTGGGTTAGGAAATGCTTTCTGCAGAAGGTGAGATTTTAAATGGGACTTAAAAAGAAGTCAGAGAGGTCAGTAATCTGAAGAAAGGAAGGAAAGATTTCCAGGAATATAGGAAAAGTCAGAGAAAATATCCAGAGCTAAGAGATGAAGTATCTACAGCCACGAGGCCAGGGTCACTGGATCAAGGAGTATGAATTGGGGAGTAAGGTATAAGAAAAATGGAAAGTTAGGAGGGGGCTAGATTATAAAGGATTTTGAATGCCAAACAGAGAGTTCTGTATTTTTTTTTCAATGCAATAGGTGCTTGGGACCAAGAACATCAGATTAAATCGCTATCCTTATGCTATTTTGTATTATGTAACTTAAGGAAGGAACAGGTTAGAGAAGAGGGTGGATGTGTGTGCTACCAAAACACAACCTTGTATAGAACGACTTTTATTTATTCACTTCATATTTATTCAGTATATATTTATATATGTACTTGTCTCCTCTAGGAGAATATAAGCTGCTTGCCTGTAGGATGATTATATTTCTATACTTGTAGCTTGTAATAAACACTTGCTAAGTGCCTGTTGATTGATTAATTGATTGGCATCTTCTAGGAAAAATTTTCACAAAGCACCAAGGAGGAGTCAGGTACTAGAAGAGGTTTGGGATATTAGGGGCTTGAATTATCTGATCTCTAGGATAAGATTTCAGGAGTTGAGAGAAGCTAATTCCTAGTAAACCTTAAACAAAAAAGAAAAAAACAAAAGCATGAATTCATAAGTGCCGTTCAGGTAATTAATGAAATTTGCCCAGTAATACAGCTATTATTTTCCATAGGGAGTGTTATGAAGTAAATCTAAAAATGTAGGTTGGAAATGTATCGTAGAGACATTTGAACGCCAAACTGAAGAGCTTCAACTTTACTTAGAAACTATCTATGCGTGTGAATGTGTGTATATGTATATGTATTTATGTCCGTATTTATATATATATATGACACTCAAGAATCGTGTTTGTGTAGATGATTGATTTATTTCAGTTAAACGAAATGACATTTTTTTTTTAGTTTCTTTGTTTGAACTTTAGTTTCCATTCAGCATCATTAAGACACACTACTATTTAGCAACCTAGTACAGATAATGTGGAAAATGATGAACATGGGAATAGTGACTTTTGAGAAATAAGGTTGGAGCTATACACACAGCCATTACTACCCTTGAATTGTAATTTCATAATATCTCAATTTCTAATGAGTCTTAATTCTATTTCTGAATCTTTCTTCTTATTTCTTTTCAAACCTACCATGTCAAGTTTTCAAGCCTGGGGGTAGAAAGGAGTATATCTCAGTCTGTATATTAGTAAATGGCCTTAAAATACCATAACAAAATAACCAATAACCAAACTAGGAAATTCTTATTTATGTGTTATAACCCTAAATAATGTAGGCCTAAAGTAGAGTAATATAGAAACTTAAAAAAAAATAACATAATATATAGATATTATTAAAATAAGTAAAATTATAATTTTAAAATGTTTCATCAGTTATCAAAATTAAGACTCATCAATAAAAATTATAAGTTATTTTCTTTTTCCAATTAACTTTTGTTTGTTTTTTGTTTACATCATTTGTTTCCATGAGATTTTGAGTCAAACGTTTTCTCCCCATCTTTCCCCTACTCACCACCCCAAAAGAGTGATCAGATGTTTACCCCCTCCCCCAATCTGCTCTCTCATATATCCTCCCCCATCACCCCTCTGACTTTCCAGTAGGGCAAGATGGATCTGCTTATACCAGTGCCTGTATACCTTAATTCCCAGTTGCATGTAAATAATAATAATTATTATATATATATATATATATGTGTGTGTGTGTGTGTGTGTGTGTGTGTGTGTGTGTGTGTGTGTGTGTGTATGTGTGTGTGTATTTTAACATTTTATTTTAGAACTTTAAATTCTAGATTCTTTCCCTACCTCTCTCATCACCCACCTCCACTGGAAAGACAAGCAATTCAATACAGGCTGTACATGTGTAGTTATGCAGAACATCTCCCCAATGGACGTATTGTGAAAAACTGACTATATTTCCCTCCTTCCTATCCCAATCCCCAACTTGTTCTATTCTCTACTTTGTCCCTGTCACTTTACAGAAGTGTGTGCTTCTAACAACTCTCCCT
>CM053583.1:112049109-112060198 GCA_028627135.1 Pseudochirops cupreus
GCTGCCATCTTGGCTCCACCCTCCCCCCCCCCACAAGTTATTTTCTAGAATAAAAAAAAAACCCGGGAACATTGGGGGTATTTTAGCTTTATTATGTATTTCTGTAAAATGGGAATGATAATAGTACCTATTTCTCAGGTTTGTTGTGAAGATCAAATGAGTTAATTAAAATGCTTTGCAAATCTAAAAGCACTATCTAAATACTAGCTACCAATTACTACTGTTAGATTAGTGCATTAAGTTTCGTATGTGGTCTCCAGGAGGAAAGTTAGGAGACAGGTAGAAATTTGAGACAGTAATGCTATTAAGTGGTCCTTTAAAGAGGTCATGAGAAACTGAAGTAGAATTGGGCCAGGAGAGTGAAATGGAGGAAATATATTAAAGGGATATTCTGGAAGTGGAATTGACAAAACTTGGCAACTGATTGAATCTGAAGGGCGAGGAAATGTATCAAATCAGATAGAATTCTAAAATTTTAAATCTAAGAACTAGTTAGAATCTGGGAGAAAGGGAAGATTTAGGGGCACAATAATGAATTCAATTTTCACGTGTTGAGTTTATGGTATCTGTGGAGGTGTGATGGTGGGGGGACATCCTAGTAGAAATATATAGCATAAAGTTGGAAACCTAGAACTGAAGTTTGGAGAAAAGCCTTGAAGATTTAGATTTGAAAGCCATTTAAAAGGAAATACACTAAATTCAATGCCAGGAGCATTTATTCATCTTCTCATGATAACTAGATTGCCAAAGTGAAGGAAGGAAAGAGTAGAGAGAAGAAAAGGAAAAGAGCTTTGGGAGATGGCAACATTGGTGAGATAAAGGATGAAATGAAATCAATATAGAGTAGAGAGAACAAAATTTGTGAGGTCAAAGAAAGACTCATAGATTTATTTTTGTAGTCTCTGTTTTGAGGAGGAGAAAAACAAACAAACAAACCAAAAACCTGAACATCCAGTTTCCTACATCTCTTACAATGTTGGTTGAGATTCTTAAGAGTTACTACATAGTTTGAAAAATTATTGAAACTGTAAATAAGTATTTGATTGTTCAGACCTTATTTCCTTGAAGATACTGTTCTAGCAGTAATGATTTGTGCTTCCATCTTAGATTCTCTGCATCATAGAAGCTAGTCCATGGCTTCTTTTCCTGAGAATTAGAGACTTATTTTTACAAACCTTGTGAGCATTTTCTCAGTTCAGTGAACAACAAAAAAAATGTTTTATATTTACACTCCCCCAGAATTTCTAACTATGATTCTAATAAAACATTTCTTCCTTTTTATGAACTTGGTTCCAAATAGCATAAATAATGACACTCATTATACAACCCTGAGCATGTCCTCACATGTTTCTTTGACCTCACGTGATACCATATTAATGCAATTATTGTGTATTGTATATTGTAGTTATCTGCTTGTGAATTTTTTTCTCCCCAAACTGTAAATTTCATGAGGGTGGAAACCAACCTTATCTAAATTTTATTTTTTTCCTTGAGTGCCCAGCATAGTATTTTGTATCTAATAGGTACTGTGTTTAGGTATTGTTAGGTATTGTTAGAGTACCATGTGAATATAATAATAATAATAAAATAACAACAGTGATAATAATAACACTTATATCACAATTTAAGGTTTGCAAGGCACTTTATATAAGTTTTCTCAAGATCATAATTTTTTGAGATTAATAATAACAAAATTATAATAATAAAAGTTCAAATGTCTATAATACTGTAAGGTTTACAAAGCACAATATACAACACATATATATCATTTGATTGTATATTGGTATATATATAGATAGATAGATAGATAGATAGATAGATAGATACACACACATGTGTATATATGCATACATATGTACATGTCTGTCTGTATATCTAGAAAGAAAGAGAGGAGAGAAGGAGAGACAGAGAAAGAGAGAGAGAGAGAGAAAGAGAATCTTAAATGATCCACAAAGAGTCCTTTGAAGTAGGCAATACTGTTATCCATGTTCTACAGATGAGAAAACCAAGTCTGAAAGTCTTGGTTAAGTGACTTAGCCATGGTCACACAGCTAGTGTGAGAAAAGTAAATGTGTGGCATATTTTGAACTCTTCCTGATTCCAGGGCCAGGGCTTATAAATTTAACGGCTAAGCATACTTGAATACTTGAAGGATATATAATTTCATCAGCATAGGCCATACCTATTCAGATTGCTCACATACAGTAACTGAATAAAGATATTCAAGAATTGTGGCTAGAATAGTTACCACCCCATGACCAACCTGATAATGAGACTCAGAGAATTTAGCTGGGCTAAATTAATAATAGATGTGTAATTAGGTCATCACAGGATCATGTCTTTCCAGATTGGTATAGGACCATTCTGAACTTAGACTTCACTGGAAAAGCCTCAGAGAACTGAGGGTAACCTCTAGACAACTGTGAGGCAGCAGAAAGGGACTTTTTTGGAAGCTGTAATGGTAATGGTAATTTGAAGATATTCCCTGCCCCTTGATAGACTTAAGTGAATTTGAGGACCTTTCCTGATTTAAAAACATACTGCCCCCTAATAGGCTGCATGTGGTCACATGAAGCCAGTGGTGGGAGGCTTGTTTTTCAGGAAGGCACACACTTTGTTACTTTGTTGTCAAGTGGGTCACAAGAGCTGTGATGTTCTCTGACCCCAGAGAAGGCTATATATACACCCTGATGTGAGGTTTTGCTCTGGGGCTCACTTATGGGAAGAGTTGTATGATTTGGCCAGATGAGACTCTGGGCAGCTGTTGAGCCTCCTGGCTTTGAAAACCCAGATGTTGGTGCTTCTGTCTCTCATGACTAATTGAATGTATGTGATGGTCAGACAGCTAGAAGCTGTGTCTGTTGGTTTGTCTGTATTTTTGTCTGCTTATAACTTCTGCTTGTATTCTCTGAAGTTCAGGGTGCTGACTTTTTCGCCTGAACTAAGCAAATGATATATGTTTGATTAAACTAAGATTGTTAACCCTTTTTGAGTTGCTTTCCTTTAGAAAAGCAGATCAAAGAACCTGTGCTAGCAGCCATCCTGGGTATGCTAGGGTGCTTGCTGCGATAGAAGCCTATGGCTATACTGTTGAATAGTCTATCTTTTCATGATAATGTCTTCCAAAAGTCTTTTTAAAATAATTTAATTAATATGGGAAGGTCCCAAATTGGAACTACCTTTATAAATGTAGAACAAATTTGCTCAATAATTTAAGGTCTTAGAGTTGGCTAGGGTACTGAGAGGTTAGATGTTTGCCCAGGACCACATGATCACTCTATGTCAGAGCAAGATTGGAACTTAGATCTTTCTGTCTCCAAAGACGGCTTTCTTTCTCATACCATGACTCTTCACCCCAAAGGATTATAATCATTTCAAAAAAATCATGTTGTTATACTAACAAATGCTGTTTTACTATATCCAGCAATGTGTTATATATGATATCTAATTGTGTATTATATGCTATATCAAATTTCTGTGGTTGACAAAGACATAACCAAGATCTAGGCACTGGTCATATAGGCACCTCCATTATTTGGGCAGTGCTCCCTTCTAAAGCAATGAGATCATTCTTGTCCTCCAACCTGTGTTAGCCCATCAGATTTACTTGGAGAGGCTTATATGAACTGATGTGAGTGAGAAGAGCAGAACCAGGAGAAATTTGTACACAATTACAGACACAACATATGTGTGATGACCAACTTTGATAGACTGGACTCTTCTCAGCAACGCAAGGTTATAAGACAACTCCAAATGAATCATGATGGAAGGAGATGTCTACATTATAACTAAGGTGCTGCTTTAATAGAGAATTGATCCACATTGCAACATGGAAAGAGCCCTGGTCTTGGAACTCTACAGACTTAGGTTTAAACCCTGGATCTTCATTTTACTATTTGTGTGACCTTGAGCAAATCACTTGACCTTGCTGAGCCTTACCTCCTCATCTGTATGATAGTGGGTTTAGGATAGAGGATCTTTACGGTCCCTTCCAGATATAACTTTATATAAGTCTAATATATAATTATATAAACATTTTTCAGTTCAGAATAATTCTGTTACTATATTCTTCATAGAACCTAGCATATTTCTTGGATGCTAGTAATTATACAAGTTCTAAAGAAAGACAGTATTTTAACACTATATATTGTTTAAAACCTGCATTTGAGGATTCATGTTCATAAATAACCAAGGATGAGATTTTTAATTTTTTTCTTTTAGAGGGATGTCATCTTTTGCATGCTTTTAAAACAACACATAATGCCTGGAGTTCCAAACTTGACTCTACTGATTTTGCCATGGTCCACTACAATCTTCCCTTTCTTCTTCTACCTCTTAAAAGGTAGAGGTCAAGAACCACCACCAATAGAATGGTTTTCTTAGTCCCCCTGGTTGTTACTCCTTACTCCTCTCCCCTCAGATCAATCTCAGTTTACACATTCTATCTTTCCAATAAAATGTAATCTCCTTGAGGACAGGTACAGCTTTTTGTTTTTTTCTTGTATCTCCAGTGCCAAATATTGTTTAGCACATAGTGAGGACATATTAAATGCTTGTTTGGTTGGATAAGAAGAAATCATGACTCTTAGGTGTTACAGCTCACCCAATACACCAGTGTACCATTTTGATTGAGTTTCTGTATTACTTTTTGGCTTTAATTTTTCAGGTTCTTGTTGTTCAGTCGTTTTCAGTCATGTCAGCCTCTTCATGACCCAACTATTTGGAGTTTCCTTGGGAAAGACACTGGAGTAGTTTGCCATTTCCTTCTCTAGCTCTTTTTACAGAAGAAGAAACTGAGACAAACAGGGTTAAATGTCAGACTTAAACCCTAGATCTTCCTTTTACTGTTTGTATGACCTTGGGCAAGTCACATGACCCTTCTGAGCCTTACCTCCTCATTTGCACAATGGAAGGTTTGGGCTAAAGGATCTTTAAAGTTCCATCCAGATATGAAATTATGTAAGTCTACTATTTAATTTATATATAAAGTCACACAGTTAGTGAGTGTCTGAGGTGAGATTTGAATTCATGATGAGTCTTCATTACTCTAGGCCTGGTATTCTATCTACTATTCTACCCAGCTGCCCAATTTTTTTGAGAAAAGTTGTAATTCAAGTGCTTTATAGACCTGTGTTTTAACTTTTTTGTTGGAAGATCAAGTTGATGAATTTAAAATCTAAAAAACCAATATATTCTTGGCTGCATTTCTTTGAAATCATAGAGTGTATGTACTCTCCTCACTTCAAATCCCCAGGTGAACAGTGTGTTTCAGGACATTTTGTCATATTTTCCAGTTTAATTTAACACTTTGCATATCTTTCTTTACAGACAAAATAATGAATGATTTTATACATTTCGTTTCAGTGCTGTACTTAAAAGGTTATAAGATGGAATTCATCTTTGTTGTATGGAAGTGATAGAGACTTGAGAGCTATGTTAGCGGGGCATGAACTCTGTCAGGTGCTTTCATGCTGGAAAGTCTCTGAGCACAGACCTGGTGGTGTTTTGAACATTTATTGTCCAAGAACCAGCCCTCCTGGGAGTAGCAATCACCAGGGAATGGACCATTGGGTCATAATTTTGGCCATAGAAATTCCCTATAGAAATTCCCATAGAAATACCCTACTAGGGTAGGAAGGATCTATGATATGAATTCCACGTTCAATGAAACTACAAATATATTAAAGTCCAGAATAAGGAATCTAATCTCTTTGTACATCAGCCTAGTCAGACCACATCTAGTGAGATAATAATTGTAAAATGCTTATTAGCACAGTACCTGGCACATAGTGAACACTATATAGATATATTTTTTCATCATCTGGATTATGGGTTTTGCTTGGACACCACATTTAACAAGGGAATTGTTAGACCAGAGAACATCCAGAGGTAGGCAACCATGATGTTAAGGGTTTTGAGGATCCAGTGAAGGAGATAAGGATAGTGAACCTGGAAAACAGAAAGCTGAAAGGGCAAGGAGGTGGACAGAATGACTGCCTTCAAGTAATTGTCATATGGAGGAGGATATCGACTTGTTCTTTTTGGCTCCAGTAGGTAGAATCAGGAGCAATGAGTAGAAGTTTCAATGACGAAAATTTAGGTTTGATTGAAGGAAAAACTTAAACATCAATAGTTATCTCAATGTGGAATGAGGGCCCTGGGAGCCCATGCTTCCCCTATTAAAGGTCTTCAAGCAAAAGGTGGATTAGCCTTCTCAAGTGTGTTATAGTACAGCTTCATTTTCAGTGAGATGGCTTCCAAAATCCCTTTTGCTTCTGAAATTATGTGAAAATTTTTAATCTAAATGGACAGTTGGTAGGTTGTTGAACTGTAAATTTCATAAGACTATTAACTATCCTGAAAGATTATTGATAAGAATAAATCCTCACATTTACGTGCATGTTATATGGAAATGAAATTCCTTTTATTCCCTTCCTATTTATAAAAAAAAAAAAAGACTACATCTTGCTATAACAAAGCTTAATGGTACTTGTAACCAGAATTCAATATAAATGCTGAATTTTGAAAATGCTGATGAACACAGCAAGGCTAGGTTAAAAGCAGTGGGATCTTGTCAACTAAGCATGATTGTAAAAGTGGTACAGTAGATAGAGCTCAGGACCTGACATCAGAAAGACCTGAGTTTAAATCTAGCCTCAGAGGCTTACTGAGCTGTATGACCCTAGGCAAGTCACTTAACCTCTTTGTGTCTCAATTTCCATCTGTAAAATGATAATAATAATGGCAGCTATTTACAGATTGATGTGAGGATCAATTAAGTCACCACGTGTGAAGCTCTTTGTAAACACATATCTTACATAAATGATAGCTATCTTTATTATTGTCATTATTTCATCAATACTCTCCAGACTCCAAGGATATACCACTTTTTAACTAGATGGAATTCAACAACTTTTTTTAATATTCTAAATTTTATCAGCCAACCATTATTTAAATCCTCCTCCCTCTCTAAATTAACAAATCTATTATCTGGACTGTGAAATCTTGAGTTCTCTGTATATTTTGCAGCTCTGTCAAGCCTTTTACCTGTTATACCCCATCTAATTGTTTTTATGCAAATCAAAGTTTGCTTCAGAGGGGGAAAAAAATCTCTAAGAGGTTTTGCCAGATGGAGAGCAATTAACTACAAACCAGAAGACATATTAATAGGGCCTTAAACAAAGGACACCGATGATATTACTCTATAAGAAATAATTAGCATGCAAACAGATTTTTTAAATGATAGCACATAGCGCATTTTCTTTGCAGCATCGTTTTTTGGTTTTTTTTTTTGTATTACGGGTAATTAATTTTTAATAGAGCATTTGGCATACTCATCTTTCATTACTTAGGGAGGTCATATTTTCCAGTGGCTTACATACTTACTTTGGAAAATAAGAGTGATTTTATTTCTTGTGTGGGACCAACTTAATGTCTGGTAAATTATACAACTTCTCAATCTACCTGCTTTGGCAGGAAACCTGATATAAGAAAGACATGTAATTTCTTTAGCTGGGACTTTCTGGTACTAGAACCTCTGCCTCCAACACAAATGGCAGTGATGTCTCTGAATTAGAAATTCAGCTTATGCTCCTGAGATATACATATGCATATACATATACACATGCATACATATACATATATATATATATATATATACATTTCATGTATATATATATATATAATGATGATGATGATGAAGATGGTAATTCATATAATGCTTTAAGGTTTGTAGAGAGCTTTATATGTGTTATCTCCTTTGATCTTCATGCTAATCCTGTGAAGGAACTGCAACAGCTATTATTATCCTGATTATACATTTTAGAAAATAGAAATTGAGATTTCAAGAGACTTGTCTCCAGGGCAGACACCTAAGTAAGTGTCAGATTTGAAGCTAGGTTTTCTAAACTTGGTGTTCTTTCTACTACTCTACCTTAAGTCCCCATTGATTTGGAAGGAAAAAAAAAGGGCAAAATGCTTTCATATTAGAGATATCCCACCTGAATAAGAACACAGATTTGCAACATGTCCTTAGGATCATAGCTTTAGAGTAGGGAAGGATCTCAAAAGGTATCTTGGCCTAATTTTAAAGAGAAGGAAACTGAGGCCCATGGAGATTAATTGATTTGCTTAAGATCTCACAGATAGGAAGGGTCAGAGGTGAGCCTTGACTGCCTTCTCTTATTCCAAACCCATTGTTTTTTCCAGCCTCCTACATGGCCCCAGGGTTTTATGCATTTTTCTATACTTAGGAGTTAAGAAGTATAGAAGAAGAACTCATAAGGAATTTATCAAAGTTGAACTATTTACATGCTAACATGGAAAAATGATAATTGTAACTGATGAAACTTTCCTCAGTATGAGGATAGGTGAAGGGAATATAAATGTATTTATATATGTATACATACACATATGTCTATATAGGAAGGTATATATGCGTATGAATACATATGTGAGTATGTGTATATATGTGTACATAGACAGAGGGCACAGGATCAATAGAATAGGAAGGGATGATATTTTAAAAGGTGATATTGAGAGGTGGGAGAGGAATAGAATGAGAAGAGACAGGGAGAGACAGAATGGCGTTAATCATCTCATATAGAAGAGGCAAGGGATAATTCTTACAATGGAAGGGAAGAATAGGAAGGCAAAAATGAATGGGTCAACCTTACTCTCATTGAATTTGGCTAAGGGAAGGAATGACATGCACTCTATATTGGATATCTTGCACAACAGGAGAGTAAGGAGGGAAGGGGATGAGAGGGGGGAGGATGGAGGGGAGGGCAGGTTTGGGGTGAGGGTTGTTAGAAGCACACACTTCTGTAAAGGGACAGGGACAAAGTAGAGAATAGAACAAGTTGGGGGTGGGATAGGAAGGAGGGAAATAAAGTCAGTCTTTCACAATATGTCCACTGTGGAGATGTTCTGCAAAACTACACATGTACAGCCTGTATTGAACTGCTTGTCTTTCCAGTGGGGGTGGGTAATGAGGGAGGAAGGGAAAGAATTTAGAATTTAAAGTTCTAAAGTCAAATGTTAAAAATATATTATTATTATTATTATTATTATTTACATGCAACTGGGTAATAAGATATACAGGCACTGGGGTAGGGAGATCCATCTTGCCCTACCAGAAAGTCATAGGGGTGATGGGGGAGGATATAAGAGAGAGCAGATTGGGGGAGGGGTTATACAGTGGGATCGCTGTTTTGGGGTGGTGGGTAGGGGAAAGACAGGGAGAAAATTTGTAACTCACAATCTCATGGAAATGATGTAAACTAAAAATAAACAAAAGTTAACAAAAAAAAGAAGTACAGAAGAGAATCTCTTGCTTCACCTTTCCATTACTAATAATAGTTATCACTTATACCTGTAAAGTGCTTTATGGCTACAAAGTGCTTTAATGTATGATTTCATTGGATCCTCAAAAAATCCCTGTCATGGAGAGAATGCAAGTGTTATTACCCCCTCTTTTCTAGATTAAAAAGAAATTCACTTGTCAAAGATCACACAGCTTCAAAGCAGAAGAGCCAGGATTAGAAGTAAGACATTATATCTAGTGTTCTTTATGCTATACCATGCTTATCTGTTTTATGTGAAAGTCTCTGTGACTAATGAAAACCTTGTCAAGTCCATGTTCCAATCAGTTCGTTCAAAATGTTTCCCTTCTTTGTCTCAAGGAGGGTAGAAGCAATGAACCATTTTTTCAAAAAATATAAATTAATTAATTTGTTTTCTTGTTTACATCATTCATTTCCACAAGATTTTGAGTTACAAATTTTCTCCCCATCATTCCCCTACCCAGCACCTCAAAACAGCCATCCCACTGAATAACCCCTGCCCCAATCTGACTCTCCTATGTCCTCCCCCTTGCCCCTCTGACTTCCTGGAAGGGCAGGATGGATCTCCCTACCAAAGTGCCTGTATGTCTTAATTCCCAGTTGGATGTATGGATGTAGTTTATAATAATAATAATGATAATAATCATATATATATATATGTATATATTTTTTTTAACGTTTCATTATAGAACTTTAAATTCTAGATTCTTTCTCTTCCTCCCTTGTCACCCACCCCCACTGGAAGGACAAGCAATTAAATCCAGCTGTACATGTGTAATTAAGCAGAACATCTCCACAGTGGGCATATTGTGAGAGACTAATTATATGTCCCTCCTTCCTATCCCGCCACACTCCTTGTTCTATTCTCTACCCTGTCCCTGTCCCTACCCCTTTACAGAAGTGTATACTTCCAGCAACCCTCCCCCGCACCCTGCCCTCCCCTCCCTTTCCCCACCTCTCATCCCCATCCCCCCTACTCTCCTGTGTGCCAAGATACCCAGTTTAGAGTTTATGTCATTCCTTCCTTAAGCCAAATTCAGTGAGAGTAAGGATGACCCTTTCCCTTTTGCCTTCCTGTTCTTCCCCTCCATTGTAACAGTTATCCCTTGCCTCTTCTATATGAGATGATTAACCCCATTCTGCCTCTCCTTGTCTCCTCTCATTCTAATCCTCTCCTACCTCAGAATTTCACTTTTTAGAGTATTGTCCCTTCCTATTCAATTGTTCCTGTGCCTTCTATGTACTCATATGTATACATACTCAGATATGTACTCATACACATATATAAACCCTTCTATATAGACATATGTGTATGTATACTTATATATACATTTGTATTCCCTTCACCTATCCTCATACTGAGAAAAGTTTCATAAGTTACAATTCTCATTTTTCCATGTTGGCATGTAAATAGTTCAATTTTGATAAGTACCTTATGATTTCTTTTCCATGTTTACCTTCTCATGCTTCTTGTATTTGAGTGTCAAATTTTCTTTTCAGTTCTGGTTTTTTCAGCAAGAATGTTTCAAAGTCCTCCATCTCACTGAATGACCATATTTTCCCCTGGAACATTACACTCAGTTTTGCTGGGTAAATGATTCTTGGTTTTAATCCTAGCTCCCTTGATCACCAGAATATCATATTCCAGGCCCTTCAGTCCCTTAATGTAGAAGCTGCTAGATCCTGGCTTATCCTAATTGTGTTTCCACAGTATTCAAATTGTTTCTTCTTGGCAGCTTGTAATA
>CM053583.1:112067927-112091173 GCA_028627135.1 Pseudochirops cupreus
TACTTTAACCACATGTGCCAACTTCATAACTACTGTGTTGGCTTTGACTCTCTGGTTTTGGGATTCAGTTTTATGGTATTTAAGTGAGTGCTCTAGCTATATTTCTTATGTAGAGAGCCTGTTACATTTTGTGATTAATAACCATATCAGCATATTTATAGTTACTGTAGGCATTGTGAATATTGCATTGCTGATACACCTTCCTCCAGTCAAAAGTATATGTGGAAGAGTGGAGAGATAAGCCAAAAGTGCTTTTCTCCCTTCCAAATGACTCCTCCAAGGTTTAGCTGGAATCCTCTTTCATTTATTACTTGCTGGAATTTTCCTAGTACTAGTTAATTTGATTCTTTTACATAAGACCTAGAAGTTATGATAAAATCCACAAACCATTTGTAATATATTTTCTGTCTAGCACTATTTCATTTCATCTAATGGCTTAGTAGACTTTTCACACTTAATCTGAGGTTTTTGATTGATTCATTGAAATGTGTTCTCACCAGTTAAAATATCAATGTTAAAATGGGATGGAGTAGTTTTGCCCCCCCATCAGTATGTCCCTTAAAAAATGAAAATTGGAAACTAAATAACTGAAAAACTCTTGTTACCATATCTCAACTGTGCATATAATTTAAGGATTCTTTTGGGTTTAACTGACAAACCACAGTTTTGCCAGTTCATCCATACACTTTTAATGGAATACCAAAGCATCTGATGATAATGAGGGGTCTTCTATTAAATCTTATAAGAAGAATTAGAGTGTAAGTGTTCTTGGACATACTTGCATTTTTCATGAATATCTGAACTTGCCTTCTAGTTTCTTTTAGGATGTGGACTTTGGGGTTGGGCTAAAGAGTTGATGTGATATAACGGAAGCAATGATTTGAATCGAAGCCTTGAATCTAAATCCAGGTGTTTTCATTACTACCTATGTGACTGGCATACTAAAATCACCCTTCTTTACATATATACTGGAGGGATTGAACTAGATTTATATTAAAGTCCCTTCTGACTCTTATATGACATAAATGTTCATGATTACTTTATACTGTTTCTGGAAAAGTATTTTACCTCCTTCATTTTTTCTTTAACTCTTTCAAAAAGTATTTTGAGATACTAATAGAATTTCCCCCTCTCCCATTTCACAAATAATCATTCCTGGAATACTGTCTTTGCTTGATCTATTTTAAGTGGTCCATTATTTAAAATAACCATTGTGATCGTTTACACCAAGTAGTACATTTTAAAAGCAAGTGGGTAATCATGAGCAGAAAAATACATATGTATCATTTTGTGGCTCAATTGTTAATATATGGCTATTCATGTTACTCTATCATATAGCTGTTTGTCTAAGTCCTGAGTAAATCACCTGCAATGATGAATATAGACTAGAATTCAGTATTTTTTAAGTGGTCATTAGTCATTTACATCATGGCTGGTAATGGTTTTGTAAGTGTTTCAAGGCTCATCGTAGTAAGGAACTTAATAGTGTAAATGATGAAACAATAACTATTTGCAAATATGGCAAAAAAACACAGGATAAAAATTAACCTATAGAACATTTCTCTTTCAGAAGACTTGTTACATCAGCCACTTCAGGATAGGTTATTAGAAGTGATCAACATTTTTTGCTTGTGAATATATCCTTACTGTTGGCCAGTATTCCTGAAAAGGGTTGCAATATGACTTACTCTCTGTTCCTGTTAACTCCTTTTATCAGGTTTTTGTTGACTTCCTAGTTTTAAATAAAGATACAGATCCACTAAGAATACCCATAAGACTTTTCTAAAACACACATCTTCTGCTTTTCTTGTAATTTTCTCACAGTGAATTTCTTTTAGGACAATTTGAATAAGTGCTTAAAAATGATCATTGAAGAAGTAGTTTAATCCATCTTAAATAGTCTACTTGGGAAGACACACACACACACAAACACACACACACACAAACACACACACACAAACACAAACACACACACAAACACACACGCACACACACACACAAACACACACACACACACTAACACACACACTTGTAGGGCCTGAACATTAATATAAATACATCCCCAGTAACACATTCTACCCTAATGGAGATTGTATATTAGTGAAGCGTTAGTAAGTACAAGATTTGTTAACTATAGAAAGTGGTAGGAATGTGCCTATGCCATAGCTTTACCTCCTGTTTCCATTTTAGAAATGTTATTAAACATCTCTGAAGTATTTCTAGCAGCTAAACTTGGAGTGAGAAATAACTAAATTCAAATCCAACTTCAAACATTTTAAAAAATTATTTATTTAAATTTTAATTTATGGGAAAAACACAAGTATTTCCACAACAATATAATAAAAAAAAGATGATTGTACATGAAAACTGCAAATCTGTTATATACAGTTGCTATTCCTTTTAAATATATGATAACTTTTTATGTAAATTTCTTTTTTTCTCTTTTTTTTCTTCTTTCCCCTCACATTGCCTTAGATGGTTACCATTAGACACAAATGTGTATGTATGTATATGTGTGTGTACATGTACATATATGTGTGTATATGCACACACGTGTGTGCATATACACACATATGTGTAAAATCATTCTATATATACTTCAGTTTATCAGTTCTTTCTCTGGATGCAGATCTTTCATGTGTCCTTTGTAGTTAATTTGTGTTTTCTTTAATAGTCAAAATGACTTAATTGCTCAAAGTTTTCTCAAAGCAACTGTTGTTTTAAATTGCTGTTACTATACATAACATCCTCTTGGTTCTGCTCTTCATTATTTTGTGTATGTCTATACATGTTTTTCTAAGATCGTTGAGCTCATCATTTCTTATAGCACAGTGCTATTCCATTACAATCATATACCACAACTTATTCAGTCATTCCCCAGTTGATGGGCATTCCCTTAATTTCCAGTTCTTTGCCATCACAAAGAGAGCTGCTACAAATATTTTAGAGTATGTGGGTTCTTTTCCTTTTCCTCTCATCATCTTTGGAAATAGACCTAGTAATGGCATTGCTGGGTAAAAGGTTATAGACAGTTCAATAACTCTTTTGGCATAATTTCAGATTGTTCTCAAAAATGGTTGGATGAGTTCACAATTCCACCAACAATTAATGAGTGCCCCAATTTTTTCACCTCCCCTCCAACACTGCAATCATTTTAGCCAAACTGATGGACACGAAATGATATATCAAGGTTGCATTAATTTCCAGTTCTCTAATCAATAATGATTTAGAACATTTTTTTTCATATAACTATAAATTGTTTTGACTTCTTCATTGGGAAAACTGCTTGTTCATATGCTTTGACCATTTATCAGTTGGGGAAAGACTTGTATTCTTATATACTTGACAAAGTTCTTTATATATTTGAGATATGAGAACTTTCATAATCTATTTTTTTTATAATATTCCGCTTTCCTTCTTGTCTATATATTAGTTTTATTTGTACAAAAACTTTTAAATTTAATGTAACAAAAATTATCCATTTCATACCGTATTCTGCCCTGTCTCTGCTTTAATAATAAATTGCTTGCCTATCCATAAGCATGATAAGTAATATATTCCATATTCTTCCAATATGCTTGTAATATCTCTCATTATATCTAGGTGATGTATCCATTTAGACTTCATAAACAGCGTAAGATATTGGTCTATGCCCAATTTCTGTCATACTGTTTTCTAGTTTTCCCAACAATTTTTACCAAATGATGAATTCTTATCCCAAAATCTTGTCTTCATAATTGTCAAATACAAGGTTACAATATTTATTTGCTATTGTAAATCATATGTTTACTCTTTTCCATTGATCTACCTTTCTATTTCTTAGCCAGTAGTAGATAATTTTGACAATTACTTCCTTATAATGCAGTTTAAGATCTGATAATGCTAAAACTGCTTCCTTTGCTTTTTTTCATTAGTTCCTTTGATATTCTTGACTTTTTTGTTCTTCCAAATGAATTTTATTATTTTTTTAATTTAGAAAAAAATTGGTAATTTAATTAGAATGCCATTGAACATAATAATATATAGGTAAAATTATTGTTTTTATAATATTGGTGCTGCTTATTCATGAACGATTAATAATAATAATAACAACAATTCTTAGACCTAGAAAGGACTTCAGAGATTCAAAACCTATCTGAAGTATGGAGCATTGCTGAAGCACAAATTACATCTGCAACATTTTACTAAATGTATCTTTAGTCCTAGCATGAAGACATCCAATCATGGAGAACTTATTCTCTCCTGAAGTAGCACTTTCTGTTTTTGGACAGCACTAACTGTTTAGGAAATTTTCTTTTTAATAGGGCCAAATATATGTCCCCTTGTAATTTCTACAGAATTGTTCTATTTTTGCCCTCTGGGGACATGCAGAATAATTCTAGTCTTTATAAAAGGAGACTACTGAAATTTTTCAAACTGGTAAACAAAAATGTAGTTATTTGTGGAAACAGAGAGAACCAACTATTATGGGTGTCAGGAAAGGATTCAGTGAAGACTGTGGCACCTGAACTAAGCCATAAGGAAATTGAAGCAAGATTTTATGTTGAAGAGAACATGCAGGGGGTGCATTCCAGGCATGGGGTATAGTTGTATAAGTGCATGGAGGTGTAAAATGGAGGAATGAGTTCAGGAAATAGATAGTAGGCCATGATACCTAAAATAGAGCATGTGATGGGGAATGATTTAAGGTAGAGCAACCTCGAACTGGATTGTTGCAGTCCTCATATACCAAACTGATAATTTTGTCATTTATTTTAGTAAAAAAAAAAAATTTTGAGTAGGGGGTTGACATTCTGAGATCTATACCTAGGGAAAATAATTTTTAGCAACTAAGGGTAGATTAAAGAATGAGGAGACTGGATTCACTTGTTTGGTCATTTATTTGTGTCTCATTGTTTGTGACTCTGTGGACCACAACACACCAATATTGTCCGTGGGGTTTTCTTGACAAAAGTAGTGGAACTGTTTGCCATTTCCTTCTCCAGTGGATTAAATTAAACAGGAAGTATCATAATGGTCTAGAGAAATGGGATGATATCTTGAAGAGGGACATAGTCAAGTGAAGACTTTCTTTTAAAGGATGGGGAGACCTAGACATGTTTTTCTACACATTTTCATTGCAGAGTTTTACATTTTGCAAAGAACTTTATCTGGATTATTTCATCCTATTCTCACAATACTAAGAATAGTGCAGGCAGTAATAGTCAATAAACATTAATGTAGCGCCTGTTATAGAAATTGTTCTAAGTACAGGAAATACAAATACAAAGAAAGAAAAAAAGAAAGACAGACATTGCTCTCAAGAAATTGATAATCCAATGAAGGAAAACAACACAGAAGAGGAGGCTGAAAAGTAGGGGCTGAGGCAAAGAAAAGATACTTGGCATGAGGGCATGACTAGGAAGTCCAAAGGAGTATGTCTAGGTGGGAAAGGGAGAGATGACTGTTTTGGTGTCCTCTTCAAACAAAGATTTGAGAAGGGATTCTCCACTATACCCTTCATTCAGAGGGGTCCTTGGATCAGACGACATTAATGAGTTATGGATGCCAATGTCAGTGCAGGTATTATTATTATTCCCATATTACAGGTGCAGCTTACTGGGATGAAATTACTCGTAAAAACTGTTAAATGATTAAATTAGCATGAGGATCCAACTCAGGTCTTCTGAGTGCAAAATCAGTGCTTTTCATCCTATACTGTAAATACTTCCTTGTTTCCACCATTGTACAGTTGATCTGTTGAATACAAATGATTTCCTCCATTGAAAGAATTTATTGGATCCTAATTTCATTATCAAACACTTTTGCCTTAGCTCCCAGATTTCTGGTTTCTGTACATTTAATGAGCCGGATGTTCTTGTTCTCATTTAAGTCACTGATTAAAAAAAAATTGAAAAGCTTAACAGGCAGATCCTTCCATGACTACTTTCCTCCCCAAAAAACCTCTTTAGTCTTTGAGGGTTAGTATTAACCAGCCAAAAAGCTACCTAGAAGTGATACTATGTTAATTATATCATATCTATTATGTTATATGGTATTACATTATTAATTATAATAATATCTCTATCTCTAGTCCACAATGGTGTCCTGTTAGATCTTGTCAAATGTCTTCTGAAATATTCCTATACCCTCAAGTGTATGGCATTCCCTTCACCTAATAACCCTCTCAAATAAGGAAAGGGTTTTGTTTTTGTGACTTGATCTTAATGACCCCAAGTTCCTAGTTACAATTGCTGATTGTGTTTCAGTTGAACAATACCTCTTGCTATGACAAATATGTTTGACATCCAGGCAGTAGATTGACACAGAGCAAGTGATTACTCCCTCCCTCTGATTGCCTTTTCCATCTTGGGATCTCTATGTACCTAGGGGATCCTGAGGTCTGTGACCCCTTAAGCAAAATGTACCAGTTCAATGAAGAAAAGATAGTTTCTTAGAGGATTGCCTTCGATGAACTGGATAAAGTACTCACTAGGGTCAGAGACTGTAAAAACTGTAAAAAACAAAAAAAACCACACACAAAAAAACTTAGAAGATCAACTCCATGGTAGAAACATAATTAACTCTCTATTTTGAAAATTCCTAGGTTGTATTAGCAGACAGAGCAGCTAAGTGGTAAAGTGGATAGTGTGATGGGTCTAGAGTCAGAAAGACATCTTTGTGACTTCAAATCCTACCTCAGACATTTACTGGCTGCGTGACCTGAAGCCACTTCACCTCTATTTGCCTTGATTTTCCCATCTGTAAAATGAGCTAAAGAAGGAAACAGCAAACCATTCCAATATCTTTTCCAAGAATACCCCAATTGGGGTCATGAAGAATCAGAATTGGCTGAAATGACTGAACAATTAGTAAATAACTTCTCTTTGGAATTATACAGATCACTTAACTGCCCTTAAAATTGTTTTTGGCATTTTAAGTGTGTAAATTTATGTCATTATGAAAATAAAGTGTAGCACTCAGGCTCAGGTGCTAAAGTTTTCTCAGTCTTATGGCAGTGGTGTTGTGAATAGTGTTGGATAGAAATCCCTCCACTGACAAATACTGGCTCTTTGATCACAAGTAGGGCACTGAGTCTCAGTTTTCTCATCTTTAAAGTAAAAATAATGATATCTATAACTGCTGTTGCCCAGGCTGATAGGAGATAATAGATACAAATTAAAGGACTTTATAAACTTTAAAATGCTTTATATTGGTTATTATTATTATTTATGCTTTTTGTATGATTTTCATTTGGACTTTTAATGGATGCTCCTGTTCCATTGCCAATGTTCCAAGAAAGATTTAGAAAGGGGAGGTTAACTTGGGAGAGTTAAAATGATTGCGGTTTCTATTAAATGGGGGTAGTGGAGAAGCCAAATTTTTGGAAGTAGTTGTCTTTTAAAGAAACTTGTGACTTTTGGAAAGTTCCTTATGTGGCTATCATGTCTGAATAACATCTATCTATAGGTCAATAAAGTTTGTTAAGTGAAGAGACTGAACGCTGCCTCTGTAGTGGCCAAGCAAAGCCTGCTCTTGGATGTGATACCCCTCAATAAGGATTCCTGAGGGCAAGGTTAGAGACGGGATTTCTATCATATGGGATTCTTGGCTTGAAAGGTCCAGGATGTGAATGTCAGGGCATTTGGATGATCTGATTATATGATCGGGGGGGAGGGAGCAGGGCGAGAAAAGCCCGTAACTCAGCTTCACACTTCATTTGAACAGTGGTGAAATTTCATTAGACTGAAAGAGCTCCCTCACCATGCCTATACATTTATCACTTTGTGCATGAAATAGGGGTGCCAGTGGGAAAAGCATGAAAAGACAAAAAAGAGCACTTCAAAGGCTAGGCTGGTGATTGTGCTGATGGATTTCTATCCCCGTGTTGATTTTTGATGGGCATAGCATTCACTGAATTTCTTTATCCGCAGTTCCAGTGAGAGTGCTTGTCAAGGACTGAGCCAATTTTGTGTAAATTAAGTTTTATTTTTAATGCTTTGCAAATGAGTTGCTGCACTATTTACTGAGCAGGTTCTATTTGGTAGCTCTCATAGATGAATCAGGGCTTGAGGTGGGAGAAAGAGGAACTTCAGTCTTCCCTCTTGCCTCATCCCACACTTCTTGTCCCATCAGCCATGATAATTCTGAGTATTATCACTTACCATTTTAGGTGGTACTGGACTGAGTAGGAGAGAGTGTGGTGAAATGAAAAGAACTGAACTCAAAGGGCTAGCTCTGAAAGTACCAGACTCTGTGTGTGTGTGTGTATACATATACATACAAACAAATATATATGTGTGTGTGTGTATATGTATATATACATATATGTATGTATGTATATGTATATTTCTTGTTCTTGTTTTGGTGACTGGCAAGAATCCCTATCTTGCCCAGGCTAGAAATGCAGCAGTCACTGGCTGAGTCCTGCTGCTCATTGGCATGGAAATTTTGATCTGTTTTGTTTTTGACCTGGGTGTATTTGCCCCTCCTTAAGCAGCTTTGTGGCCGCCTGCTCCTAGGGCTGTGCCATATTGCCACCAGAGTTGATGCAGATACCTAACTGACCTTTGCCCTATTGTATCTCAGAACTCTCAAGCTAAAGAAATCTATCAACCTTAGCTCACCTAATAGAGGACAGTACATGTGTGTATCGCCATGTCTGGTTCAGAACACAGTTAGAATCCTGGTTCTGCCACTTATTCCATCTGTGACTTTGAGAGTAATATTTAACTTTTCTGGAGCTCAGTTCCTCCCTTATTTTTAAAATGAGGGGATTGAATTTTGTTGTTAATTTATTTTTCAGTCATGTCTCACTCTTTATGACCTCATGTGGCAGGAGTAACTGGGATGCTTTGCCATTTCCTTCTCCAGGTCGCTTTACAGATGAGGAAACTGAACCAAAAAAACAAAAAACAAAAAAACCCCACATCATTAAGTGACTTGCCCAGAGTCACATAGCTAGTTAAGTGTCTGAGTCTGAATTTGAACTCAGGTCCCACTGTACCATCTTCAACTTTCCTTAGATCTATGATTCTTTGATCCTTTGGGTAGAAGAAAAAGTAGCTAGAATAGTGCTCTGGGACAACTGACATCTACTCACATGTATGGAAGGAAATCCAAGCAAAGGTTGACAGCTCTAACATTTATATACACATGTAAGTATGTATATGTATATATACACATACATATATGTACATATAGCATTATATGCTTTCATATACTATTTTTTCCAACCATTCATCTAGATATCCTGATCTCTAGACATAGGATCATATATTTAGAGATGGAAGGGACATTAGCAATTATATAGGCCAGGAGTCCATAACATTTTGTGTGTGTGTGTTCTGGACCACTTTAGCAGTCTAGACTCTTTTCCAAAACAAAATTTTTAAATGTATAAAACAAAATATATATAGGATTGCAAAGGAAAATGATCATATTGAATTCAAGTTAGTAACATAATACAAATAAGTTCATGGAACCCATGTTAAGAACTCTTGGTATAGTCCAACCCCTTTGTTTTACAAATGACTTACCCAGGGTCCCACAGGTAATAAATGGCAGAGCCAAGATTCAGACCCAGTATTCTGTTTATCTAGTTTCATTTTTTTCCCACTATACCATGATGAACCTGAATCAAGAAAAAATTAAATTATGTTCATTATACGCTGTTTTAAAAACAGGGAAATATAGAATGCTGAACAGAATTTTTCTTCTACCATGTTCGTTAAATACTATTTTAATTTTCAATGTTTTAGTTCTGTTGAATATTCCCTTAAAAGAAGAAGTTGGTACAATATTAAATAGTATGATTATCTTTCTTTCCCCTTATCCCCTCTTCTCTTTTGCCTCCATAATAACAATATTTTCCCCAATAGTAGAGAAGTAAATAAATCTTGTTTATGCCTCCTTTCCAAAGTCTTTATTTCATGTGCTCAACATTGTGGGTGGCGGAATGAGAGAGAGAGAGAGAGAGAGAGAGAGAGAGAGAGAGAGAGAGAGAGAGAGACTTGATTCTCTACAAGAAAGCATAGTCCATGTGTCTACCATCTTCTGCCATTTTAGTGGTTGGTTAGGAGCTGTTCCTTCCTACCCTGTGAATAATAGCAATGTACATATTCATACCACAGTCAGTCAATGCGCATGAGTAATCAAGTGTAAACTCCAACTTACTGATCCTGATTGTCCCAGGACATAGGGGATTTTCTGAGAGCGAATTAACTACTTTTAGAAGCTTCATTAACCTCAGCAGGCCACTAGGGTACTATTTAGTAGACTCAAACTGTATTTTCCTAATTCTACTCTAGGGACCCAAGGGGTTTAATGAAACTTGAGAGAACGCCTTACTCACTCTCAGGGAAGAGTTTATGCACCGGGAGGGATTGAATGAGTATGTTCCATTGTGTTCCATTAAATTTTTTTTTCATATATATATATTTTCCTACTCACGTACATACACACAATTATATGTATATGCATGTGTATGTGTATGTGTATATGTGTGTATATTCATTATATACTCAAAGCACTGTACTTGAAGATAGTTATATCTATATATCTATATAGAGCTCTCTCTGTATATATGTATATATACACATATGTATATTTATACAATACATGTAAGCGTATACATATGTGCATATGTGTATATATACACACATATGCACATACATACATATATGTATATGTACACACATACTTCCATATCTCCAGGTATGGTGCTTTGAGTCACTGTACCCTCTGAGTAGCTCATTGTAGTTTGTTAGCATATAACTGTAATATATTATTCTTTATTAAGCAGTTAAATCTTGTGATCTGAGACTCTGGGCACTTATTGGTGAGACAACTATTCCATGTACTATGTTGCTTTTTTTTAAATAACCGAAATAAACTCTTAATTAAAGATTACTACAAAAACAAGCATACTCTGTATAAAAGTTATAGCAAATGAGATACCAATTTAAAGCAAGGGGAAGAAATAACTATAAAGTCAAAAATTTCTTCTCTATTTTATTGTTAACATGATTTTGCATAGATCCTATTTCTGTTCCCTTCTGAGCAAGGAATATTCAGTGTGATAACCATATCAGGACTCTGAAGTTTAAATAATCCCTAAAATCATTAGTTGCTATCATGATAGATAAATTCAAACTATTTGTGTTCTAAAAGGTTAAGAAGCTTCCTTATTTCTGTGTTTATTATGTGGTTGACCTGTCTAAGAATCCTGTCTTTAAGTACTTACCTTATAACCTTAGCTAACATGTTTACTAGAACTACCTTCTTTTAACTAGACTAGGCTGAAAACAAAGTTATTTGTGCTTCCTCCTTGGAAAGCCTCATCTTTCAAACTCTTTTTTGCCAATATAATAACGAAAAAAATGGAGGAATTAATCTCTCATTTTCTCCCTCCCAAAATGTTGAAAAGAACATGAGGTCTCTTTCCCTGTAGATATTGTTGGGCTTTTTGTTCTTCTCCCCTGCTCTTCCCGTGACTATTTTTCTATCCCTTGCATTGTTTCTGTCTTTTTTTTTTTAATTTTAGGTTTACTTTTAGTTTACATCATTTATTTACACAAGATTTTGTGTTACAAATTTTCTACATGCCTTTCCCCTACCCACCACCCCAAAATAGTGATGTCTCTGTATACCCCTGTCCCAAATCTGCTCTCTCCTATGTCCTCTGCCATGCCCACTCCAACTTTCAGGTAGGGCAAGATGGATCTCCATACCCCAGTACCTGTATATCTTATTTCCTGGTTGCATGTAAAAAAAAATAATATTTTTTTAAGCATTTTATTTTAAAACTTTGAATTCTAGATTCTTTCCCTTCCTCCCTCATCACCTACCTTTACTGGGAAGATAAGCAATTCAATATAGGTTGTACATGTGTAGCTACGCAAAACATTTCCATAGTGGATAACTATATTTCCCTCCATCCTATCTTGTCCCCCACTTGTTCTGTTCTCTACTTTGACCCTGTCTATTTTCAAAAGTGTGTGCTTATAAGTACCCTCCTCCCAACCTACCCTTCCCTCCATCATGCCCTCTCTTGCCCCCTTCCCCCCTACTCTCCTATAGGGTGAGATAGCCTATTTAGTGTGTATGTCATTCCCTCCCTAAGGCAAATTCAATGAGAGTAAGATTGACCCATTCCCTTTTGCCTTCCTGTTCTTCCCCTCCATTGTAACAGTCGTCCCTTGCCTCTTCTCTAGGAGATGATTAACTCCATTCTGTCTCTCCCTGTCTCCTCTCATTCTATTCTGCTCTCACCTCTCAATTTCATCTTTTTAGTATCATCCCTTCCTATTCAATTGATCCTGTCCCCTCTGTCTAACCTGTACACATATATACACACACTCACATATGTGAGTATATACCCATATACCCTCCTATATAGACATATATATGTATGTATGCATACATATATATATTCCCTTCAACTATTCTCATATTGAGAAAAGTTTCATAAGTTACAAATATCATTTTTCCATGTAGGAATGTAAGTATTTCAACTTTGATAAGTTCCTTATGGTTTTTTTCCCTGTTTACCTTCTCATGCCTCTCTTGCTTCTTGTATCTGAATGTCAGATTTTCTATTCAATTCTGGTTTTTTCATCAAGAATGCTTAAAAGTTCTCCATTTCATTGAATGACCATATTTTCCCTTGAAACATTATACTCAGTTTTGCTGGATAAGTCATTCTTGGTTTTAATCCCAGCTCCTTTGACCTCTGGAATATCATATTTCAAGCCCTTCAGTCCCTCAGTGTAGAAGCTGCCAGATCCTGTGTTATCTTGATTGTGTTTCCACAATATTCAAATTGTTTCTTCTTGGCTGATTGTAATAATTTCTCCTTGATCTGTGAACTCTGGAACCTGGCTATAATATTCCTAGGAGTTTTCTTTTTGGGATCTTTTTCAAGAGGTGATCAGTGAATTCTTTCAATCTCTATTTTGCTGTCTGGTTCTAAAACATCAGAGCAATTTTCCTTGAGAATTTCTTGAAGGATGATTTTTAGGTTCTTTTTTTGATCATGGCTTTCAGGTAGTCCAATAATTTTTAAATCATCTCTGCTGGATCTATTTTCTAGGTCAGTGGGTTTTTTTTCAAGGAGATATTTCACATTGCCTTCTATTTTTTCACTTGTTTGGATCTGTTTAATAGTATCTTGATTTCTCATAAAGTCATTACCTTCCATTTGCTCTAATCTAATTCTGAAGGAATTATTCTCTTCAGTTTGCTTTTGAAATTCTTTTTCCATCCGGCAAAATTGGCTTTTTAAGGCATTCTTCTCCTCATTGACTTTTTGGCCTCTGTTGCCATTTAAATTAGTCTATTTTTTAAGGTGTTGTTTTCTTCAGTCAGTTTGTTGACTCTCTTTTCATGATTTTCTTGCATTCTCATTTCTTTTCCCAATTTTTCCTCCACTTTTCTTATTTGGTTTTCAAAATCCTTTTTAAGTTCCTCTATGGCCTGTAACTAGTTCATATTTTTCTTGGAAGCTTTTGATGGAAGAGTTCTGACTGTGTTGTCTTCCTGCCATTCCATGCTTTGATCCTTTTTGTTTCCCCCAAAAAAGGATCTAAAGTTGGATGGCTATGTTTGCTTTGTTTCCTTTGCTTGCTCATGTTGCCACTCAATTACTTGAGTTTTGAGCTCTTTGCCACAGTAGAACTCTGCTTCCAGAGAGGAGAGCTTTGTCCCAAATTGCTGGAGTTTTTGTAGCTGTCAAGTTATTAGTTGGGTACCCTCTCTGAAAGACTCCAGAGGCTCTGGCACCTGGTTACACACCCCAGGACCTCCACCCAAGACAGCAATCCAGATCCAAGCAGGTTAAAGAAAGAACAATTACCCCTCAGAATGGTTGCTTCATCCTGCTATGATCTGCAGCCTAGGAGCTCTGAAGCAGACATGTGGAGGTGCCTGCAGGGCTGCAGCACCTCTGCCCCTTCTAGCTCCGGGAGCAGAGGCTGGACCACACTCTCAGTCCCCCTGTTCCCAAAGTCCATACTGACCTTTTACTTTGCCTTTGGCATTTATGGGTTGATAATTCTGGAAACATCCACAGCTGCTGGTGATCCACTTTCTGAAGTCCCTCTACCTCTGGCTAATCAGGGCCACCCTCGGGCTAAAACCACGGCTTATGCCAGCTGGGTTCAGCTCCTAGCATGCAGCAATGGACCCTTCCTGCTGGCCTGCTGGGCTACCTTCAGTGGGAGATTTGTTTCTCTCTGTCACTTTGTGGGTACTATAGCTCTAAAATATTTTTAGAGTCATATTTTATAGGTATTTGAGGTGGTTATAGGGGGAGCTCATGGAGTTTTCCTGCTTCTATTCTGTCATCTTGGCTCTGCCTCGCCTTGTCTGTCTTTATTGAAGCAACATTCTCAACAGTTAACATTATATCTCCTGCACAGTAGATAGAGTGCTGGGCTTGGAATTAGGAAGACTCATCTTTATGAATTCAAATCCAAACTTAGATACTTACTAGCTGTGTGTCCCTGGGCAAGTCATTTAATCATGTTTGCTTCAGTTCTTCCCTCATCTGTAAAATGAGCTAGAGAAGGAAATGACAACCACTCTAGTATCTTTGGAAGAAAATCCTGAATGTGGTCATGAAGAGTTGGGCACAACTGGGATGACTGAACAACACTCTTCTGCACCCCTCTGATACAAGAGGTTTTAGATTTTTAGTTTTCAAACTCCTTTACAAGTTTTAGGACATATAGAACATGTTAAAACATAATCACCATGCAGTGAAGCATGTCATTTATACAAGAGGTAGTTGGATGTCACAGGGGAAAGAATGCTATTCTTGGAGTCATGAAGGCCTGAGTCTAACCTCAGACACTTAACTAGCTATATGTAACCTTGAGCAAATCATTTAGTCTCTATTTTTCTCAGTTTCTTCATCGGTAAATTGATAATGATAGCACCTACCTGGCAGAGTTGCTATAAGGATCAAATGAGATAATATTTGTAAAGAGTTTCACAAACCTCAAAATGATATATAAATCCTAGAATACAGTTTTGTTGGGTTTTTTTTTCCACATAGAAAATACAGTTTAATCCTCCACTGCTTCACTGGATCCATTTCTTATCAAACATCTCTCCAGTTACAGGTCACAACTGATCCACACCTTCTCATCCTGGGAGATACTCATGTTTTCCCAGCATGCTGAAGGCCTTTCTTTAATTCTCTTTACCCTTCACAAGTACCATTGAATCACTTAGACATTCTATATGTCAGTCTTTGCTTTTGCTTTGTGACTGGCCCACCTTCCTTTCTGACCATGAATTATAATGATATACATTAACTCCCTCTTGCATGAAAACCATCATTTACAGAGCATATTGTCAAAAGTGTATCTGTCCTCTGAGTCACCTGTAGAGATTGTGATATTCCATGACTGTCATTCCATCCTGAGTCCATAAGGTAGGCTTCTATCAAGCATCCTAAGGATTTGCCAAGATAAGAATTTAGGCTTAATATAAGGAAAAATTTCCTAAAATCAGGGCTATCCCAAAATAGAATACACTGGCAATGTAGCACTCATGTCCCTCTCTCCCCTCATTCCCCCATGGATTGCATGCTGTCATCTTTATGCCTATGGAAAGACATCATGTCACTATGCAAATTATCTGTAAGTGGAGTGAAATAACTGAATTGCCTATGATTTGGGAATGAACTTAAATTTCTAGCCTACTGACTTATATGTAAGTGGAGGGTGGGGATAATCTTTCTAGGAGGCTACAGAATCTATACTAGTCACTGGAAGGTATTTGGAGGTTGCTTCTTCTAATGTCAAGCCTTTGTGGTGGAATTAAGTTACTTGAGTTGACATTTAATATCTGAATCAAAAATAACTCTAAGGGCACAAAAAGACATATTTCTCCAAATAATAAAATGTGAAATATGCTATCTGTACCTAGCTCACAAACCCTGACCACATTTCAGATTTCCCCTTCTCATTTCATTGCCCACTGCATTCATGTTGTTCAAGAATTTTCTGAATCTCTTCTCTTCCACCTTGGCTGGCCTCCATTTCTGCTATTTTAATAATGCCACACCTTGTGGTGGGCCCTGGCCATGGCTTCTTCACTACTGCGTGTTCTCCAGGAACTGACTGCTCCGATCTCTGAAAGTAGCACTGTACACTCCTGTCTCCAGAACTTTGGACTCTTATCTTGGAAAGGCAGAATCTCATACATGATCTTTCCCTTTATCTTGCCTGACATTAGATCTCCATAGTTCTTCTTTGACCTTTGAATACCATGTCACTGTACACATAATTCACTCTTTTTAGCCCCTCTTTATGTATTATTTTTCTCCATTAGGATGTCCCTCTAAGCAGAGACTAGTTTGTATACCTACATTTATCTCACCATTCTACTCTTTCTCTGTCTCTCTCTCTGTCTCTCTCTCTGTCTCTCTCTCTGTCTCTCTCTCTCTGTCTCTCTCTCTCTGTCTCTTTCTCTCTGTCTCTCTGTCTCTCTGTCTCTCTCTCTCTCTCTCTCTCTCTCTCTCTCTCTCTCTCTCTCTCTCATCTATCTTTTTATACCTCATGGAACCCCCAGGAAGGTAAGGTCATTGAATAGAAGGAAGTGAACAGCTGACGACAAAGAGTACAGATAGTTCATTTCTCCTGTATCGCATGGTACAAACAAAGCAGGGTAATTCTTGTGCTCTTTCTGTCCTGGAAAGGATTGGGGTAGTCTCTATGTCAGTGGATATCTGTGTTCCTTTCATATCTTTACAGTGACAAAGGAACACAAGACATGTTGAATTGAGTCACTGTGGGAAATATAATCAAATAACAGCATTCACAAAAAACTTATCACAGAAAGTGGCCATATAGTTTCTGCTACAATGTTTTGAACAAAGAACAATCATTTAGAAACTCAAGCATTCACAAAATCCTTAATTCAATCACAAAGTACAATAGTCAAAGTTTTCCACTCATGGGGCATACTAGGTTACAAATCAATTACTTATTCAGTCATCAATCATTAAGTACAATCATTTAGTCAATCCATCATCCTTCATTATTCACTATTTAATCATTAGAAAATACACAGACCCTCCACCCCTAGGTCACTAGTAAATTATAATCTTCTTAGTCAGTACACAGCATCCAAGTAAAGTCTTCTTTCAGCTTGACTTGGGGTGGTTCCTCAGATTCCCTGAATCCCCTTCCATAGGCCCAGATCCTACCTGGATCCACCAAACTGTCACCTGGGTTCAAAGGCAGACAGCTCCTATGTCCTTGTTCATCTCTCCATTCAGTCTCTGTTCCACGATGAAGCTCATAGCCTCCAGTCCACCACAAATCCTTCATAGTCTCTGCTCCTGGGAAGTCCCAGGCCCAACAAAGCCACAAACAGACAAAGTCTCAATATCACAGTCATGCTTGCTCAGTCCCTTAGCAGCTCTGGCTGGCCCTGGGACCCAGAAGAAGTCTCAGCTGGCTTGAAGAATCAAAATCACTCCACTTAGGCTTTCAAAATCAAAACCATTCTCTTCAGCCTCCATGGAGCCTGCTCCAAGAAGATCTCCCACAGGTCTCAATTCTCAATTCTCTCCAGCAGCTGCTCTGCCTCCAGATGCTGGTCCTAAGAAATTCTGACTGTGCCTCTCTGGGGCTTTTCCTATATACACACAGCATCATCTACCTCCTGTTTCAGCCAACCCCTTCTTGTTATGTCAGGAACAGGGGTTAATACCTTCTGTTTCTTTCACAGAGGCTTGATTAATTACTAAGTGCTAAGTACCTGCTTACTTGCCAATACAAAGGGGTCTTCAAATTCAAATTACATTACCATTACAATAATATTAAGAGGTTGTGTTACATAGTGGTTAGAGGACTGACCTTGGAGTCTAAAAGATTTGAATTTGCATATGTAGCAGCAATCACCCTAGTATACCCATAATGGCTGCTAGCACAGGTTCTTTGATCTGCTTTTCTAAAAGAAAGCAACTCAAAAAGGGTTAACAATCTTAGTTTAATCAAACATATATCATTTGCTTAGTTCAGGCAAAAAAGTCAGCACCCTGAACTTCAGAGAATACAAGCAGAAGTTATAAGCAGACAAAAATACAGACAAACCAACAGACACAGCTTCTAGCTGTCTGACCATCACATACATCCAATTAGTCATGAGAGACAGAAGCACCAACATGTGGATTTTCAAAGCTGGGGGGCTCAATGGCTGCCCAGAGTCTCATCTGGCCAAATCACACAACTTGTCCCAAAGTGAGCCCCAAAGCAAAACCTTACCTCAGAGGTATATATAGCCTTCTCCAGGGTCAGAAAACATCACAGTCCTTGTGACCCACTTGATTACAAAGTAACAAAAGTTTTGCCATCCTGAAAAACAAGCCTCTCTCAAAGCAAGCTTCTCCTGTGGGCTCTGCTCCACCCTTCAGCAACCTCTTCCCACCACAGGCTCCATGTGATCACAGTCAGCCTATTAGGGGGCAGAGTTTATTTTCAAATCAGAAAAGGTCCTCAAATTCAATTTAGGCTTATCAAGGGACAGGGAAGGTCTTCAAATTCCCTTTACCATTACAGCATATTACCTCTAACACATACTTACTGTGAGACTATTTAGCTCTTCATATCCAGGCATCTAAGTCCATAACTTTTATAAGACTTGCTAATTTGCATTGGTGAAGGGAATGTTCACCCTGGAAATCCCTATATATTGATGAAAATCATAGGCCTAGACTGTGGAAATAATAATTTACATGTCTCTTAGGGACTGAGTTCTTGCCATTTTTAGTAAATTTCCAGAATTGCTTGGAAATTGCAAAGATGCATAGGTCTCCTGTAATAATCCTACAAATTCTGCTATCCAGACTAATGCTCAAGGTAGTACTAAGACGGGAGCTATAATAGACAACAACCTCATAAAGTTCTTTTGGTTGTCTGAGATGAAAAAAAGCCCATAATGACTATTTGCAGCACACTTTATTATTCAATATTTAATTGCAATAAACAAAAAGCTGATAATTTATTAATTTTCCTCCATTTATGCTTCCCTACTACTGGCAACATCTCCAGGCTCTAGGGAAAAAATAGGATGGTTTTGTTATATAAATAGAGACTAAATGAAACCATCAAAATCCATAATTATTTCCTGGCACCTCATTTTATAAAGGATAGTATTGTAAGGTGGAAAAGGAGCCCCATTTTGTGAGTAGCTACTTCCACCAAGATAAAAATCATTTAAGAATATACAGGTGATTTTTATAGAAATATAGTAAAGGTTTCCAGAGGGTAAAACTCCATCCCTAATACTTGTGACACAAAGTATACTAAAGTCTTGAGTGTAAATGCATAATCGTTTCTAGGAAGCCACACGTGGCATTTCTGAATGTCGTGATTATTATTGATTCTCAGGTTTATGAAGAATATCTGTAATCAGCACAGTAGGTTGGCTGTATAATTAGGTGAGCCCTGTGAGACTTCCAACTCATAAGCATATGTGAACCAATCAACCAGATGGCATCAAAAACAATTAAAGATCCTATCTTTAAAAATAAATGCCACAAGAGAGAGAAAGCAAGATATTAGTGGGATGCTTATCTGATAATTAAAACAAGGAGTTGAATGAACAGGAATAAAAGGAAGACACTAAAGAAATTGGAAAAGACTCAGAAAAGAAGCTTATAGTGAGATACAAAATGATTGTTATATATTAATAAGTCTAGGAGCCCAGGACTTCATGACAAAGCCTTGCTCTATGTGCACTATGAATTTTCATTTATCACCACCACTGCCATCATCATCATTATTACCAACATCAGTCCTTTTTCTATAATTCCTTACCTTTCTAGTCCTACTGCCACACTCCTACTCTCTGTACAATCACAACAGTCTTCTAATTGGTCTTCCCACCTCTACTTTCTTTCTGCTGTTTTCCACCATCAAGATTAATCAGACTCCTCTTCCTTATTCATTGACAGGCTCATATCACTCCTTTTCTCAAAAACTCCAGTGGCTTCCTATTAGTTATCACTTAAAATAATACCCTCTCCTGACCTTTGATCCCTTCTGCAATCTGGCACCTTTCCAGGCTTGTCTCATACTTCTCCTTACCATATGCTTCACCTTCTGGCCAACCTGAGGGTCTCTTGAACCCTTCCGTTTACACTTTTCCTCAAAACCATTTGACAAATACTCTTCCCTAGGTTTACAGTATCTTCCCTGCCCCTCTTTGCCTGTTAATAAAACCCATCATTTTGAACCAAACTCAAATGTCACCATCAGAATGATTCAGAAATAGCCTTCTGCCTCCTGAGCCAGAACTCTGGCTTTCAACTTCCTAATTGATTTATCACTTATTGTTTGGCATGTACCTTCTTGATTTGTCCTCATATTTCTGTATTAGACTGTAAGTTCTGTGAATACAGGGGCTGTGTATCACAAAGCATTTATTTCCTCCCAGGTCCTAGAACAGTTCTCTCTATACTTTAAACACTTTAAAAATTTAAAGACACTTTAAAAAAAGATTGTTGAATGAAACAGAATGCCTACTGAATGTAAGATAGTAGGTCATGTATTTGGGGGGATATGAAGGCATTTAAGTCCATGAAGATTTTACAATCTTGTTGAAGACTTTGAGAGAATCTGAACCTAAGTTCTGGCTACAAGGCTACAAAGCAAATAATATTAAAGTTAAAATTTGTATGAGAGGCTTGCAATAGCTGATCTCTAAGGTTCTTCTCAACTCTAAACCTATGAACTTATAATACAAAGTTGACAATGTAGCAGGAGCTGTGTACTTTGTATGGAATATTGTGTTTCTACAGTCATCTAGACTTCAGTGCCAAAATGTATACCCATTTACCCAAAAGAACTAGCAACAAATGAACATAATTTTAAAGTTGGAAGGGACCCTCAAGGTCATTTAGGTCAGTTCCCTAATTTTATGAGTCAGTGATTGAGGTCCAGAGAGTTTAGGTGATTTATCTTAAATTTACATAGATTGCAAATGGAAGAGCCAGCATTGGATTTCATACTCTCTAATCCCAAATTCACAGCAGCTTCGACCATACTACTCTCACTCTTTTAATAGTGGTTCTAATGGAGACTATATATAGAACGTCGGACCTGGAATCAGGAAGACTCCTTTCTTCGTGAGTTCAAATCTTAAGACACTTGGAAGCTATATGAGCCTGCATAAGTCATTTAACCCTGTTTGCCTCAGTTTCCTCATTTGTAAAATAAGTTGCAGAAGGAAATGTAAAACCACTCCAGAATCTTTGCCAAGAAAACCCCAAATGGGGTCACAAAGGAGTAGGACACAACTGAAAATGACTGGACAAAAATGGAAACAATGACTTCTCTGGTGAGAATGTCACCCATTTAGATTGAGTTAAAGTTTGAAAAGGGAAGAAAACAAGGAAATTTAGACTTCTCAGCATGTATACCAAGATGAGTTATGGCAGCTACAGCATTATATTACAATCAGCTCATACTTTCACAAACCGTAAAAGAAATCTCCCTCAAGTAAGGATGAGCAAAGGTCTATGTGCACATAGGTGTTTAGTAAACACTAGGTTTCGGAGATGATACACAACAGATATAATATATGGATGGATGATGCTATGATTAGTATCTGTAAGACAGATTGCTAAGAATTTAAGGTCAGCCACATGCTTCTGAATAGCTATTTTAAGTAAAAATGAAAAACCTCCAGAAACCAGCACTTGTATGAGTATTTCTATGTTTCTGGCTGTGTATTCATAAATAAATTAGGCCCAGAGGGCTCTTTATTAATGTAGTATGGCATATAATATTTACAGTGGCTTTGCTAGATGTCAAGGCTTATCCGATGTTTCTTCAGGGACATATTTTTGTCTTCATCTGAGTGGTTGAAATTTCTCAAAACTAGTCTAATAAATACCTTAACAACTAATTTAAGGAATCAGTGCTTCCCAAAGTTATGGTTTCATTTATGTCAAGGTGAACATAGAAACTTTTAATGAGCATACACTTCTCTCTTTCTGAATAGATACATCCTATCAACATAAGAAAAAAATGGAGATACATGAAATCAATCAGGAAAACAGGAAAAAAACATCTTATTGGAGAGAAGGATTATGACATCATAACATAGTGGAACCAGCAAAAGAGGAAGCTTCAAAAGTCCTGAATCCTAATCCTTGCTCAGTCCCTTCCCAGATTAGAAAAGTTCAACTCTTTTGAATGTTGACCAACCTTGGGCAATCAACATAGACAATTAATTGTCCATGGATTCTGCTTAGACTTTGTTTGTGAATCACTCTCATGCTAGTCATAGGATCGATAGCTTTAAAGATGGAAGGGACCTTAAAGGCCATCTAGTTCCAGTCCCTCATTTTACAAAGGACAGACTTGAGGCTAAAGAAGTTCAGAAACTTGCCCAAGATCACACTAATAGTAAGCAATGGAAGTGGGGTCTGAATCCAGATTCTCTGATCCCAGAGATGCTGTTTTTAATATGCTAAGATAGTTTGGGGAATTTGGAAGTAAGACACAAATTCTCTGTCTTCTGAATGCATGCTTGCTTGGGAATTGCCATTTCCTACTAGCCATTGCTTTTCTCTCTTTGGGACAAAAACAGAAACAAGAAATTAAGACAATTTTGGTCCCTTTGATGGTCTTTATAATCTCATAGAATCTTCACAGTGAAGCATTGGAGAGAATGCAGGGCCCACAGTTAGGCCTACAGTTTAAATTGGGACTATGGCACTTATTAGCTGTGTGACCCTGGGCAAGTAATTTAATCCTTTTTGCCTCAGCTTACTCATCTGAAAAATGAACTGGAGAAGAAAATGGGGTCACAAAGAGTCAGACACATCTGAAATAACTGCACAAAAAACCAAAGAATCTCCTTAGAAGCCAGTACTTTAATGTGATTGCTACCAAAGTTGATTGTTTTTATATTACTACTGAGTGATGAAAGCAAATTTTATTCTTATTTTTTATGGAGGTGAAGGGGAGACCTGGCTAAAGGCTTATTTATCACAGCAAAGTTCTTCCAGTGGAAATCCCTGATTCCCTTTCCTTACCTGCTCCAAGAAAAGCTGTTAAGTAGGTGGAGGACAGATGAGGGGTGTATGTACACACATTCAGTTACTGTAAGAAGAAATACATTTCATTAATTTACAAATGTAAATGGAATTGTTGGAGTCTTAGCAAAGGCTGTGGAGGTTCAATGACAAAGTTAGAGTCCCCAAAAGGTGTGTGTGTGTGTGTGTGTGTGTGTGTGTGTGT
>CM053583.1:112091673-112112813 GCA_028627135.1 Pseudochirops cupreus
TGTCATTACACATGTACAGCCTGTATTGAATTGCTTGTCCTTCCAGTGGGGGTGGGTGATGAGGGAGGAAGGGAAAGAATCTAGAATTTAAAGTTCTATAATCAAATGTTAAAAATATATATGTGTGTATATATATATATATATATACACAATTATTATTATTATTATTATCATTATTATTAACTACATCCAACTGGGAATTAAGATACACAGGCACTGTGGTAGGGAGATCCATCTTGCCCTACCAGAAGGTCAGAGGGGCGAGGGGAAGGACATAGGAGAAAGCAGATTGGGGGAGGGGTTATACAGTGGCATGGCTGTTTTGAGGTATTGGGTAGGGCAAGGATGGGGAGAAAATTTGTAACTCAAAATCCCTTGGAAATGAATGATGTAAACAAGAAAATAAATAAATTAATTTATCAAAAAAAAAAGCAGGAATGGAGGAAGCGGATCATACCCTGGATAATTAAGAGGCTTGTACTGTGCTGAAGGGAAGGTCTAGGCTGGGCTAGGGAGGCACTGAGGGTGGGGTTTGGAGAAGTTGGTCTCTTGGGGGAAAAGGGTACCCACGTAATATGTTGTAGGTGCCTTGTAAATTTCAGTGCTCGGGGAGAAAGTTCCAGTTATCTCACCAGATTATGACTTTGTTCTGTAAATTTGAGATACATTTAAAATCCCATAGATTAGAGACTCCCTAGAGCAATTTAAGCATCACATTTAAGAACAGCATGAACTCTTTTGTTCTGAATTTTCCTTTTGTGGAGATCATTCAGATTGTCTACATGGACCAGTGGCACATGTGTGAGATGAAAGAATTCAGAGTCTGAATCTGAGGTCAGAACAGGTCTTTATTCCTTCTCATGAGAAAATACTCTGCCCCTGTTGCTCAAATGGCATCTGCCAGGGAGAGAGCAACAGGTAGAAGCAAGCCCAGGGTTATAAAACCTTCTAATGCAGAAACTCAACCCCCCAATTGGCCTTCACCCTCATTGGTAGGGAGGCTGGCCCACAACCTAAGTGCAGGAATCTGTCTCTGAGACAAAGGACCTGGAAACACGTGAGTGCCCAGTGAAAGGCCAGGAAAGCAGTCTCTTCCTTATTTGGCATATCTTGTGCTGAGGTGGCACTGGGGAAAGTCTCCATTATTCTAAGTCCCAGATTCCTGTAAGGTCAGGTGACCTCTAAACTGAGGCCTAGTGAATACTGAAGCCATTCTAGATTTGATTTTTCAGAATGGGGAAACTTCCCTGCAAATTATCCCTCACACACATAAGAAAATATGCCAATAAGTATACATAAGGAAGTCAATTTGATAAAGAGATTGCATTGAGCATGTTTGTAAACCAATAACTTGAAGGTGTTACGGAAACACAGTGGGCTAGAAACCTCACTTTCAGGCAAAAATCACAAAACTGGATAGGGACATGAAAGAATTTCAGAAGTCCCCTTGTCTTGTGCCCCCTCCCTGTTCTCCAGGAGATGGATAGTTAGCCTCTCCTCCTTTTATACACCTGGAGGACTTTGGGAGGGAATTTCAGAGCAAGCCTACAAAGTAAAACAGACAAACAAACAAAAAAACAAAACTACTGGCTTTCAGTTTAATTTTGTGAATGTCATTTCACCAGCCTGAGGCAAGTATCTTGCAAGTATGGATTGCCCTGAGTGAAATGCTAGAGTCCAGAGAATAAGTTCCCTCCTGGGGTTCTGTGTGGCCATTTGATTCAGAGGAGAACTAGTTGAGGACTCGATTTTATTTTCACTATTTCCCTAAAGAGTCAAATTCTACTTTTTTATTTTGGAGGGGGAAAGGTAGAGCAATTGAGGTTAAGTGACTTGCCCAAGGTCACATGGCTAGTAAGTGTTAAGTGTCTGAGGTCAGATTTGAACTTAGGTCCTCCTGACTCCAGGGTCAGTGCTCTATTCACTTCGATGCTACTAGAACAGAGAGTGAGGCTGAGGACTTTGTGCAACTCTGCCTCACTTAAATACAATTCACTCACAAGTCAAGACATCACCCCATGATGTCGTTGGTCCTCTTCAAAAACAAAGGATGAACAACAATTGAAGTGCCTTCATTAGTATGACCAGTGGCCCAAGCAATTTTTAATTGCATTTATTTTATTTTTAATTTATGAAAGAAAACAAGCATTTCCATAACATAATAGAATTAGGGAAAAAAGATGATTGCACATGAAACTTCAACTATATTACATTCAACTTAAGTTATCATGTAACTTACTTTTTTCCTCTTTTTTCTCTCCCCGAACCCCCTCCTGTGAGCTCCTTGAGAGCAGCATCTTTTTTTTTTTAACCTTTCTTGGTAGTCTGAGGTCTTAGCACAATACTGGACACATGATAGGTGCTTGGTAAATTCAAGTTGACTGGCAACTGACTGACAGAGAGACTGAGCAATTTACCCATCCACACAACTAAGAACTTTCTAAGGCAGGATTCTCATTCAGATCTTCAGGACTCCAGGTCTAACCACTACACAACAATATCTCTTGAATCCAGCCTTATCCTTTTATAAAGGATCTCACATTTGAAGCTTTCACTAAGTTGTTTTTTTTTAAAGATAAACTATTGGATATTTCTTTTTGTTTTGGTCCAGGTAAAATTTAATAAAGAAGATTATATATTTAAACTTAGTGACAGGCCCTAAATAAAGATTGATCACCACTAGATATAGGGAGGAAAGAATTGGCTTTTTAAGAGAAATTGAATAAGACTAAGTAATTAACTTCTAGTGGAATTTCACTTTCTGAATGAGTGAAGTTGAGATGGATGGTTGTTTGCTTTTCACTATATTTAGTGGAAACTGTACCATCATATTGTTTTATGAGGCAATAATCTAGTGCCTAAATGGATAAGCTGTGAGCACAAATAGGTTATCCCATTCAACAGCAAACACATTTCCATCAATAAATCAGGAAACCAGATTATTTCTTATAGAGGCCAGACCCAAATGATATTTTATGGTTGTAATAAAAGTCATGATTAATGATGTTTTCATCTCAAAAGCTTTTAGCAAGTTAATTCAAATTTGGTAAATATCTAGACGTCCATATGCCAATCTGACCTCATACAAGCTGTCTGATTTTCTTTGTGTTGCTCAGGTAAGTTTCCAATCCAACACAGTCAACTTTCAGCATTCTTCTGGCCTGTATTAGTGTCACTGTAAATACAATTCTTGATTTGGAAATAGCTTATACCTACAAACACTGTACTTGCCTCAATCCTGCAAATTCCAGAATTCTTGCGACACCCAGGGCAGCCATTGTGGAAAAAAAAAATTGTACATTTTCAAAGTATCCATGGGATCAGAAATGCAGGAAGCAGAAAAATTATGAAAAGGTTAAAGAATTAGATCCTGGAGCGGACTTCTAGGCAGGGCCATCCTAACTATACAAGCCCTTTTCTCAAAAATATTTTTCTAAGCTATCTGAATATTTTTCATTCACTTTATGACCTTACCTGAAGTTTGATGAATTAGATAATCAATTTTGTTAATAATTATTCACTTTTTGAAAAATTAAATACTGCTGAAGTTTAAAGATTTATCAATTATTCATATGCTGGTACGAAGTAGTTCAAACAGTCTCTCCTCACATCTGTCTTTGTGAGTAAGAGTTTTGATTTAGGAAAAGGAATTTAGATCATTTTGGAGCATAGGCCATTTTGAAAGGAAGGGCAAGCTTGAAGTAGAGTGCTTAGGACAACATAAGGATGCTAGGCATCTGGGAGTTTAGAGCAAAATATAAAAAAGGAAAAGTGGCATGTGTGAGTCAAAAACATGTTGAGGTCAGAAGTTTGTCTTTGCTTCGGTAGAAATAAAAAGAAAACTCATTTCTTGCTTACTCCTCCTCTAACATGTGACCACAATCCATAAATCTAAATCTCATCCCTAAAAACCATCTTGTTAATGAGTTGTTACCTTTCCAAATGTCTTGAAATTCTGGTAACTCTATTTTTGATGAGCAGCAGTGATGAAAAAACCAACAGCGACTGTAAATAATGTCTTTAGTTCCTTTCCCAGGACTTCATAATCCCTTGTGTGCCTCCTAAATTTGTTCCCATGTGAATTACTTGAAGTAGGGAGCAGTGGTTGTCAGGTTTAACAAATCTCCAGAGACTCTTTGTCGAATCCCAAATATATACTCCAAGAAGACAGACTACCTCCCTGTGGTTCATGTCAGTTCAATTCATGAACACCTTGGCATCATTAATTAACTGCCATTATTTCTTTTTAAATTCTCTCATGACCATTGTTGCATGATGTGGTGGCATTTGTGGAATTCCTTGTAATACCGAAATGCTTCCTTCATAGAGGGTACTGTTCTACTTTTGCTGCAACAGCTATAGAATAAAGCGTTTGGGGACAATCTAGTGAACTGGGACAGATGATAATAATTCTGTCATGTCTCCCTATCTTTCTCAGTATGAATTTCCAGGATTTCTTTTGACTGGATTATTGATATGATTTCTATTGGGTCTCAGCAACTCAGGAAGTTAGACTAAAGATGAAGAAGATTGAGACTTTGGGATGGTGGAAGGAGTATTCACTGGCAAAACTATGGATCATTGAAATAATAATGACAACAACAAGCATTACTTATTTAGTTCTTCCTATGTCTGAGGTACTGTGCTAAGTCCATTTTCCTGTTCACCATATCTTTTAAAAAAAGACAATGTTAGAAATATCCCTTTGTGAAAGTATTTCAACTCTGTTAATTCAGTATTGGTTAATATCTTAAAAGATTTTTTTTGCAGTAACCATTAAATTAAAAGTTTTTTTAAGCTTTTAGACATTTAGACAACAATTGTGAGAAGTTCCATAGACTGAATAACTAAAGAATATGCTATTAAGTATCCTCTAGCTAAACAGTATAAACATGACATAGTTCTGAAATGTGAAACTCATCCTTTAGAACCAAAAAGAACCACTAAATCAGAATTTGCAATTAATTTGATATATTCCATTATTTGTCAATATTCCTGAAAATTTTAAATAAATTGTAATTAATAATCATTTTATACTTACCATGGCCTATTGTTAAATAACTTTTGAAAATTAATCCTATCTTATTTTTTTATACTACAATAATGATGTATCTGGGATATGATACAGTGGAGATTTGTCACACCTGACCTCCATTCTCCAATTCCCAAGATACTCTTCACCATCACCAGTAAATTCTCATTACAAAGAGGCTATACAAAACCCAACTGACAGAGTGCCTTTATATATTGTTGTAGGTGACATTCCATATCTGTATAAAGTCTGCTAAGTCTTTATAAGGATCTGTAAATATGCATTTTTATTAGCAGCTTTACTTGGCTTTGACTCAAAGGTCCCTCTCCCCCACATAAGCTGATCTGAAATCTCATCACCATTAACAATGACTCAGGTTTTGATACTCAACAATTTCTCAGTTGTTCAATTGCTTTCTTGGCAGGGATATAGAGGTTTTTTTTCCTTTTCCTTCTCCAGCTCATTTTATAGATGAAGAAACTGAGGGAGACTTGGTTAAGTGACTTGCCCAGGGTCACACAGCTAGTAAGTATCTGAGGCCCAATTTGAACTCTGGAAGATGAGTCTTCCTGACAACCAGCTCAGCTCTCTGTCTACTGAGCTACCTGGCTAACCTAAAACTCCTCCCAGAGCCTTCCTTTATAGGGATCTCACAGCCCTCATGGTAACTCCTGCCTCAGTAACCCAATATCCCTTCATAGTTCCCTGCCTTCTTTCAGGCTGATTTTAAGTATTGTCTTATCCCATTAGATTTTAAGCTCCTAGCAGGCAGGAACTGTCTCTTATTTGTATCCTCAGTGCTTAGCACAGTGCTTGGAACATAGTAGACACTTAATAGCTGTTCTGCTTATTTGAACTAAATTGAATCTGAGTTTGATTGTCTTTGGTGTTCTTTCATTTACATTACTGTAGCCATTGTACATATTATTTTCTTTAGTCTATTGTCTTCCTTCCTTTGCTTTCCTGAATTTCTAATATTCATGATTTCCTATGTTGTAGTATTATTCATTGTATTTGTACAACCTTATTTGTTCAGAATTAATGGTTTTATTTCATTTCACTTATCAATTTCAGTTTATACTATATCCAGTATTCTACATTTCCTTCAAACTGGCTTAACTATCATTTAGGAAACCTGTCTTTCTATCTACCATCTCCATACCTTTGCACAGAGATGGAATGCTGAGTTTGGGGGAACAGCAAATTTTCTCCATGGTTTGCATATATTCTTTCTTCAACTCTACCTCTTAGCATCATTACCTTCCAACAAGTCTTTACTCATCCCATTTCCTCTAGCAAAGCTCTCCCTGTTCCCTTAGTTAGTAGGGTTCTCTTCCTCCTCAAACTATCTGTTTTTTTTTTATTTTTATTTTTTTGGAGGGGGGAAGGCAGGACATTTGGGGTTAAGTGATTTGCCCAAGGTCACACAGCTAGTACGTGTTAAGTGTCTGAGGTCGGATTTTAACTCAGATCCTTCAGTGCTCTATTCACTGTTCCACGTAGCCACCCGCTTCTCAAACTATCTTACAGTTATTTATCTGCATAAGTGTTTACCCACTCGATAGAATGTAAGCTTCTTAAGGACAGAGACTGTTTCTCATTTTCTCAGTTCTTCACATAGTGCCTTTCTCTACCAATTTATAACTAATCAGGTTATGCATAAATTTTGTCTTTTGGATAATAAGATCAGCACTCAACGTAAGCATGTATCACACTTATGTTATATACTACTTTTAACCTTTCCTTTTTTAATGAGATGGGGGAAGTAAATCTAGACAAGTTTATATGAAAATGATCTCAGGGGATTTGTGGATCAAAAACTCAGCATGGGAAACCTGTGTTGTGGATAATGCCATTTTAGGCTGCAGTTAAGAGAGTCCTACGACTAGAGAAATGAGAGTCCCAATGTTCTCTATCTTGATTAGGTCACATATGGAGTATTGTGTTCATTTATGGCCACCATAGGAAAAATATTGTTTAGCTGGAAAAGGTCCAGAGAAGATTAAACAGGATGGTAAAGGGCTTTGAGATTGGCTATAGTTTATAAGCATTTATTAAGCTGTGCTATGTGCTGGTACCTGTTACATACAAATTATTAGAAGTAACTGGGGATATTTCACATGAAGAAGAGAATGTTAAAGGAAAAGAGGGACATTACAGCTGTTCTCAAGCATTTGAAGGGTTGTCATGGAGAAGAGAGATTGGAATTATTCAGCAGAAGTGGGAGCAGTGAGGAGAATTTACAAAGGGGTAGATTTAGGTTTGTTGTCAGGAAAACATCCTAAGGATCAGAGATGTCCCCTTGTAGAATGGGCTACCTCAGAAAGTATTCAGTTCTATCTTACTAAGGTCTTGACATGCTTTTGTTGAGTATGTGGTAGATGGGGCATATGTTTAGGTACTGGTTGGATAAAACATATGTTTAGGTACTGGTTAGGTACTGGAAGCCTCCAAAGTTTGTTCTAAATCTGAGATCTTTCTGTGAGGACATGAATTTTCCACATACCAGATCATCAATGAGTTTTATTTAGCTAGAGAAATTCTCTAGTGTTGTTCTGAGTTTAGACAACCAACTTATATAGAACTGACAAGAAGTACATTCCTTTTTGATGTGCTTTTTCCCATATAAAGTTCCTGGGTTATTTTATTGTTCTAGTGCACTCTCATTATTTGTTCAGTCTCTTCCGACTGGTTCATACTGATATCAAGTTTCATGTTAGTTCCCGTTGCTTATCTTTAACTTAACTCAGCTGAAACCAGTAGACCAGTAAAGAACTTTCATAGGGCAAGTAGTTACCCATCAGAGAAAAGTCAGTATTGTGCATAAGGAAGAAATTAAGAGAGACCAGAAAAAGAAGATTAAACATCAATTTTAAGGTTGTTACCATTCTCATACTAGAGGTGAAAAGACTGAATAATGCCCTTTTCAGAGGTCAAAGGAAGGACCTCTGAACATACCTCTACACATGTGGGTAGAGAAATGCTTTCCATTAAGCAGAAACAGGAGGGAAAGGGAAGAAGAAAGAGAGTAATTAAAGGCCACCTTCTTCTCCAGCCCCTTCTCCTTGTGTGTAAAGACTATTCATATGCTTCAATTATGTGCAATAATTTCCACCATCTTTCCTCTCCCTTCTTTTCTAATCTCAGTATATTCCTCTTTTCCTCCCTTTTCATGAAACTGTTTTGTATTGACTTTCAATTTCAGTTATGTTTTTTATGTATATTACCTGTTGTGTCTCTTGTAAGTTTCCTGATGCACATTTTCATATTTGTCTTTATATCCCAAATACCTAGCACAGTGCTACAGCACCAGTGCGATATTCACAGCACCAACGGTCACTATCAACATACTGGCATAGTGCTCAATCACAAAATATAACAGATTCTCCGTATAGAAGACAGACATTTATTTAGACACCAGAAAAACAAATCCCAACACCGGGAAACTGAATCCATCACAGCAATATAGAAGTTAATGCATGTAGCAGAGAGCCACACCATCCTTTAGCCTTCCCACAAACCAACACAAGCCTAGCTGTCACAGCAGATGGCAAACACCAACATTTACTCACAAGCCTAACTGCCTCCCTTGAATGCATCCTCTCCTCCCACTGTGTCTAGCTGCTCTGACTCCCAGATTCCTGTGGACTCTGCTTCCCTTCAGCAAACTCCTCCCACCACAGACTCCATGTGATTACATTCAGCCTATTAGGGGGCAGGGTATATCTTCAAAGCAGAGAAGATCTTCAAATTCTCTTAGATTCATTAAGGGTCAGGGAAGATATTCAAATTCCCATTATCATTACAAGTGCTTGGTGTAAATTTGGTGCCCAATTTTGGATTGATTTAAAAGATCTCTGTTGACATCGGTGTGGGTACGCCTTCCCTGAGGCCCATTGTTGTCCCTCTCTACCTTAGTAAAAAAATTCCTGAGTTACCAGATATCACCTGATGTCTAGTACTTTGATGAGGATGGGAACAGACTTGTGATTACATTCATGCAGGAGACATCTGATGATAAAACTCTTTCTTCCAATGCTGACAAACATCTTTTCTCAAATTAGAGCCTTAGAGAGTTGCCAGGGAGCACTTAAGAGAGGAAGAGACTTGCTGAAGTTAACACAGCTGTTGTGTTTCCAAGATAGTACATGACCTCAGGTCCTCTTGGCTCTGAGGATAGATCAAACCTCATCAAATTTGGTTAGGCCATTTCTGAGACCACAGAAATGTAGGTTTATCAGTAGACCTGTGTTTGAAGTCTTCTCAGCTTTGTAGCATCTTTCAGAGTTGACACTCTGACCTCTGTGCCGAAGTATCAAAGTGGAACTTTAGCGGAGCCTTTCACCTAGGAAGATTATAATTCGCCAAAAAGCTAAGGGAGAAATTCAGATGGTTTAACGAGGATTGTAAATAAGAAAGCTCTCCCTTCTAGTCTGTAATTCCTTTAATTCCACCTTTACTGACAATGCAATTGTTTATTTCCATATCCTTTTGGTTGAAAGTTCCTTCAGGATAAGGACAGTGTCTCTTCTATGTAATGCACTTTACTTAACAATAGTATTGCTTTATAAATAACCAGAAGGTGGGCTTTTCAGTCTACTACGATAGTATTACTGCAGTAAAATATTTTGCTTTAGAGCTCTGAAGAAGAAAAAAAATGCCAAACCAAAAGAACAATAGACAACTAGATGAACTCAGTAATGAAAAGGAAATCAGCACTGAAATATGTTAGAAGTCTGATCATACTAACGACTAATCTTGACTTGAGTGAATTGCTGATGTCTCCCTATTTTCTTTTTCTTTTTTGTTTTTTGCTTTTTGGAGGGCAATTGGGGTTAAATGACTTGCCCAAAGTCACATGGCTAGTTAGTGAGTCAATTGTCTGAGGCTGGATTTGAACTCAGGTCCTCCTGACTCCAGGGCCGGTGCTCTACTCACTGCACCACCTAGCCACCCCAATGTCTCCCTATTTTCAAGAGAAAGGTGGACGACTAACTGTAGGTGTGGAATGAAACATATGTTGTCAGAAATGGATAATGTGTTGATTTGTTTGACTTGGCTATTGTTTGTTGTGAGGGAGGGGGGAGTGTTAACAACTGAAAAAAGTATTAATAAAACATTAACTTTGCTTAAAAAATCATTCAAAGATCTGTGTCTCCCTAAGACACATTACTAATAATAAGCCCAGGAAAGAATCATCTCCCATGATTAAAAAAACAACCCTGCAAGTTCAGCACTGATGCAGTCACCTTATTAGTATGCATTTTTCTGTCAATATCTGTCATCTCATTTTGCCCTAGATCATGACTTTTAGATGTTTTAAGGAAGCCGGGAAGTGGTTCTTCCAATTTGACAAGTATTTATCAAGTACCATCCATTGCAAAGCACCATACAGAGTGCTGAGGATACCAGGACAGAAATTAAACCCTGTTCACCCTGGTGGGACTTAGATTCTACTGACTCTATTAGCTGCACATGGGCCTAATTCAGGGGGAGTAGCGGTGATAACCTATTGAGGTTGTTTCTAGTATCACAGCATTTAACAGAATGGAAAACTTAAGATAGCAGAAGATAAAACACTTAATTTTGGATAGAATTAATACAAAGGCACTTTTTTGGGGGGAAAGGAAAGGAGGAGGGAGGTGATTGGTCCTGCTAAAGTAAGATAAAGGGCAGTGTAGCTTCTAAACTTGAAAATATGCTTGTGGGTCAGTCTACAAGGTGAGAGGATGAAGATCATGGAAAACTAATTCTGGTTCAGACTATAGGCTTGGCATTTTGCTAGGCACTAAGCAGGCAAACAAAAACAATGAAATAATCCATGTTTGCAAGAAGTCAGGCTATTTTCCATCATTTTTGAAATCTTTTCTGGGTAAAAAGAGAGAGAATTATTATGTCTTGGGAAGGAGATACAGGAGATTAACAAAAAAGAGAAGCATAAGGGAAAAAGGCTCGATAAAAGGAAGTTTCTTGTGTAGTCTATTCAATCCTTTGTGGTGACAAAGAACTGGAAATTGCAGGGAGGTTCATCAATTGGGAAATAGATGAACAAGTTGTGGTACATGATTGTACTGGAATATTCCTGCTATAAGAAATGATGAGCTCAATGATCTTAGAAAAGCATGGAAAGAGTTGCATGAAATACTAAAGAATGCAATGAGCAGAACCAAGAGAACATTTCATACAATAATAACAATATTGTTTTAAGAATGACTGAGTAAATAAGTCATTTTGACTATTATAAGTATCTAAGTTAACTATAAAGGACATATGAAGAAAAATGCTTTCTGTATCCAGAAGATGGACTGATAAATGTAAGTATATGCAGAATAATTTTACATATATATGTATATATGTATATATGTATATGTGTGTGTATTTGTATCTAATGGTAGCCATCTCTAGAGCAGAGGGAAGAAAAAAATTACGTGATAAGTTTATTATATATTTAAAAGGAATAGCAAGTTGTACTTAATAGAGTTACAGTTTCATTACAATCATCTTTTTTATAATACATTTTTATGGAAATGTTTGTTTTATTCCATGAATTAAAAAAAATTAAAAGAAAATTGGTGAAGGCTACAAATCAGTGCTAAATTCATTTTATTTTTTTATTGCCTAGACCTAAGAAAGTGTTAGAGAAAATGTTTATAATTCAGATTAAACTTGAAAGTATGAAAATAAAGAAATGTTAAAAAATAAATAGAGGGGTAGAGCCAAGATGGTGGAGTAAAAGCAGGAACTCATTGGAGCTCCTACTCCAACTATCTCCAATACCTATAAAAATGAGTCTAAACAAATTTTAGAGCTACAGAACCCACACACTGACAGAGAGAAACAAATCTCCTGATGAAGGCAGCCTGGCAGGCTGACAGGAAGGGTCCATCGCACTAGCTGGGAACAGAGCTCAGTCCAGTGTGAGCCGTGCCAGCCCAGACCCATGGCACAGACTTCAGGGGACTGATTCACTGGCAATTGTGGCAGTTCCTAGACTTCTCAAACCATAAACACCAAAGATGAAGTAAAAGGTCAGTGGGGAACTCTGTTGGAACTGGGTGAGAGAAGAATGTGGTCAGGCCCCTGCCCCCAGGGTGGTGTAGATGGTGGCAAATGCAGCTGCTGCCGCATGGCGGCCTCCTGAGCCCCAGGTCTACAGATTTTAGGGGGACAAAGTGACCATTCAGAGGGTAATTGCTCTTGCTTTGACCTCCTTGCATCTGAGTCACAGTCTTGGGTGGCGGTCCTGGGATGAGGGTGGCAGAGCTTGTTGAGGCTGTGGAGAGGCAGTCATCCTCACAGTTCTGAGGCAGTTACCTAGAAAAAGTTCTGACAACCACTGTACAAAACCCCAGAAATTTGGGACACAGCACTCTCTACTCAGGAAGCAGAGTTCTACTGTGGCAAACAGCTCAAAGGTCAAGTAATAGGCTAGCAAGATGAACAAACAGAGGAACTACAGTCAAACTATAGAAACATTTTTGTCAACAAAGACAATTAAAACATAGAACCAGAAGAAGACCTAAAAAATAAAAAAAAAAACTGAAGAAAATAACACCTTAGAAAAATAGACTAACTCAAATGGCAAAAGAGGCCCAAAAGGCCAGTGAAGAGAAGAATGCCTTAAAAAAGCCAAATTGGCCAGATGGAAAAGAACTTTAAAAAACTCACTGAAGAGAATAATTCCTTCAAGATTATACTGGAGCAAATGGAAGCTAATGATTTTATGAGAAATCAAGATACTATAAAATGAATGTAAAAATAGAAGGTGATGTGAAATATCTCATTGGAAAAAACACTGAGCTGGAAAAATAGATCGAAGAGAGATAATTTAAAAATTATGGGACTACCTGAAAGCCATGATCAAAAAAAGAGCCTACACATCATTTTGCAAGAAATTCTCAAGGAAAATTGCCTCATATTCTATAACCAGAGGGCAAAATAGAAATTGAAAAATTCACCAATTGCCTCTTGAAAAAGGACCCCAAAAGAACACTCCTAGGAATATCATAGCCAAATTCCAGAGTTCCCAGGTGAAGGTGAAAATATTACAAGCAGTCAGGAAGAAACAATTTGAGTATTGTAGAAACACAATCAGAATAACACAAAATCTAGCAGCTAAGGGATCAAAGGGCTTGGAATATGATTTTCCAGAAGTCAAAGGAGCTAAGATTAAAACCAAGAAGAAACCCAGCAAAAATGAGTGTAATACTTCAGAGGAAAATATGGTCATTCAATGAAATAGAGGACTTTCAAGCATTCTTGATGAAAAAACCAGAGCTGAACAGAAAATTAGACTTTTAAATACAAGAAGCAAGAGAAGCATGAAAAGGTTAACAGGAAAAAGAAATCATAAGGAATTTATTAAAGTTGAACTATTTACATTCCTACATGGAAAAACAATAATTGTAACTAATAAGACTTTTCTCAGTATGAGGATAATTGAAGGGAACATATATGTGTGTGTGTGTGGGGGGTGTATGCATACATATATATGTAATCACAGGTGGGTGTATATGTGTGCATGTGTATGTACATGCATACATAGACAGAGGGCACAGGATGACTTGAATATGAAGGGATGCTATCTAAAAAAATAAAATTAAGAGGGAGAGAGGAATACATTGGGAGAAGGAGAAAGGGAGAGATAGAACGGGGTAAATTATCTCACATAAAGGAGATGGGAGAAAGCTGTTACAATGGAGGGGAAGAGCAGGAAGATAAAAGGGAATGAGTCAACCTTATGTTCACAGGATTTGGCTTAAGGAGGGAATAACATACACATTCAATTTGTTGTCTTACTCTACACCTACAGGAAAGTTGGGGAGAAGGGTGTAAGAGGGGGGATCATAGAAAGGAAGGCAGATTGGGGGAGAGGGTAGTTAGAAGCAAATACTTTTGAAAAGGGACAGGGTCGAAGGAAAAAATAGAATAAATGGAGGGTGGGATAGGATGGAAGGAAATATAGTTAGTCTTTCACAATATAATATGGAAATTTTTTGTGTAACTACACAAGTACAACCTATATTGAATTGCTTGGGGGTGAGTGAGGAGGGAAGGAAGGGAGAGAATCTGGAACTCAAAGTTTTAAAAACAAATGTTAAAAATTGTTTTTTACATGCAACCAGGAAATAAGATATACAGGCAATGAGGTATAGAAATCCATCTCACCCTATAAGAAAGTAAGGGGGATAGGGAATGGGAGAGGATATAAGAGGGAGTAATTGGGGTAAGGGGTATTCAGTATACTTGCCATCTTGGGATGGGGGGTAAGGGAGAGATGGGGAAAAATTTGTAACTCAAAATCTTGTGGAAATGAATGTTGAAAACTAAAAAATAAATAAATAAATTTTAAAAAATAAATAAATAGAAAATTCTCATTTTCTGCCTAGTTTAGGAGGCACCAATCTATGAAACCATTCCCAGGAATTTTCCTGAAATAAACTCATGCTCAAGTGGTCCCCCTTGACTTCGTAATTATTCAGCTAGGAACTGCAAAGAAAGGTCAGGGAACAGCAGAGCAAAGCAGTAGCTGTGATTTTTGGACTTTCCCCTCATAAATATATCTACTGAGGCCTCTTAATTGGTTATTTACCTCACAGGAACTTCCAAGGAGACAGCAGACAACCAATGTTCTTCTTTTCAGATTGACTGCTCTTTCAGGTGTCCCTCTACCTCTGTATTGATGTACGTGCCTTGGAAGGCTAGATCTTGTCACAATGAGGGATGGCTCTGCAGTGCTGCAGACAGCACAGATGATTAGACAAATGATTGAAATGTATCTTCTCATTGATGATGATGAGGATCATTGAATGTATTGACAAAATTAAAGCTTATCATTGTTCTTTGAGGGACAGACAGACAATTTTGTGTGTATGAGCTAGTGGAATAAAATCTGGTCTTTGCATCAGGAAATATAAGTTCAGAACCTGACATGTCCTCCTTATGTTAGTTTAGATAAGTCACTTAATTTCTCTGTCCTTCCATTTACTCATTTGTAAAATGGAGATAATAATAATCCTAATAAGGTTTTGGTGACATGTGAAAACTATGACTCAATGTATTTTGAAAAAAAAATACTTGCTTATTTTAGAGGCAGATAATGGTTCAGTGGATATAACCCTAGGTCAGGAGTCAGGAAGACCTGAGTTCATATCTGGCTTCAGATACTTACTAGCTGTATGATTCAGGGCAAATCACTTAACCTGTTTGCCTCAGTTTCCTCAACTGTAACATGGGAGTGATAGTAACACCTCCCTCCCACAATTAGAATAAAATGAGATGCTTTTTGTAAAATGCTTAACACAGTGACTTACACATATTAGGTACTATGTAAATGTTTATTCATCTCCCACCCCAAGTATAATATGCCAGTATTGGGAATGGGACTGGTAACAGAACAGAAGTAGAATCATAGGCCTACATCAATTTATTTAGGAGACAAATATATCATCTTAGACCATTTAATTTAAGAGACTGACCTCCTGAATAAAATAAGGTCCTCAGAGAGGAAAATCTGCAAGACAAGGTAGGAAAGGGTAGGGGCTCACCAGGGATAAGGGTAGGAGGATCATTATGTTCAGAGATTATACTTTGAACTGCCCCCTACCTTATCATTCATGCATTTCTCATGCTGGGCTAGGTAATTGTGTTGACTGTAACCACTTAGTTTAATAATAGTATAAGAGTGATTCTCTGGTCCCCAGTGACTAAAAGCTGGGTATATATTTCCATGGTTCTTTGTTACTGTTAGAAGGTTTTTTTTTTTCTTGAAGGGCCTCTTGTCTCGGACATTGGCTTAAGCCTCCAGTGATTGTTTCCCACCAATATTAGGGGTCCCAACAACCAGTTCTATTTAACTGCCTATATCAAATTAGCTTTTACAAAGGAATATTTTCTTCAAAGATATAGCAAGAACAAACACACAAACATTCCCCCCTTCCAACACCTCAGGGGCATACTCCTTCCCTGCTCCCCAAAACATTCATGTTTCTGGGGAGGGAAGATAGAGGAATGAGACTCACAGTTTAACTTGGTTCCTATGCAGCACTGTTCCCACTAGGTTCCCAGTTAAAATCCCTCCCTGGCCTTGCATTTTAGGACCTTAATTATCAGGGTTTTCCTGATACGTTGATTGCAACATCTGTCCTACAATCCTGGGTACCCAGGTCAACCTTTCTGGAGCTCCTGGATCCTCAACTCTGCTCCCCACACCTAGACCTGAAGAAGAAAAATTAAAGACCAAAATGCTAACTCCATTTCTTCAGGCCAGGGGGAGGGAGAAGGTGGCCCTCATGTCCTTCATCTGTCCCAATAATGACTATGCACTAAGTAAATGATTCCACCCTTGAGTACTACCGGAAAGAAAGTGACTGCCTCAGTCAGAATTAAAGATGCAGACAGTTCCAGCTACATAATCAGTGGAAAGAAACTACACCCACATATGTGTGAGGCTAACACAGAATGTCCATACATACGCTGCATATCTGTCTCATGGTAACAGGTCCCTAATACCTCCCATATGGGTTCTTTTATTTTAGGTGGGCTGGGTATGAGCCAAACTCCATTAAAATAGTAATATTATTTAATATTTATATAGCCCTTTGTGGGCACAAATTATTTAATATATAATATTTTATGTGGGCCTTGCAACAACCCTGTGACATAGGCGCTCTTATTAACATTTTATAGATTTTTTAAAAAACCCTGAAATTCAGAAAGCTTGAGAGAGCTTACCCAGAGTCTCATAGTCCTGTCAGAGTAGTAATTTGAATTTAGGTCTTCCTGACATATCCAGTCCTCCACCCGTTATTCCATGCTACCTTTCCTGAAGACTCTTACTTTCTCTTTGCTAGGACAGTAACATGGCAGAAATAACATTGTGACCCTGGGCAAGTCACTTAACCGTGTTTGCTTCCATTCCCTCAACTGTATAATGAGCTGGAGAAGGAAATGTCAAACAACTCTAGTATCTGATAAGAAAATTCCAAAAGTTGTTCACTGAAAAAGGACTAAACAATAACAAAAAAGAAACCAAAAGACTTGGATTTTACTTTTGGCTTCGTGACTAATTTGCAATAATTTGGGTGTGCTCTGTAGTTAAATGAAAATAAAGGGTTGGGTTAAATAAGTGAAAATAAGGGGTTGAGTAGATGACCTCTGAGGTCATCTTGTCTCTTCCTTTGTGAGCTTCTATGATTTTTTATATGTGAACTCTGACAAGATCTAGTTTAAAATTCTGAACAAGTTAAAATCATACAAATACATCAGGAGGCATATTTTCATTTTTGCTACTTTGAAAAGTAACTCTATTCATATTTCGCTAAGAGATTGTAAGCATGCATTTGATCACTAGGTTTCATCTGTCATGTTCCAGTGTCAAAATATCATGGAAATATTGTGAGCCAGATCATAAAATGGAGTGTATGTTTCTCCCACCCAGGAGACTGTTTCTTCTATTGACACATTCTGGGGTTGGAGCTTAGCGTTTTGTTCAGTTTCTCTTCAAGCAGCTTGGCAAGTCCTGAATGCTTAAAATAACTCAGAACTGATAGAGATAAGTAAGTAAGCTATCTCTAGTGAAGAATGATAACAATGCCTCTTCACTTCTCTTAGACAAATAAGGTGATGGTTCTACAATTTGGAAAAAAAGATGCCATGGAAATAACGTAATATTCCTAAACGTGATGGTGCAAAATTATAGAACACTGAGGTCATTTCAAAATACTTGTCTTTTTTTTTTCTTTTAAATACTATTGTCTTTTTTTTTTCCAAATTTACACATGAAGAAAAATTTTAACATCCTTTTTTAAATAAAATTTTGAGTTCCAAGGTTTTTCTCTCACTCACTCCTCTCCCTCTTCCCTAAGACAGTAAGCAATTTGACAGTGATTTTATATGTGCGATCATATAAAACATTTCCATATATGTGTTGAAGAAACAGAAGGAAAAAACCAACAAAAAATAAAGCAAAAATAGTATGCTTCGATCTGCATTCAGACTCCATCACTTCTTTCTCCAGAGTTGGAGAGCATTTTCCATCATAAGTCCTTCAGAATTGTTTTGAATCTTTTTATTGCTAAAAAGAGCTAAATCAATCAAAGTTGATCATTGCACAATGTTACTGTTACTGTGTGCAATATTCTCCTGGTTCTGCTCACTTCACTTTGTATGAGTTGCTGTAAGTATTTCCAGGCTTTTCTGAAATCTTCCTACTTACCATTTCTTACATTACATTTATATACCACAACTTGTTCAGCCATTCCCCAGTTGATAAGCATCCCCTCAATTTCTCTTTACCACCACAAAAAGAGCTGCTTAAGTACTTTTGTATATATAGATCTTTTCCCTTTTTATGATCTTTTTGGGATACATGTCTAGTTGTGGTCCAAATACTTAAGATACTAGCAGATGTCTTAGGCACCAAACAATAGCTTCAGTTTTCCTTTTCATGAACTGAAAGGCATTGCTTATGATTTTTCCTGGCTACAGAGGAGAGAAGGATTTATTTCCCTTTACTTTCTTCCAGGTCAGTTGCATTTTATTGGTGTAGAAAATTTCCTGACCAGTGTTTATCTCTATGATTCCACATTTTTGCATAGTTGGAACAAAAGCATAGGGGCACATGCGCTAAACGTTTAAGAGCAACCAACCATTACTCATTTCAGAGTGCTGATGGCACCTTACAAGACAAACCAATAAATTAGAGCAATCATTCATTCAGAAAGCATTTATTCAGTATATACTATGTGCCAGTGCCCAAATACAAAAAAGAGATAGAGCCTGCCCTGGAAATATCTACATTCTATTACGGTGTGTGTGTGTGTGTGTGTGTGTGTGTGTGTGTGTGTGTGAAACAACTATAGAGAGAAATAATATATGTCAACAGATAAATAATTGAAGATATGTATCTATACATACAAACATATGTGTATACATATGCAAGATAGCAGACAGATAATTTCATAGTGATTTGGGGGTGAGTACTAACAAGTGGAGGAGGAATAAAAAAAAAAGAACTTTTGAAAAAGGTAGACCTTGAGCTGAGTCTTAAAATTTGGAGCTAGGGATTCCAAGACATAGAGGTAAGAAAAGGGGTATTTATATTTTATCCTAAAGGCAATAGGGAGCCATTGGTGCTTATTGAGCAAGGGAGTAACATGAATTTTAGGAAGATCGATAGGGCAGCCATGGCTGGAGAAATATCTACTAGACCTCACCATGTTAGCTGGTCTAGCTTTTTGAAAGAATAAGAGGGCTAGTTTTTTCTTTAACTTCCTTAAGATATTTGTATCATTTTCATGACTTCATTGGCTTATGTACAAAAGCTAGAGCACAAGGAGTCAGGAATTGCTTGACGGCAAATGAAAAGACAAGAAAGCTTCAGGCAACTAAATCAATGCCGTATTCTTGAGGAATTTTCTCTGCACTGATGGTGTTTACTTAACCATGGAGACCAATTAAGAGGCTATTAAAATAGTCTAGCTAAGAAGCAATGAAGGTAAGGATTAGGGTAGTTTTGTAACGAGAAGATGACAGTTTGGGAGAGTTATTAAAGAAATTGACTCAATCAAACTTTGCAATTTATTGGGTATAGGAGTGAGAGAGGGTGAAGGGAAAAAATGACTTCTAGGTTAAAAGCCTGGGTGATCCGCTTTGTAAGAAAAAAAAAACAAATGTTAGAAAGAGAGATAGAGGCATATTTACGGGGAAATATAATCAGTTATGATTGGGTTGAGTTTGAGATGGCTAAGGAACATTTAGGTAGAGATGTTCAGCAGGCAGATGTAGATGGGGGACTGAGGCTTAGCAGAGAGATGGCAGGAAATGACCAGAGGACCAATAGATAACAGCCTCCAGAATCTAGATAAAGTAATTTATCTGGATAGAGAGAAGCTCAGGGAAAGAGAGAGCAGGTTGAAGGGTAAGGACTTGGAAGTGGCAAGTGGGAAGAGGAAGAAGTCTGCCTAGTCTCTCTTCTTGGCTCAGTGCCTTGGGCATAGGGGAATTAAAAATGGTACTTCCAGGATCAAAACAGTGCCCGAAATGCAGTATCTTCAGGAGATAACCACATTGTTTTTAATTATGAGGAGGCTGGGGGGGTAGGGGGGTTGAAAATAAAGGAATATAATGTAAATGGCAGATCATTTTAAAAAAATCACTGGCACCACAGAAGTTGTAAAACCTTTTTGACCTTTAATTTTGTAACCTATAAACTGGCAATCAGACCCATAAGTGCTTGTAATCGTAATAGAAATTTGAAGATTTTCCCTGCCCCTTAATAAGCCTAGGGAAAGGCTCCTCCTTGGTTATTAAATGCTGTGATGAAATTGAAGTTTACTAGAGACCCAGGGGTGGAGAGTTTGTGTAATTTTCTAATGATCGTGTTTAGTAATTAACAATACTTAGTGACTGATTGATAGATAAGTGACTGATGAAGTTGAACTATGATTGCCCCATGAAACTGACTATTGTATTACGAGATGACTGAACGCCTGAGTAAGGAGGAAAACCTCCTCAGGGATACCAGATAATTGTTCTTTTGTTCTTTGTTTTAAATATTGTGACCACTTTGGTGAAAATTATGTGGCCATTTTAATGATAAGCCATTGTGAACACTATATTGTGAGTTTCTGTGATAAGATGTAATGTTGTGAATATTACATTGTGATTTATTGTGAATGTTTCCTCTGATTTGTTCTTGGATAAATGGAGTGTTCACTATACTGTATAATCAGAACCTTGAAGGCTGTTCACAGTGGCATTCTTTTGGGAAGCTGCTCATGCATGGCATTAAAGAGCTTACTCTTCAGTAAACTCACATAGCTAAAGCACTTAGAAGGAGTTAATCAGTCTAGTAATCTATTCTGAACATCTCAGTGGCACCCCATATTACTATACAGGTGGTTTTCTTCTTTCTTATCTGTTTTGTTAAATAGTGATTCTCTAAAGCAAGATGTAGTTTATTCAGTTTATTTTTTCCTAATTCCATTTCCTTAATACTATGCTGATTCATACAGTTAGGACTATGATGTTTAAGATGCTTTTTCTCTCCATTTGTAATCTTACTTGGTAGGTATAACACAATATCATATAGATGAAAGCATTCTGA
>CM053583.1:112113313-112137605 GCA_028627135.1 Pseudochirops cupreus
TAGTGGATCAATGGAATAGATTGGGTACAAAAGACTCAATCATCAATGGTTATAATAATACACTATTTGATAAGCCCAAAGACCCCAGTTTCTGGAGTCAAGTGGTAAAAGTTTATTGTTATACAGCAGGCAGGAGGTCTTAGGAAACCTGTAACTTTAAAGGAGTCATAGATATATTTTTATAGAATAATCCATAGTATAACCTGTGCCAGTTATGCTAACTAGGTGAGTAAGGGTGGGATTAGGGAGGAGTTAAGGAGTGGTCAGTGCTTAAAGGGACATGCACTTTTAACATCAACTGCAAAAGCCTATTGCCCATAATTCACTGGGAAATAGCCCAAGGGGGGGCTACATGGAGGTGTGGTTTTAGGCTTGAAACATCACTAAATCAACTAGAGGTCAGGGTATTTTGTTAGGGCATGCTACCCTTGAGCCAGGGAGAAACTGCCTTAAGACAGTGTTTTGGAGCTAGAGAGAAAAGTGACTTTGCAAACTGATGTGATTTTACAAACTGGGGTTCAAGCACAGGCACCCAAGCACCCCATCATTCCCACACTTCCATTTTCATAACCCAAATTTCTTTGCCACCACACTTTGTATAATATAATTTTAAGTTATTTTTATTATGAACTTAATCAAAACTGACAAGTATAAGCACTGCCACATAAAAAAGAAAAAAAGACTATAAAACCATGAATCTGTCACATACAATGTTTTTCTCTAGTAAGTTTAACACGAATATGCTGGTACATATTTAACAACTGACTGTCCAACAAACTTGTACACAAAACCCGTTTTGAATTTTAATTTGCATTATTAAAATTTTCTCCTTCACTTTCTTAAGTGTAGACCAATGGTGTCAAATTCAAATAGAACTAAGGATCACTAATTCTTAAATAAGGATCCCTGCTGGCCACATATTGACTTAGTTTTAAAATGTCATATTATCTGTGTTTTACAGTATTTTTATTTATTTTGTTCTGTTTCACAATTACATTTTTTTTTTCATTTGATTCAGTGCCACTCTGAAGTGTTATCAGCCACATCCAGTCCACAGGCCATATGTGGTTGAAACAATCAACGAAACAATAAATAAAGCCCTGATACGTAGCATCTGCCTATTTTGGACATAAATTCTCACACTGGAAATTTAATAATTGCTCTCTAGACTGAAATAAATTGACTTCTCCCACACCCTCACACCTTCACCACTTGGTTTAAGATGACCACACCATTGCTTCACTTTGTGTCCCCTTCTGGACTTTCTTCTGATCTCTTCTGTGTATTTTTAAAAACATTCTCTGTCTCTCTGTCTCTGCCTCTGTCTCTGTCTGTCTGTCTGTCTGTCTCTCTCTCATTCACTTTCTGTCTTCCCCTGTCTCTCTCCATCTCTTTCCATCTCTCTGTCTGTTTCTCTCTCTCTGTCTCTCTCACTGTCTGTCTGTCTCATCGCTCCCCACTCCTGATTAAAAGTCACCCCCCCCGAAAAAAAAGACAAAAACAAAACCTCTCCTTCCCAAATAAATCCTCTTTTATAATGAGTAAATGTAAGTAAACAAAACATATTCACATGCTGGCGCTACTGGAGTATGTATATCTCGTTCACCACATTTCTGCCACGAAATAGGATGTATTAGGCTTTTAGAGTTATGATCACTTATCAAGTTTCTTGGGTCTTTGAAAGTTGCTTTCCTTTACATCAATGGGATATAAATTGCTTATATGATGTCATTTTCTCACCTTAGCAGCATCTGTTTTTAAGACTCCTAACACATCTTCTATAAAATGAAAATAAGTCATGGAGTGCCCTGTTAACACCACGAATATTTATTTGACATGTCTCTGTAGTCCTCTGGATCAGATATTTACTGTTTAATTCCAAATATCACAATGCTTCAGAATGAAAAAAATTACAGGAGAGCAAGTAACACAAATAATTTCCTTATTCCTAGTCTGTGTGTCGAACTATTCAGGATTTGGAACTTTTTTCCTCTATTGCTATATCTTTTTATCTGTCCGATTTTTCTTTCTATCTGATTTTCTGCCAGACAATCCTCTACCTAAAGGTGTCAGGCTAAAAGTAATCACTGCTATTATTAAGAATCTAAATATATGCAACAATTGTATTTATGAGAAAACTCCAACATTTAAGTCTCAGTATAACTTTAAATCTTTTTATCTCTGAGTTACTTTTTAAGATTATCCAGTGTAAAATACCCAGTTATGTTTTTTTTTTCCTGTTACCTGCATGGAATTTCATTAGTGAATTTGAAATATGACTTAATTTACTGAAAACTGATTCACATACAACCTTTCTGGAACTCAGAGAAGGCAGAAAATCTCCTGAGTGTGCTCATGGTGTTGCCTTCTATAAGTCTATGTTAAATGATGAAATACCATTTGTAGCTACTCTATTAAGAAAAAATCCCTGGAGATACTATATGCAAGGACATGGATGAGAGTCACAAAGAATGGGGCAGACAATGCCAAATTGTGATCTGAATATTTAGAAGGAATACTCAAATGATAAGATGAGAGATCAGAGTATACTCTGATATATCTATATTCTCATCAAAATGGTACTTTCTCTAAAGATACAGATCATCAGTTATCCATGCCTAGCCATACTGTATGATTCTCATTTTTGTCCTCCCATCAAGTCTCCATATGTGGACTTCCATGTTTTCTCTTGACACCAAGAAGCAGTCAATGGAGTAAAAAGGCTATCCATTGATCATCCCTCATTCTTACTATGGAAATAGCCCATTTTCTTTTCTGTTCATATGATTGATGATGTTATACCAATTTTCCCATGTAATTCCTTGTTTATAATGTGTTGTAGCCTACTCACACCCTTTACGAAACTCTTCACTGCCCTTTGGATTATCTAAACTTCAGTTTGTCAAAGTACAATATTTCATAATTCACTACCATATATATCACCCAAATAATACTGGTACTGAAAAAGATATGCCTTTGTTTCAGAGAAAATCCTGGAATCTCTAAATAAAGTTCACAGCTTCCCAAAGGCAATCCATCCAGCTCTAGTCCTATTTAATTATGGATCCAGGATATTATCCATTTGTGTAATCTGTCCAAGATAATAACTATTATAACATGATATGATTTATAATTAATAAGTATTATTTTTAAAAAAATAAACATTTATATAATAATTTGCAAAGTACTTCACATATCTTACCTCATTTCATCTTTACAATTATGAGTTAGATATTGGCCACATTTTAGAGATAAGGAAACAGACTAGAGGAGATTTAAATGATTTTTCCACTCTCTTTTACTGCTATGAAGCATCTGATTCAGGATTCAAACTAAAATCTTCCTAACTTTCTGTCCAAAAAACACTCTATATACTCTGCCACATACCTACACAACGTTCACATACAACTTACACATATACAGATGTATGTCTCTATATAGATATTTCTATGTGTGTTTATGTGTACAGTAAATCCTCAACTTTCACAGGGGCAACATTCCTAGAAAATGACCCAAAAGTCAAAAGTACAAACACTGATACATTGAAATAGGAAATGGAAGAAAGAGGGGGTAGTTTCATGTGACCAACCAAAACTGTAATCTTTCATGGAAGACAATGGCTATACCATAGTCTGGCATAAAGCTTATCTAACACGTCTTTTTCTCCTAACTAAGCTGTATTGATGACTTTGGACACACTTGGGCTTAGAGTCAAAATGACTTGCACTATGCTTTAAGGGCATAATCAAAACACAAAACTTGAGCTTAAAAACAAACAATGGAAATATGCGATGACAGCATGGGGAGCTCTTTACAATAGTAAGGTGAAGAAGACCAAAGAAGCACCTACTACAATTGATACCAGCCACTTCACACACTTGGATGGATTCCACATCTCATTCTTTTTTCTCTCTTGTATATATCTAGGTATGTGTGCAAATGCCAAAGTGTGCGTGAAAATAAAGTTACTAATAAAATCACACAAATACTGGAAGTCACAAATATTAAATATACCAATGTCAAAGATTGACACTCTCTCTCTCTCTCTCTCTCTCTCTCTCTCTCCTGCTGCTGCTGCTTTATAGTTTATCCCATTTGATTGTACATTGTAGTCTGCATGACAGCCATTCTTCATCCACTTGGCTGATTCTGTACCCATAACTAGGCTTCTTGTAAGTGTCATTTCAGAGGCTCTACCATTTACATTGCTATGTGAATTACTTGGGAAAAACCATAATTTAATATGGTTTTGTACTGTGAAAGCAATGGTCAAGCATGCTTCTACTGACATTAGGCTGTCGAGGAATATACACTCTTGACAATATAACACTAGACTGACGTGTTTTCTTGAACTTTAGATCTTTGTCAGAAGAGTGTTAGATTATATGCCATACAAGTTTCATTTTCTTTTGTTGCATTTTTGAATTCTTTGGTTTTTTACAACTAATGAAATATGCAAAAGATGTAGCTTTTAAAGAGAACATTTCCATATCAGAGGTCTTGTGACACAGGAGAGTAGAGAGAATCAGAGCAGAGGAGAATCATATAGTTTTTTAGACTATCAACAAACTTTAACTTTACTGCCAATAATCTAAAGAGCTATTCTTGTCTAAGTGAACATATCCCTAGGAGTGCTCAATCATATCTGTTGGGACATTCTTGCTATAAGCAAAACCAGAAGAAAGAAGGTAGTTGTAATTAAATAATATGATGATAAAGAGGTATTCTTTAGAGCCACGGTTCTCAACCTGTGGGTTATATGCAATTTGTAACAATGAAAATACATCCTGCATAAAATTACAGTTATAAAGTAGCAACAAAAATAATTTTATGGTTGGGGGTCACTACAACATGAGGAACTGTATTAAAGGGTCGCAGCATTAGGAAGGTTGAGAACCACTGCTTTAGAGAGAAAAAGGTGTTGGCAGAATTGACTTCATTGCGTGCCAAAAAGATAAGACATATTATTTTGTGGGACATTTGTGTATTGTGGCTCATTATGTATTGCCGTCTTATGATAAATATTTTCAAGGAGTCTATGAACAAAAAAGTTGTGGCTTATGTACCACCATCAGTTACCAAGGAATGGCAAAAAATTCTATAATAATCTCCAAATCAAGTCAATATATAATATGACAACTGATAACAAAGCAAAGAGGGGGTAAATTGAAATTGGGAAGAAATATACAGTATAAAGGAATGAGAGGTACAAGAGGTAAGTTTTATGAGGCATCATGTCTCTATATCATGAACACCTTCTTAAAAATAATAAATAGGACTGAATCTGATAAGTGCTGAATAATATCTCAAAGAATAAAACTAACTACATTTTAACAGAAAGGAAAATATCTATTATTGACATGGGAGACTTTCATGAGTCAAGTGAGACATATCAGATATATCAGAGTTAAGATAAAAATTTATAATAAATATGAAGAAAAATAATCATGAAAAGACATGGCATACAATCAAAATGATTAAATCCTGAATTATTTAAATAAACCATTGAAAATTTTAAAAAATGGGAAATGGACAATAGAAATTCACACTGACTATAATAATTTCATCCAAGTATTAAATCAAAATAAGTTAACTGTTAAAATAGATCATAAGCATCCATACTGTGCCTTAATCAAGAACCTTTGACTTACTTGTCAATTGGAGAATGATTGCTGCCAAAGGCAACACTAGGTTATCATATAAACTTGTCTGTAAAACTGCATGAAGAAGGATGAGAGATGATTGTGAGCAATATCCTTTAATACAGGACAGAAGCAATGGAGGGTAAAAACTGTTTAAAGAAAGCATTGAAAGATAAGTAAGGAAAGTCATCATAAGGACATTCACAAATGAAAATGGAAATAAGACTACAAATAGAAGAAAAACGAAAAAGATGGGGAGAATCCATTTCCAAGGCTAATGGAACCACTACTCTTAGAGTCTTGCATCACAGTCCCTGAAGTGCTTACAATAGAGACAGAAATCATACTAAGGAGAACAAATATGAAAAAAAGCAGTCAGTTCAGATCAGATAGGTGTAGAGGAGATCCAGGCTAAATGTGATAAAATTGTGAGTAAGGTTAAGAGACTGATATATAGTATATCTAAAGGAAGAGAAAATAAATACCTAAGTTGGCAGGGTGGAGGGTTAAGGGGGTGGGAATCAAACCTTGTTTTTATACCCTTAAAAAGGAATCCAAGGCAATAACAGTAAGTACCAACTCAAATGCTGACTATCGTTTCAATACATAGTCTTCATTAGGGTCATCTATGCATAAATCAAGGGCTTTAAAGATAACAGTAGGGAAGAAGCAGGCTTCTGAAAGCAGTATTCAACAATGGATCACATAATGATTCTCTTACAGTTAACTGAAAGATGTAGAGAATACAAGACCCAATTGTGATTATTATTTGTTGATCACAAAAAAACACATTCCACTCGATACAAAAAGCTATTGACTTTTGGTTCTTGTTCTTGGTACAAGGTTCTTGTACAACAAAGAATCTCTCATCCATCTATGAGGAGCATTCAGGATTGTTTGGAAGACATTATAGCAGACATAATCTTGATCAATAACCTCCAACTGGAGGTTATATAATAGGGGTGTGTGTGTGTGTATACATGCATACATATACATATAAATATGTATATAGATATCTCTTAAAGCATAAAACAAGGAGACTCACGCTTGCCAAAATTATCTGCTTTCATAATAAAAGAAATTCAAAGCAAAATCCAGGTTAAGAAGGTATTCTCTGTAGGTAGTGAGTTACTCTAGAAATTCCTTTTTGTGAATGAAATGATACTGATTTTCTTAAGCCATAGGGCATTGCAGAGCCTCTTGGAAAATATTTGAGATCACTTAAAAGTGTTTGGCTTCTCCATCCATGCAGGAGAGATCAAAAGGAAGCATGTCTATTGCCCAGATTTCAACACACATATGAACGGATGCCCTAGAAAGCTTACCCAACATGAATATTTGGGAGAAACAGTGTGAATGGACAAAGAGTTTTACTCAGAATTTTAAAAGTGAAGGGATACAGGTCAATTGCTTTTGGGAAATTACAAAGCATTTTTATTGACCCAAAGCTTCCAATAACAGAAAAGTTACATCTTATCAATAGAAACATTTTACCTATGCTGCTACATGACAACAAGAATTGAAACACCTCTGTCTCTGAAGAACTAAGGTAAGTATCACCCAGAAGACAAAGGAAAGGTGTCCGATAGGTGTGAGAAGGACTCCAAAGAACATGACTAAAAGTTGCCATTGAGGATTTGTGTGACAAAAAATGAAGATGGGCTGGTTGCATGATGAGAGTGAGAGATGAAGATTGGACAGGATAAATGCTCCACTAGTACCCTTATAATGTTAGAATAGAGTGAAGAAACCTTTTAATATTTTAGATGGACTCTCTGTGGTGAACTTTTGAGGGAACACAGATGAGAGTTGCATAAAAGAATCAGCAAGGACAGATGGTTTGTAATATTACATAATTGGAGGGAACTCTCAAATTGTTAAGACAAGGGATCTGTGTATGTGCACACATATATGTGTGTGTAGATTCAAAAGTAAATTATATCCTCCCATTCCCCTTCCTCCCTCCCTCCACCCCTTCTTTTCCTCCTTCTCTCTCTTTCCCTCCCTTTCTCTCTCTTTTCTCTTTCCCTCTCCTCCTCCTTCTGTTCTCCCCCTCTTTTCTCCTCCTCTCTACTTGCATATGAATAATTATATACCTAGAGAGATAATGTATACATATAGTCTTGATGATTTAACTAGCATTTGGTTTGAAAGGTAAAAGGAACTATGATTTCATTTGATATAGGAAACTCTCAGTGAGGAAACTTCTGTCAAGGAGGCAGAATGAGCATCTTCTCTGAAATTTCAGGTCTTAGAACATTGCCTGAGGCATGGACAGGTTAAGTGACTTAAAGCCAGATTTTCTTGAGCCTTAGACCAGTTAGTTTTCTATACATACTTCATATTGCTTTTCTTCTGTTTTGTGAAATAATTAAAATACTATCAAATATACAGAATAGCAAAACTTTAATGGAAAAAATACAAGCTTTCTTTGACATCAAAAACATTTCAGGAAGTGACCACAGGAACATTATTACAAGCAATCAATTATACTTGTACTGTAGACCTGAAGAAATGTCAGAGACCTAAAGCTGACACACTGTATAATAAAAATTGAACTCAATCAAGCAATTAAAAAATAGCAATGAAAAGACTATTACATGAAATCGTCTACTTCTTCATTCTTACGGTCCCATGTTGCTCCATCACATTCATAACCATAACTTATTCGGCAATTTAATTGTTGGATATCCTCTTAGTTTCTTTTCTTATTCTTTTCTTTTTTTGTGCAAAAACAAAAATTGCTGCTATTAATGGTTTTATACATAAAGGAAAGACTTTTGTGAACTTATGCAGAGTAAAGTGATCAAAATTAGAACAATTTATACCATAGCATTAATAATATAAAAATAAAAAAATTAATAATTTTTATAAACTAATGGAGCACAAAATGAGCAGAATTAGGAGAATAACTAATATAATAACACTATAAGGACAAGTAACTCTGAAAGCTGGGACAACTACGATCAATTCAATGACCACTAAGGACTGCAGAAGACCATTTATGAAACATGCTATCCATGACAGGTTAAATGGATTTTGGATACAGAGAAAGACCAGTATACATATTTTTGTGTACAGCCATTAGGGGAATTAGTTTTTTTTTTATTATGTATATTTGTTCAAAGAGATTTGTTTTTTTTTTATCTTTCCCTTTTATTGCCCTAATGATTTGAGGGATTCTGAAGGAGAAAAAAATGGATGTTTTTACAAAGAGAATATAGGTTATAGGTTGTCTTGTCCTTTATTTTCAAAGACGTGATAAGGTAGTGTCTTGACTTGTGTGGAAACTGGACTTAAGTGAGGCAGAGTTGCATAAGTTGCCATAGTTGGGAAATGTTGAATGAACTTTCAGATCAGATCCTGATCTTATTAGTTTTACCTAACTGTTTTACTTAGTTTACAAAAGATCTCTCACAAAGTGGGAGTAACTGTATCTGTATGTAAATGTGAAAATAAAACATATCAATACAACTGAAAGAGGGGGCAGAGTGGAGAGGAAGATAAAGATCAAACATAAAAATTAAACAGAAAGAATAAAATGAAACTGTCACTGTTTTCAAGAAGTTGTTGATTCTACTAGGGAAGATGCAAACATGTACATGTGCAAAGAAATAAAATACAAGAAAAACACAGGTGGGTGCATTAAGAATTAGTGCACGGAAGAAGGAGGATTCTAGGTGAAAGTGACCTCTGAGCTGAGCTTTGAAGGAATGAGAATATTCTGATGGTGTTTTAACTATAAGTTTCTAGTAAGCCATAATGATTTCATTGCATAAGAATGGTAGCCTACACATAGACCAAAGTCTTGTTAACGTGGTGCCTTGAAGTTCAGACTTTGAGTGTAAGTAATAAATGAAAGATAATTATCATGGGCTCTGATAAAAACAATAATATAATACCAAATAATCCAAGGTGCCCACTTTACTGTGCTAGGGATGGAAAATTTTAAAGTAAAACTTTTGCATGTTTTTATAAGAAATTCCTAGACTGTTTACCCAACTTCCCAAGAATGAGGTATGAATTTGGAGTGAGACTACTATAGATTGGCAGTATTGGGTCATATGTCTAGAAAATTAATTTCTAAAGGGATGAAAAACTAATTGAAGCTGGCAGTTTCTTTCTTGCTTTTTTTTTTAATGACAGGATGTGAGTGCGCTGAACTGGAAATATAGGTATTCCATGAACCATTAACTCCTGAAAATCTTCACAGATGGCAGTCTCACGATAGATGCCAAAAACAGTCACCAAAGGTGCTTGACTTCTAGGAGGCAAACAATTTATTCTTTTGACTATGAGAGGTATTAGCTGGTAAATTAAATAAAACTTTCAAAGAATGTGAATGTTTTAAAAATAAAGAAACCAAATGACAAACTTTAACTTTCTATATAAGGTACTTAAAATGAATGAGTTCAGTTGTTTTGACTATCTTCATTGTTAACATAATTACTTGCCTAAGAAAAAAATGTGAAAATAATTGCTGACCTGCATTGAGTATATACTGAGACCAAAGGACTATCTGAGGATAATACAACATGCAGCTTGTTCCCTGACCATGGAAAGGGATATATGCCAGGCACCAGGCTAAGGCATTTTATAAATATCATCATTCACAACAACTCTTCAATATTAGTGCTATTATTGCCCATTTTAAAGTTGAAGAAGCTGAGGCAAACAGGCTAAGTGACTTACCCAGGTTCACATAACTAGTAAATATATGAGACTGAATTTAAACTCAGGTCTTCCTTACTCCAGTTCCAGAAGTCTAGGCCCAGCTGCCTCTAAGGGCAATCCCTTAATACAACATGCAACATTATTGGCAAAGTAATAATAGCATTACAATGAAACAGTCCAAAAGTTTATCAGTAATAGGATAGATTCTGAACTGGTACCACTTTGAATTGTTCTTTGTGAAACAGAGGCAGCTCAGTCAAGCAGAAAGATCCCTGGTCCCTTTGATCCTGGATGACACATGCTATCTGGGTAAGCTTGGACAAGCCAATTTATCAATATGAGTCTTGGTTTCTTCACTTGGAAAATGAGACTCATAATACTTGCACAACTTAGCTTACAACTTACCCACACTTCCCCTCATTGGTAAGAGATGAGCTTTATGAACTCTGAAACACACATAAGTTATTTTATTTAAATTGTTATTTTCTAAGAAACCTTGGTAACCAGGATCTACCAACTTGGACTCTGAAACATCAGAAAGATGAGGTGCTCCTGGACCTTTCAAAATTCACAGAGTCCTTGACGTTCCATTACCTTTACTTAGAAAGGAAAAGAAAAAAAACCACAGAGGCCAAGAACCATTCTTCAGTGGTAGACCCATAGTCTTAGAGAAGAGAAGACACCAAGGTCTCTTCTCCCTTCAGCAGGGTCTCTTGCCATATGCCATAAACAAAAGAATCACTAAGCTCCTGAAAAAAAAATGAAGATATCAAAGAAGTTGAAACTTACAGGACTTTTAAAATGCCTCAGCAGTCTCTCAAAGAGCTGATGAAGATGTTCAATAAGAGAGCCTCCTCTTCAACTTAGGGTGAGTGAAACAGAACCACCGACAAAAGTCTACACATATTCCAGAGTCTCTCCAAGGTATTCCCTTTTAAGCCATAATGACTCTTCCCAAGCAGGCTCTCATGCTCTCCACATGGGAGAGTTGCATTGGTCAATAGGGTTAGTGCACAAGCTGAAACCTGGTTACACTTGTTCAAAAAACCTCCACAAAACAACAGCTATTAAAGATGCAAACATGGAGGTGGAGGAGAAAAGATTCTGGATCTGGAGTCAGGAAACTTGATTTTAAATCTTACTTCTGCTACTTGTAATGGTAATAGAATTTAAAGATCCCCCTGTATTGGCTTGGTTTTTGGGTTGAGTGTTAAAACTCAGAGCTTGTGAATCCCACTTGTGGGACAGACTTGTTGACGTGAAGAGAGAGGGCTGAACTGGGAGGAGCCATGGATTTAGAGAGAAGGCCCAAGCAGAGGAGGCAAGAGTTGTTGAGAGAAAGACTGCTGAGGGCCATTTGGAGCTGCCGAGAACTGAGGAGGCATGGCTGTGATGCTAGTATTTTGTCTGTCTGTTTTGATGTTGTTTTGCCAGATTCACCTGCTGGTGAAGGACAGTGCTGCTGTTGTAGAGGTCCTGGAACCTTGTTGTTGGTTCAGAAGCCCTAAAGGAGGATTTTCTTGTTGTATGTTTACAGAAATCCTGGAAGAGGGTCTTGCTGATGTTTTCAGGGGTTCTGGTACTGTTCTGTAGGCAGAGAGTGACTTCATGAGGACACCAGCAATGTGTAGGGTGGCTTTGTTGAACTTTGGCTTCCCAGGAACAGGGATTGCTGAGTACTTATCTCACATCAAGATGAAGAAAGGACCTCTCCTTGGGCATTGACTGCTGTGATGATATCTTAACCTTGTTGTAGCTTAAGGTTGGATGGCCTTTTGTGCTCTCTTGCCCCTTTTGAGAAAGTGCTTGGCATTAATGGATGGTATTGTAATTCAGTTGTGATCCAGGGGTGGGAAACCTTTGAATTTTTGTGCTCTGTGATTGACCAAATGAATGTTCTTTTTTTATGATTGGAAACTAATCTCCATTTGAGTAGAGAAACTTTGACTGACTAAATGAATGTACTGCCCAGGAATGGGATGTTTTGACTAATGTACTGGCCAGGGATGGGATACTTGGACTTTGGTACTTTGCAACTGAATTGAGAACTTACTTCCTAAATGAATGAGTTACACTGTATTTTGAGTTTCTCTGTTCTGTGAATGTTTTGCCTTAATCTGAATAAATGGGGTTTGTTACACTGGTAATCTGAACCTTGGAGGTTGCCTTTGCTTGGCATTACACTGCTTAATGAGTTATGTGAGTTTAGGCAAATCACTTCACTCCTGTAGCTCTGTTTCTCCATCTTAGAAGATCCCTAATGTCCATTCCTTCTAGTTTCCTTCTAGTGTCATCCTAAAACTACAAAAGAAGTTAATGATAGAGCTTAAACTTATCATAAAAAAATGTTCTATGTGAAAACACAAAGTTTTATTCAGCAACTACCAGAGCTGTAACTAAGGCAGAGGGAATCAGGACTTTTGCCCAGAAGGCAAAATTTGGAAAGTTTCTGACAATACTTGCAACTTTTTCAGCAGTATAAAAACACCCCAGCTTAGAACCCATTTAGAAACAATAGTTAGATCAAATAGGAAGTTATAGCTAATAGCTATAGTTTGAATCTCCTTTATTGTGAATAATGTATCTTTAAAACTGGTCATATTAATGCTATCTCCATAGTGTATTTCCATTGGGCTGGAACTAGTTAACATATTTTTCATAATTATTCTTTAATGTGAATTTAGATATATACAATCATTTCATGAGATTCATTAATGGTACTAACCCAGACTTAGCCTTACCTCAATTTTCTGTACTTATCCTACTTGACAATTTGTGGTACTTGCCCTGGGTATTTGAATCCCTAGTTAGAGATAGGATGACAATCCAGATTTTTTTTAAAGATTAAATACAAGGGGCTCTCTTCTTCCAGAATAAACTTGCTTAAAGTGTCACTGTCTTTCTGGGATTATGTAAATCTAATATCCTGTCTCTAGATTACTCATTATTTCTTGATTCCTTTAATTAAACTTAATCTGGATTAAAATATGTCTTTCTTCAACTTCTTGTCACAATACTTGGTCAACCTCAAGTGCCAATACCATTAGTTCTGATGACAGAAAAATGCTTCTTTTAAGACATTTATATTTGTGCAGCATTCACCTGTTACCCAAAAGGAGACAATTCAGTGGTAATCCTACAAAGGGTCAAAATCTGCTATCAAGTACTTCTTACTCTGTCTCAGAATCTATTTGTATTCACAGTTCTCCCATTCTTAACCAGCTGCAGTCACTCCATTGTTCACAACTGGTGACTTGACTTCCCCAAATAGTATATGTTTGAATATATTATTTTCTTCTTTTACTTTCCCCTCCAAATTCCCCCCCCCCTCCAAATCAGAAATCTGTCATGTTGGAATTATGGAAAGCAGCGTTTTAGGGACATGATGTGGGGTGGCAGCAATATTTTATCCCCATTGTGTATTTCAGGCTAGATTTTCCTTAAAAGATGTTGAAACCAGCCTTGAAGCTTAATTGGTTTAGAAGAATAAAGGCTTAGATGGTTACCATCATTTTCTGTTTGCCAAAGTACAAAAAAGGTTCTCACTCATGCTTGGCTGGTGGACTATCATGAGCAACTCAAAAGCAGAGAAACAATGAGCTCAATGCTTATCCTTGTTGAATATCCTTTCCCTGTTACAGCTGTATAAATCTCCTTTAGTTAGTTATTGAAAAATTTCTAAGTATTTCATTTTATTCAAATAGCAAACCTAAAGTACCAGGGGTTTGTTCTGAGTCATGCACAGCCAAGAATACTAGGGAAGGAAAGAGGTTAGGATAGCTGGTCGATAATACCGTTTCTAGATCAGCAAGACGGTGGGTTGATTATTCAAAGACAGACAGACTGTGGATCAAAAATCAAGGTAGTCAAGATTGGGAGGAGGAGTAGTCAGGCATAAACAAGAGGTCAGGAATTCAGGTAGACAAATCTGATAAGTCAGAGAGCCAGCAATTATAAGAGGGATGTGAAGCTGATACTGAGCCAAAGGCTTTCTAAGCTACCTTCTTGAAAGGTAAGAATTAATGATAGAGAGTGAAGGGGTGGGCCCAAATCATCAGATGTAAGCCATGGAGTGATCAAAAAGAAGAAGAATTGTGATTATGTGGAGATGCTGAGCCTAGCTGGAGAAAGGAGAAAAAAGTGACAGCTGGTGAGTGAAAACTGACTTTGAATTTGGTTCCCTGGGGTTGGGGGGAAAGAGGGGAGGGCAGGAGGGTCTGATGATATGCATAGATATAGCCTGCAAGTCCTTCATTCTTGTTTTCTCCTTCCCTCCCTAAGAAATACATGCTGTAGAACTAGGAGAGATCAAGGCTTTCAGTATCTAGAGATAATGGCATTTTAAGGTGATCTGAATAATTCCAACTCCTTTCTTCCAAAAGTTGCTCTGACATGGAAGAGATAATTAGAGATATTCTATCTGTCCCTAGACAAGTGAAGGATTGCTTTCAGTATGCTAGAGCTATATTATACCAAGTTCCTTGGGTGAGGGCTCCTGAGCCAGTGAAATGAGATAAACCCCTAAAATATAATAGAGGCTCACTAGTGACATAAAGGTTCAGATGCAATTTGGGGAACTGGCTTACTCTTCATACTTGCTACACGAATCTGAACATCTTTATGAGATGTAGTAGATCTACCAGTATAAACTGAGTATTTTTACAATTTCATTTTCAAGATGACTAGAATCGTGGCAAATATTTGCAGACAGAGTTATGCAAATCCAAATCAAGATTAATGAAAGGAACTAAGGAATAATGAGCCTGATTCTACACTCTGAAGGTTGGGAGGCTGAGCTCACATAATCCTGGAGTTGAGTGACAACCAACTTCCTTCAAGAAGGAGTTATTGTAATGATGTCTCTTAAATACCCCACTCACCCACCTTTTTCTCTATGAATTTAAATGTGATGCTTAAAAATTCCACAAAAGAGAGATGAATAGGAAGGAGTCTTCTCTGTTCTACATGATCAGAGAATTTTTTCTTGTTGGTGCTAGGATTGATGAGAGGAAATAGCCTGACACAAATTCAAAGCCATTGTCATAAATTTCTCTTTCTCAAAATAGTTGTGTCACAAATGCAGTCTTAAGAGTGCTTGATCTGGTGTCAGAAGGCCTGGGTTCAGATTTGGGACATATGAGACCTTGAACAAATCACCTAAAATCCCTTAGCCTGTTTTCTTATCTGTTAAAAGGGTGGAAAAATAGACTTCATGGCCTCTGAATTCTCTTCCAGGTCTAAATCGGTGAAATGAATTCTTGGATCCTATTATCTCATGTAACTCATGGGAGTTAGGAAGGAGAATAAGCAATATTAATTAAGTACCCACTATGTGACAGGCAGGGCGTTAAGTGTTTTATAAATATTGTCTCATTTGGTAAAGGAACAAGGACACTGATGTTTGTGTGTAGAATGACATTGAAAACTGTCTTGTGACCCCCAAAGGTATCCAACTATCTGACTTCTCTCCATCCTGGTATATATCTGAAAAGAAGCCAAATTCAATAGACTGACTCTTGCAGTCTGACATGAATACTAGTTGAGACTACTCCAACCTAGATCTTAGTCCATATTCTGTGACCCTATAGTTATTCTGGTTAACTCCCAATGTTATGCAGCCCAAGAGACATCTTCCGCCCCCATACCATCCACTATGGATGGCAGCAAATTTGATGGATCTCTGCATAAATTCTCATTGAATATGAATGGAAGATTGAATCTAGGTTCCCCAGGATCACAGAATTAACTTTATCTTTCTAAAGTGCTTATGAATCACATGATACTGCCCATGCCTAGAACCTGCCTCCCAGAATGGACTTGAATAGGTAGGGATGTCTAAAGCAGTCTGTAGATAGAATCTATGATAGGAAAGAGCTGCATGCTCTGTTCTAAGTAGCAGAATGGTGAGCTTATGGTGCTCTCTAATCCACAGATTCTCCAGAATGTATTCATTTACACTTACCACCTGCTAGGTGGCATATGTCATCTTTCTGAGTGCAAATCTAGCCTCAGACACTTACTAGTTGTGTGACCTTGAATAAATCACTTAACCCTGTTTGCCTTAGTTTTCTCATCTTTGAAATGAACTGGAGAAGGAAATGACAAGCCATGGGGTCATGGAGAGTTGGACACCACTGAACAGCAACAAACCTGAGTTAGGTTTCAAATACCATGTCACTTCCATGAACTTTATTTCTACAGAAATGCAAGCTGGTTAGAAAAGCTCTTTCAACAAGAGGAGGAGAAGAAGGAGGAGGAGGAGGAAGAATGTGCATACAAAGGCAACAAAAGTGACTGATGAATACTCATGAATTCGATCATATCTTATCCTCATTCCTTTGCAATTATTCATCATGGGAGTCATAGAAAATGACTAGGGTTTGCTTACCCTAGACTGGAGCCTCTAGCTCTCATTGTCCACCTCAGTGTAATTCCTTTATCCCCACTCCAGTTCCAAGTGGTCATTTGCAGTCACTTGGCTACCAGAGTAGAACCCTCAACCTGGGATTTGACAATCTTTGCTTGACTTACCCCTAATAGCCCATGGCAGGACATGAGATGGTAGTGAGGCAGGGGCTCACATATCACACACCATTCTTGGATGAGTACATTCACCCACTTGGTTTATATATTAATCAAGCTAGTTAGCTAACAAGCTAGGTCAGTGTGGATATACCTTTGTCTTTGGTTCTATGAAATCCTTTGAAACTACCACATGTCAGAGTCAGTAGGATAATCTCTAAGCCTCAATATCCTCATCAGGGGGATAAACAAAAACAAAAGCAGAAAAAAAAACCCTGAGTTTAAATATAACTGATTTTTACTATGTGATCCTAGACAAATTATTTTATCTCTCTGTGCCTCTTTGCTCCAAAAATGAGGTTCCAATGCCTCTAACTACTTTTGTCACCAAGGCATTGTAAGAAAACACTTTGGAAGCCTTGAAGCACCTTAGAAATCTGCACTATTATTTCCAGAAATGTGAGGAACATAAACATTCATTAGGAAGCATTACTTTTTGCCTTTTTTCTTGGCTTTTAATTTTTTTTTTAAATTTTTAAAAGTCAGATATATGTTTTCAATCTGTATAAGGAACTCCCAGAGAGGAAAACTCCTTTTAGCACTGCAGATCAGCAATATTTAACTCAGTTTATGCTTTCTAAAGTTGCCTGGGATTAAATTAAGTGAAATTATGATAAATAAGAAATTAAATGACCTACAGGACACAGATCCAATAGGTCAGGCTTTCCTAACTCTGATTCTAACTGGCTCTCTATCCACTGTACCAACAGACCATTAAAAATATATTAATATGCAATACCATCCTTCCCATTTACCCCTTTTCCCTTAGCCAAAAGGGTCTCTTTGGGGGAGGTAGAGAGGAAAGAAAAAGTTAAGCCAAGCCAATACAGTAACAATTCATGAAACGTGAATATGTAGCATTTTTCTCTGGTGAGCTGAGAGTTCACACTTCTTAAAATACTCTACGATCTAGATTTTTGTGGAAAAAATTCCAATTCATTGCAGACACATGTTATTTTATTAAACTTCTGTAACTACTATAGGATTGCTAAATTTGATACATTAGGTACTTTTGGATATTATTTTAGGATTTCTATGAACCAAATATTAAATTCTTTTGAAAAAGTCATTTGGGCTCTCAGAGATTAAAATGTTCCTTTTAAAAAAACCTACTGATGTGTTTCCTTATTCTTTAATTCTCCAAGATGGGAGATTTCTTTTTCTCAGGTATGTCTTCTTTAAATTTAAAGAAAATTGTATCCATCTTACTAGAACTTTTTTTTTAAAAAATGAAAATAATATTTTAGTGACTTTTTTCCCCATGGAGAAAAACTGCTATCTGGAGCTTTTACAGAAGATGAACTGACAAGTGTCAGTATGAAATTAAATAGCAAATAAGGTGGCTGTTTCTGCAAAATAATATATAATAAATGAAAATATATAAATAAAATATTAAATATAATAAATAATACATAATTATGGTAGGTTTTTATGTAACACATATTTTTTCAATAGTCAGCAAATAGGATTCTGCTTCCCCCTCCTAATTATTTCTTTTGCCATGTGTAAAAAGTAAAGCAAAGAAATATATTCAAACATTCAAAAGAGAAAAAAAGATTTAATATAAAAGTGATTATTCTCTGCTAGACTCTCTAGAGTCTAAAGCAGACCTGCATAATATAGGGGCACCCCTGCAGACCTCTTGCAGCCTTCCAAAGGATTTTGGGCAGCTTGAGAAAAATGTAGAGTATGTAAATGAAAGAACAGATGTAATGGGTGCTCTGTTTACGCGCTGCATAACCTGCCTTCCACTAGTCACTACTGTGCCCATCACATAACTTGGTGGTTAGGTTACCACTATGCATTTGCTCCTGTTTGTCACATGACCTGTGTCAACCAACAAGCATTGGTCTTTCACTAGTCTGAGAGGAGTGAGAATCATATTTTTTTCACTGTGTTTTTGGTCATTAGTGGTATTGAACAGAGACAAAGTGAGAAAAGCCACATGTCAATGCAGCTGATGGCTGCTATATGATGTGAGGACAACAATGTGAGGATTCTTCCCCTCCCTCTCTGCACAGCAGCCCTCTAAGGTACATGAGGGTCTGCTTCTTGCTCCAAGGTTAGACATTAAGTTCAATATTTCTTTGTATGTAAGTAGAGAATTTTTGGTTCTAACAAAGTTTTTAGGGTGATTTTGTAAAATGGGTCATAAAAAGTAATGGAAGATTGAATCAAAACATTAGAGTGCTTAATCTAGAATAGACAAATAGATAGTTGTATACTTACATGAGACAAAATATTGTGCCTTGTTTGCTGAGAATAGCTGTTCTGAAGGAATACAATTTTTGTCACCATTTCAAACCAAAACATCCTGACTTAAGCCAATCGGATACCAGTGAAAAAAAAAAGGTCCAAATTGTTGAAAAATCTCAATGGAGAACACTGGTTTTTTCTAGAAAGCAAACTCAGAAAATTAAGTGGCTTCTAAGGTTAAGTTTTCAGATTCCTAAAGAAATTGCTACAACTGGGAAGTCTTTTACAGAAGGTAACTTCATAAAGAAGTGTTTGCTGATTGCAGTTTCTGGATTATATCCCAATAAAAAAAAGTGCTTTGGAGAAATTGTTTAATCATTAATTATAACTTTACTTGGAAAGTCAACCCCTAAAAACCTATCTGCAGCCTGAGAAAGTTTAGACTATTTTAATTTTGACCCCTACCGAAGGAAGAGCTAAGATGGTGGAAAGGAAGCAGTAACTTTTCTAAACTCCTCCAAGAATTCTGTCTCTAAACTTTAAAAAGTGAATTTGAATGGATTTTAGAGTGACAGAACCCATTGGGATGTGGAGTGTGGAGGATTCCCAGCCCAGGAAAATGCCCACACAGGTCTGGACAGGGGGACCGTGCAGTACACAGGGGCTACACCAGCGTGGATATGAGAGCAGACTACAGCAGAGTGAGAAGGAGCCCCAGCCAGTGGACTCATCCACCCCACAGGCAATTTGCAGCTGTCTCACCACAGGACAGAGGATCATTGGAGCTGGGTAACAGAGAGTGCAAGGCCTGCAGTGGGAACAGCGGCTTCTCCCGGGTCTACCAGCCCACAGTCTGGATCTCATACACTATCTTCCAGGAGTCAAGATGGCAGAATAGAACCTAGTTGCTCCAATCCGGCCTCCCTGACCCAGAAAACCCAGAAATAAATGTCCTATCCAGAATAAATCCAGAATTACCAGAAACAGCCTCAGGTTTGGGAGTCACTGAGGAAGGGGGGAAATGAGGCTGTACAGAGTCTAAGTCCAGGAGGCTGGGGCCAGCAAGCCCTAACAACAAAAGGCCAGGTATGCCTTAGCACCCCCAGGGTAATGTGCAGAAACCCAGTCCTGCTGGCCTCCAGCTGCTGAGCCTGCCTGGGGTGAAGCCCAGAGACACAGAGATGAAAACAGGAAGTGGCCAGACCACCCCTCCACAACAGATTACTCTGTGATCATCAGGGTAACTCAGGGGAAACACTGAGAATCCTGGCCTTGGCTTCAGTCTAGACACTCAGAGGCTACAGCTCATGAAGTTAACAACCAAACCCCTACCTCCCAGCCTGAGAAGCACATTACATCAACACCACAGAAACAGATATCTACTCTAAAAATCCAGAACATAGGCAATCACAATGTGGAAGAAAGAACCTGCAAGATCTAGAACCATAACATCCTTTTATAGTGAGCAAGAAAAACCAAATTCAGAGCACAACATGGACACTATACATACACTGGAGACCACAGAAGGAAATGTGAATTGGTCTCAACCCAAAAAAGCATTCTTGGAGGAGCTCAAGATAGATTTTAATAGCCAAATTAGAGAGGTAGTGGACAAATTTAAATTTCCAGTGACGATATTGGAAAAAAAATCTCACTGAAGAATGAAGAGGAAATTAAATCAATAATTAGGAATTAATTTGCCCAATTGTATGCACATAAATATGACAATCTTAGTGAAATGGATATTTACAAAAATATACGTTGCCCAGATTAACTGAAAAGAAAGTAAATTACTTAAATAACCCCATATCAGAAAAAGAAATTGAACAAGCCATCAGTGAATTCCCCAAGAAAACATCTTCAGGGCCAGATGGATTTACTAGTGAATTCTATCAAACATTTAAAGATCAATTGATTCCAATACTCTACAAACTATTTGGGAAAATTAGTGAAGAAGGAATCTTACCAAATTCTTTTCATGACACAAATATGGTACTGACACCTGAATCAGGAAGAGATAAAATGGAGAAAGAAAATTATAGACCAATCTCCCTCATGAATATAGATGCAACAATTTTAAATAAAATATTAGCATAGTGACTACAGCAACTTATCACAAAAATAATACATTTTGATCAGGTAGGATTTATTCCAGGAATGCAAGGATGGTTCAATATTAGGAAAACCATCAGTATCATTGATCATACCAACAATAAAACTAGCAGAAACCATATGATTATCTCAATAGATGCAGAAAAAGCTTTTTGACAAAATGCAACATCCGTTCCAATTAAAAACACTAGAAAGTATAGGAAAAAATGGAGTTTTTCTTAGAATAATAGGTAGCATCTATTTAAAGCCATCAGCAAGTTTTATATGTAATGGGGATAAACTAGAAGCATTTCCAATAAGATCAGGGGTGAAACAAGGATGTCCACTATCACCCCTCTTATTCAATCTGGTACTAGAAATGTTAGCAGTAGCAATTGAAGAAGAAAAAGAAATCAAAGGAATCAAATTAGGCAAAGAAGAGACTAAGCTATCACTCTTTGCATATGATATGATGATTTATTTGGAGAATCCTAGAGAATTAAGTAAAAAATTTCTTGAGACAATAAACAAATTTGTCAAAGTTGCAGGATATAAAATAAACCCACAAAAATCTGCAGCATTCTTATATATTTCTAATGAAGTTCAAAAGCAAGAGATAGTAAAAGTAACCCCATTTAAAGTTACTGTAGACATTATAAAATATTTGGGAATCTACCTGCCAAAACAAACCTAGGACCTATATGAACACAACTACAAAACATTTTTCACACAAATAAAATCAGTTCTAACTATTTGGAAAAACATCATTTGGTCATAGCAGAGTCGAGCTAATATAATAAAAATGACAATTTTACCTAAATTGAATTACATATTTAGTAACAACAATCAATCTACCAAAAAAGTACTTTATAGAGCTAGAAAAAATAGTAACAAAATTCATTTGGAAGAGCAAAAGGTCCAGAATATCAAGGCAATTAATGAAAAGAAAGGCTAGGGAAGGTGGTCTAGCTATATCAGATTTTAATTTTATTATAAAGCAGCAGTCATCAAAACCACTTGGTATTGGCTGAGGAATAGAGTAATGGATCAATGGAATAGATTAGGTACAAAAGACTCAGTAGTCAATGACTATAGTAATATACTGTTTGATAAACCCAAAGACCCATGTTTTGGGGATAAGAACTCACTATTTGACAAAAACTGCTGGGGAAACTGGAATATAGTATGGCAGAAACTGGGTATAGACCATTATCTAATGCTATATACCAAAATCAAGTCTAAAAGGTGGCAAGATCTAGGTATAAAGGCTGATACTGTAAATAATCTGGAGATGGAGTAGGGAAGACTTTATGACCAAACAAGAGTTGAAGAGCATTATAAAATGCAAAATGGATAATCATGATTACATTAAATTGAAAAGTTTCTGTACAAACAAAGCCAATGTAACCAAGATTAAGAGGGGAGTGGGAAATTAGGAAAGAATTTTTACAACCAGCGTCTCTGATAAAGGCCTCATTTCAAAAATGTACAAGGAATTGAGTCAAATCTATAAGAATACAAGTCATTCCCCAATGGTCAAAGGATATGAACAGGCAATTTTCAGAGGTAGAAACTAAAGATATCTATAAGCATATGAAAAAATGCTCTAAATCAGTATTGATTTGAGAAATGCAAATCAAAACAACTCTGAGGGACCACATCTCACCAGTCAGATTGGCTAAGATGACAAAACAGGAAAATGACAAATGCTGGAGAAGATGTGGAAAAATTGGAACCCTAATGCATTGTTGATGGAGTTGTGAACTGATTCAACAATTCTGGAAAGCAATCTGGAACTTTGCCCAAAGGGCTATAAATAATTTCATACACTTTGACCCAGCAATACCACTTCTAGGGTTGTATCCCAAAAAGATCATAGAAGTGGGAGGAAGACCCATATGTACAAAAATATTTATTGCAGCTCTCTTTGTGGTGGCAAAAAATTGGAAATTAAGGGGATGCCCATCAATTGGTGACTGATTAAATAAGTTGTGGTATATGAATGTAATGGAATACTATTGTGCTATAAGAAATAAAGAGCAGGTGGACTTCAAATTTACATGGAGAAGATAATCACCTCAAATACCCATAAAATATTACTCTAAGCAAATTTTAGGGCTCCAGAACTCACAAAATTAAAGAAAAACAAATCTCCCACTGAAGGCAGCTTGGCAGGTGGGACAGGAAGGGCTCATAGCATGCACACTGGGAGCTGAGCCCAGCCCAGCCTGAAATTGCGGCTTGGCCCTGGAGCAGCCAGGACAAGCCACAGTTGGAGCCTTCAGGACAGTGGATCAGTGGCAGCTGTGGTGATTTCCAGAATTATCAATCCAAAAGAAATAAGCCCTAAGTTAAAGGTTAGTGGAACTCAGCTAAATTCAGGGGAGAGGATCTGGCCAAACTGTCTCCAGAGCAAGGAAGCAGCAGAAGTGGTGGTCCTGCAGCCGCCTCCACGTAGCTGCTTCAGAAGCTCCCAGCCTGCAGACGGCAGGGGGGCCAAGCAATTGTTCAGAGGCTAAGTGCTCTTGCCTTGAGCTGCCTTGATCAAGATCGTGGTCTTGAGTGGTGGTCCTGGGGTGAGTTTTCAGTGAGCCAAAGATGGTGGGGGCTGCAGTGGCCTCCTAATAGCTCCAGCAGCTGCAGAAACAACAGCAATATGGAACAAAGCTCTCCCCTCTGGAAGCAGAGTTCCACAGAGCTAAAAAGTCAAGTAATTGACTGGCAAAATGAGCAGGCAAAGGAAGCAAACTAAGAACAGCAATCCAACTTTAGATTCCTTTTTTAGGGACAAAAAGGATCAAAGCATGGAATGGGAGAAAGACAACACACTCGGAAGTCCCACACCAAAAGCTTCCAAGAAAAATGGAGACTGGTTACAAGCCATAGAGCAGTTTAAGAAGGATTTTGAAAACCAAATAAGAGAAGTGGAAGAAAAATTGGGAAGAGAAAAGAGAATGATGTAAGAAAATCATGAAAAGAGAGTCAACAACCTGACTCAAGAAAATAACACCTTAAAAAATAGATGAACACAAATGGCAAAAGAGGCCCAAAAAGCCAATGAGGAGAAGAATGCCTTAAAAAGTCAAATTTGCCGGATGGAAAAAGAA
>CM053583.1:112138105-112165208 GCA_028627135.1 Pseudochirops cupreus
TTTCTTTGCTAAAAGAAAACAATAAACTTATAGTTTATATTGTTGAACTGTCTCTCACATACAAACTTACCACCTTCCCCATCCAGATGTCTAAAGACCTCCAGACCACTCTTTCTCCTTCCTTAATTTTTAATGTATCTAATTCACCATCCCCTTCTCTATCCCAGGCCCAACACCATCTTTACTGATTTCAGCATTGACACTAATTGACAACTTCTGGCAGTTCTGTAACTTTGTTATTTCCAATGACCTTCACCTCTTCTCCTCTTGAGTGAACCCCTCTGTCCAGCAAAGACATGACCTGACTATTTTTGAAAAGAAGAAAACTGAAAACAAGGTGGTGTACCCATCAGTTAGGTTACAGCCTAACAAAGAATTGCTTATGAATGTCATGAAACATTAAGGCACAGGAAATGGCAAATTCATAGAATTATGGAGAGACATATGTATTCATGCAGAACAAAGTAAGTAAAACTATTAGGCCACCATATACAATTACCACAATAACAAACAGGAAAATAAACTCAGTTCAGTAATCTTGACTTTAGAGGAATGACAGCAAGGCAGAACTCTCTTTGGTAAGAAAGTGGTCTAATAGAGGTATGTAAAGCAGATGCCATAAGATATGATGAAAGTGTTGGTTAAATGATAGTGACTACACAAATCATGGTTGCTGTTTTGATTAACTCTTATTTTCTTTTAATTAACTTTTGTTTATTTTTAGTTTACAGCATTCATTTCCATGCGATTTTGAGTTACAAATTTTCTCCCCATCTTTCCCCTACCCACCACCCCAAAACAGCGATCCCACTGTATATCCCCTCCCCCAATCTGCTCTCTCCTATGTCCTCCCCCATCACCCCTCTGACTTTCTGGTAGGGTAAGATGGATCTCCTTACCCCAGTGCCTGTATATTTTAATTCCCAGTTGATGTAAATAATAATAATTATAATTATATATATATAATATATACATATATTAACATTTGATTATAGAACTTTAAATTCTAGATTCTTTCCCTTCCTCCCTAGTCACCCACCACCACTGGAAAGACAAGCAATTCAATACAGGCTTTACATGTGTAGTTACACAGAACATCTCCACAATGGACATATTGTGAAAAACTGACTATATTTCCCTCTTTCCTATCCCACCATCCCTTTGTTCTATTCTCTGCTTTGTCCCCGTCCCTTTACAGAAGTGTGTGCTTCTAACAACCCTCCCCCCCTCAACATGCCCTCCCCTTCATCATTCCCTCTCTCATCACCATGCCCCCTACTCTCCTGTACCCAATTTAGAGTGTATGTCATTCCTTCCCTAAGCCAAATTCAATGAGAGTGAGGTTGACCCATTCGCTTTTGCCTTCTTGTTCTTTCCCTCCATTATAACAGTTACCCCTTGCCTCTTTTATATGAGATGATTAACCGCATTCTGTCTCTTCCTGTCTCCTCTCATTTCTATTCCCCTCCCATCTCACAATTTCACCTTTTAAAATATCATCCCTTCCTATTATATTGATTCTGTGCCGTCTATGTACACATACATACACACACTCACATATGTACTCATATGCATACACACACATATGTGTGTGTGTGTATGTGTTTTGATTGATTCTTGCTTTGCTTTAAGAACCTTGGAGGAAGTGTAAAATGGCATTGTTTACAGAGAAATTACAAAGATGTAAAAAAAAAAACCCAATAACAAACAACTTCAAATTCTGCATTTTTCCCCCCACAGGACAGCATTCTTTTCTTCTTATACTTCTAATTTTCCTGGAGACCAAGTCAAGAACATCATTTGTCCTCATATTGACCTCCAATCCCTCATCATTTTCCTATTCATCCTGTTCATCTGGGTCCACTAAATTCCCTGATGTGGAGTCATGGTTAGCAAATTCAACAATGTTATCGCCAGAATTGTATAATCTCTCTCATTCCTGTGAATTTTTACCATTCCTTTCCTCTTGATTCCTAATCCTGAGTAATTTTTCTGCTACACTACTTTCTCCATACAAAATCTGAATTCCAAGTTTCATTTCCCATCAGTGAAAACCCCTAAGAAGCAAAGAACAACCAAACATTTCTATGTGAATAAACCACTAGAGGGAGCCCACACAATCTCAGGAGTATAATAGAAATGTTAATACTGGTGAAAAGTTAATTAAACTTTGTGAAATAAGAGAGACACAAAATTACCCTGTCTCACAGAGACTTACAGATTTTCACATCTAAATCTATATTTATCCATATCTAAATATTATTTCTACTCACTGTCTAATTTTGTGTATCATTTTAAAGTCACAAAAGACACATAAGGAGTTAGGGAGCTATGCATCTGAAAAAGATAATTTAAAAGTCAACCAACTCCTGAGCTTAGTTTCTATCCTTTACTAACCTAAAGATCTTGCAGTGTGATTATCCTGAAATTTAACGAATCGGTATTTTTTTTTAAAATTCTGATTCATCATTTGTTTTAGGATAAAGGGAGATAGGATTATAATGAGGCACACACCTCACCAATCGTTGCTGCAAAGCTCTAGCATCAGTAGAGAATCCTTAAATTAGAACCTGCATTAAAGTGCTTCTGTTTTCTCCTGCTTCAAGTCATTCAAATTTGCCTGGTGTTTTACACACACACACACACACACACACACACACACACACATTCACACTCATACACACATATCATTCTACTCTTGATCTCAAATTTCACCTCACCCACACTGAGTCAGGAATTATTTGTCAAATGCTAAACTACACATTCCCTGGAATAAAAAATATAAACTGAAACAGTGGAAACTAAGGTCATTAATTTATTTTTATTAAATAAAGAGACATTTTCTGAGAATCTCCTACCTGCAAGGCACTGTGTTAAGTGCTAGTTTACTTCCCAGGGGAGTATGGCATCTTGTAATGGAAAGAACTTTGAACTAGCTGACAGGAACCTGGGATTGAGTTCTAGCTCTGTGGTTTGGGGCAAACCATTCATCTAGTTTGGGTTCAGTTTTCTACAATGAATGTTGGGTTGAGTTTCCTTTGAAGTATCTTCCAACTCTAATCATCTATCAATCTACCTTTCTCCAGTTTTATTTCAAATTATTCCCTTTCGTTGAGGTACAAGAGAAGGATCACTGGGCTGGAAATTAGGAGAGTTGATTTGAACCAAATCATTTAACAGTTTCGCATCATGGTCTCCTTAGATGTAAAGGGAGTATAAAGAGAGGGTAAAAGTATTAACAGTAATGCAGGGTTTTTGTCTCTGTCTCTCTGTCTCTCTTTCTCTCTCTCTTTGTATGTGTGTGTAATGCACAATGAAAACAACAAAGTGTCCTAAATCAGGAAGCTGCTATTTTTATTTGTCATTCTCTTAAACAGCCTTTTTCTTTTCCCCAGCTTAGTGGTTTTGAACACACTATTCTGTGCTGTCAAGTTTTATCTCTAGTACTATACCCCCATAGGAAGTCTTTCCTGATTCATACATTGAAAGGGATTCTCCTTTACCTGTGAATTTCCAAAACTTTTGGTTTTAAGTTTCAAATTGCATTGAAATAATGAAGAGTGAAATGAGCATAACCAAAAGAATGTTGTATACAGTAACAGCAATATTGTTTTTAAAAAAACATTATGGGAATACATCATTTTGATTGTTATAAATATCCAAATTAACTATGAAGATCATAGGAAGGAAAACACTATCTGCATCCGGAGAAATGACTGATAAATAGATGTATAGAATAGTTTTACACATGCACACATGTACACACACACACACACACACACACACATTTGTGTTGGAGAGAAGTCATCTCTAGGATGTCGGGGAAGAGGAAGGAAAAAAAATAAAAATAAAGTTACATGATAACTTTATAATATATTTAAAGGGAATAGCAAGTCACACATAACAGATTGGCAGATTCATGTACAATCATATTTTTTTCTATTCTACTATGTTATGGGAATGCTTGTTTTATTTCTTAAGTTCATAATTAAATAAATAATTAAAAACCTTATACTTAATTGTGTACATTTTATTTCCCTACTTCTTATTAAAATAACCTTGTAGACAGAGTCAATATCTTATTCAGTTTTCCATCCCTCAGATGGCCTGCAACAGTCCATGCACGTTATAGATACTGGAGCATATTTGTAAAATGGATAACCACTTTATCTCCCTTTCTCCTCTACCACTTTCCTAGGGAATAAAGAACAAGAGAAAAGCAACATTGCTTGACACACACCTTAAATTTTGTAGAATCACACTTTGTAAATTTCAAACAAAGAAAGATAAAATCCTAAGGCCTGCATTGGCTTAGGATGAATGGGAAGTTCTTAATAACAAAATTCTAATAATATCACAGAAGTCAAACCAATGAGAAAGAAAACTGGGACCTGTTTGAAGAGATCAATATCACTGCAAAGGGAACTCATCAATTAATTCAGATTTTAAAAATACAAGTATGGACATTACCAGCAAAGGCAGGTATGGGGGGGCGGGGGGTGGATGGGGAAGGGAGAAGGAAGGCAGAAGGAACACAGAACAGTAGTATTTTTTCCTGTAAAATATATTATCGGTATTCCAGCAATTCAAAGGGCTCTGTGATCCTATCAATCTCTCCTATGACAAAGATTATATCTAACATATCCTTACCCCCTCATCATTTATAATTCTTGTCTATATCCTCCCATAAATCCTCCACAGAGGATCTGCCTAATATATTGGAGATCTAGGTTGTACCATTTTGTGAATACAAGTATTTTACTTGACCTCTTCATATTCCCTGACTATTGTTACATGAACAGTCCGTCCCCTTTCTTTTTTCCCTTCCTTTCCTTTTAAAAAAATAATCAAGCATTTATTTTTTGCTCCTTATCATTTGCTCTCCTCACAAATAGAACAATTAAAAAAATTTTTATATGAAGTCAAATGAAATAAATTCCCACCTGATAATCTATGATTTTAAAATTTTCACTTCTCTGTCAAGAAGTAGGTAGCATGTTTCACCTTCAATCCTTTGAACTCTGGTTTGTCATGGCATTAGTAACATTTCTAAAATATTTCAAAATTTTTGTTTGGGTTTTTTTTTTCATTACATATAAACTATTCTTCTAGATGAATAAAATTTACTCTGCATCAGTTCAGAGGGGGTTGTTCAGTTTCCTCTGAAACTGGCCAATTTTTAAAATTGTTCCTTAATATTGTGTTCCTTAATATGGGCTGGCTTTTACTTTTCTTTTTCTACGTTTTCCTCCATTTCAGCATTTTTTCTAAATCTGCTATTCTCTCTTAGAGATCCGACCTCTTTGAAGATATATTCCTTGACATATTTGATTTTTCTACTGCTATTTATAGTCCAGATTATAGTTAGTAATGATGATCTAATCAATTTTTTTTCTTTTTCTCCTACCAAAGAGAATGATCTTTAGATTTGAAATGGTAGAAAAAAATAATTAAGAAAGATTCATTCCCAACATTGAAGTCTTCAAATGAAGGCTGAATGAATAATTTTCAGGAATATTGCCCAGGAGGCTCCTCCTGGGGTATGGGTTGGAGCAGATGACCTCTGAATACTATTACGGCATTCAGAGTTTATGATTCTGTGTTTCTTTTAAAGCTTCCTGGGAAGTTATTACAGATGCAAGTATTATCTGAAAACAAAACAAGATAAGTAAAAATGTTCAGCTTTCCAGTTTCTGTGTATGCGTGACAAAATAAATTCTAGGAATGCAGCATCAAGCTGTAAACAGTGTGTTACAGTCATCCTCTCAGATCCTTGTCTTCACCTCTTGTGTAGCTCTTATTGTTCTTTCTACCCTTATCTTCCTTCCTTCCAGGTACCTAGAGCTACCAGTGCACTAGGTATTGTTATTTCACACTGTTCAAAGCAAGATGATGGATTGGTTGAAGGCCAGATAGTTTTCCTCCCCTTGGGGTCCTGCTTTCTAACCTTTTTGTTTGTTCTCTGGAAGAGGTGGTTGTTTAGAGACAGATAGGAACAACTACCCATAAAATCAGTAAATAAATTGCCTTTCAGACCTTTTCACATATTTTTCTCTATTCATCTCCCCAAAACAAGGATATAATGACTTATTAATAATAAGAAAATAGGTATGTATCTAATAACTCATATTCTCCTTCATTTAATAAAAATTTTACTCACATTAGATCATTTTAATCATCAACTTTAATCACTACATGTCTTAAAGTTTTGACTATAGTTTATCTAGTTTTTGTTTGTGATTGTGGTTTTAATTGTGCTTCTATGGATTCTCTAAACTGATTCTTTGTTGTATGTATTCAGAAGTTCTGGTCACTTTTCTTATATTGTTCCCTATGTTATTATAGTCTATCTTTTTTTACTTGTTATGTTCTTTTGGAAGCCCCACAATCTTTAAGTTATTGATGTACAGCCTGTCTTCAAGCAAAGTCACTTTGACTAGTACTGAACTTATGTTCTTTTTTAATATTACTGCCTTTTTCTTATCTTTTTTCTGTTTCCCTCCATTTCAGAATTTTTGTATTCCAAATCTGTTTTTCTGTTTCTTATAGAGTCTACTTCTTTGAAGATACTCTCCTTGAAATATTCAATTTTTTTTCTACTCTGCTATTTGTGTATGTTTTAAAATTCTGTGTCGAAAAGAATTTCCTTAAGAGTTTTATATCTCTCTATCAACCATTTGGGAATGCTGTACTGCCGTTCCATTAGGGAGTACAAAGTATTCTGTTTGTCATAAGACAATATTGGCTTCATTTTCTTCTTCTTCTTCTTCTTCTTCTTCTTCTTCTTCTTCTTCTTCTTCTTCTTCTTCTTCTTCTTCTTTTTTAGCATAATATGGCTTCTCCTTTAGGTTTTACTCATTTTTCTTTCTGTTTGAGGATATTCTCTGTTGTATATTTAGCTTGCATGCTAAATTTTTGCCTATAGTTTCTTTTTGAAATCTTTTGGGTGCATCTCTCTTTTTCCCTTGTATTCCCTGACAATTTTCAATTCCTCCCTTTTCCAGCATTGCCAAATTTCTTGAAGATGGATTGTTGGGTCTTATTCCTTTGGGGAATACAAAGGTTGCTTGATCCTGGCTATCTGTCCTGAGTAACCTTGAAAGTCTGGTCTCAACTAGGTTTCTAAACCTCCTGTTGTCATGCCCTAATTTCTATTCTTCTCTAGTCTATGTCCCTGAATGGTCCATGTGGCAAGTCTTTAGATCTGCCTGATTTTTCTGTTTACTCTCTCATTTCTGTCTGCTTTCTCATTGGTTAAGCAGAATCAGTGTTTGCCACTTATCACAGGGTAAAGAAGGGTCATTTGAGGTTAATAATTGCTGTAAGAGATCCCCACAACTGTCTCCAAAGTCACAAGCCCCTTTGTTTGCTTATGCTAATTTCGGGGGGGTGGGGTAGAATCATGGGGGAACATAGGACAACCATTGGGATACTGAATGAGTTTTCTCTAATTCATTAGATTTTTACTTTGGATATGGGAGGAGTTTCTACCTTCTTAGTTGTAGATTCAGCTATGATTACTCTATTATCTGCCATATAGTTCCTTTCTTTAGAAGTTCGGGGTTGAAGAGGTTTGAAGAAAGTAAATATCTGGTCATTTAGTTCATCATGAGATCTCATTATCTTTTAATCCTTCTAACCACCCCATGAAGTATATTGTGTCAATATTATCCATATTTTACAGATAATGATACAAGTTCACAAAGTTTGAATGACTTATCAAAGTCAGTGATAAATAAGTAGAAGAGCTAGGGCAGCCAGGTGGTGCATTGAATAGAATGCCAAGCACAGAGTTAGGATGACTCATCTTTCTGAGTTTAAATCTGGCCTCAATCACTTACTAGTTAAGTGACACTGGAGTAAATCACTTAATCACATTTGTCTCAGTTTCCTCATCTGTAAAAATGAGCTGGAGAAAATGACAAACCTTGAAAACATCAAATGCAGTCATGAAATGTAAGATGCAACCAAAACAACTGAACTACAACAACAGAGTAGAAGAACTAGTACTGGAACCCATGAATCATCTAACATTGAATATGATTGACTTTTCACTATACCGTGCACCTTCTTTCTCATGTCTGCTATCTTCTGGAATTCCCTGTGTAATTTATCAGACTTTTTGTTGCATTCCAGTAGTGTGTGTGTGTGTGTGTGTGTGTGTGTGTGTGTGTGTGTGTGTTTAATGAAAGAGGAGTATCAAAGAAGTATGGTGTAGTGGATAGAGAACTGACTTCAGAGTCAGGAAGACCTAGGTTCAAATCCTGACTTTGCCACATACACATATGTAATCTGAGGAAAATTACTTATCCTCTCAGCAACTGACTGAGATTATACATTTCAGAGAAGGAAATTATCTTCATTGGTTTAGTCTAAGAAATAGATAATGACGTTGATAGGTCACTAGTCCACATGCCTCCTCTTACATTATTTTTAAGTTATGCAATATTTTGGGGGGAACTACTTTATACAATTCATATTTAATTACTATTATAGAAAATATACTTGCTTAGAGAACAGTCCCACAGCAGATTATAGCATTAAATCAGGCTTACTAGATGTCACTAAACATTAATCAGAAAGCTCAGGAGAATAGGATTTAGAATTAGAAGAAAGCTTAAGAGATGATTACCTCTTTTATACACATAAAAGTTGAAGAAGAAAGAAACCTTAGATATTTTCTAATCAATTCACTTCATTTTTATGGGGAGGGCAGAGCAATTGGTGTTAAGTGACTTGCCCAAAGTCACACGGCTAGTAAGTGTTAGTCTGAGGCCAGATTTGAGCTAACTTCAGGGCTGGTGCTCTATTCACTGCACCACCTAGATGCCCCAATTCACTTCATTTTTAAAGATGAGAAAACTAGGGGCCCCTACGCACATTAGATACAACACTGGCCCTGGAGACAAAAGGATCTGAGTTCAAATCCAGCCTCAGACACTTACTAGCTGTGTGACCCTAGGGAAGTCACTTAACACTATCTTGTTCAGTTTCCTCATCTCAAAAATGAGCCAGAGAAGGAGATGACAAACCAATGCATTATCTTTGCCAAAAAAAAACACAAATAGGATCAATAAAAGTTGGACACAACTGAAATGACTTGATAGCAACACTAATATATTAACCCACATCTTTGGACAAGAGTCCTTCCAGAAACCCACACTGCCTCCATTGATTCAATGCAAACTTAAAAAATATATATATTTATTTTTAGTTCACAACATTCAGTTGCACAAGTTGTTGAGTTCCAAATTTTCTTGCCCTTCCTCTCTTCCCCTCTTCCCCGCCTTCTCCCTACAGCATGCAATCTGATACAGGTTCTACATATACCTTCACACTAAACATTAGTCAAGTTTGAATGAACCATGAGAAAGATAAAACAAAACAAAACAAAACAAAAAAGTGAGAAAGCAAATAGTTTGATTCCATCTGCATTCAGACTCCATAATTCTTTCTCTAGATGTGGACAGCCTTTTCCATCCTGAGTCTTTTGGAGTTGTCATAACCTTGTACTGCTCTGAAGAGCCCAGTCTATCAGTTAGTTATCACAGATACAATATGTCTGTAACTGTATACGATGTTCCCCTAGTTCGCTCCCCTCATTCAGCATCAGTTTATATAAGTCTCCCCAGGTTATTATGAAGTCCATCTGCTCCTCATTTTTTACAGCACAATAGTATTTCATTACATTCATATACCACAACTTGTTTAGCCATTCCCCAATTGATGGACATCTCCTGGATTTCCAATTCTTTGCCACCACAAAAAAAGCTGCTATAAATGTTTTTGTCCATAAGAGTCTTTTCCCCACGTTTATGATCTCTTTGAGATACAGCCCAAGAAGTGGTATTGCTGGGGCAAAGAGTATGCACAGTTTAAAAGCCCTTTGGTCATAGTTCCAAATTGCTCTCCAGAATGACTGGATCAGTTCACAATACCATAGCATTTATCATTTTCCTGTTTTGTCATGTTGGCCAAGGTAATAGGTGTGATGTGGTACCTCAGAATTGTTTTGATTTGCATTTCTTTAATTTTTCTGGTTTCCCTGGGTTTACACTGAAGCTTCATAGCATGAAGTGTGGGGAAGGAATCATCTGGCTGCTTCAGGTCTCCACCTCCCCAGCCCTGGGCTAGAGCTCAGGTAGGCTCAGCTGCTGGTGGATGGGACTGTGCTAGTGGCTGTGGATTCCCCTTGCTGTGGGAAGGCACACCTAGGGTCCTGGTGTTGGCGCCTCCCAGCTCTAACCCACTGGGGCTCAGGATCTCCCATTGGTCTACTGAGACATCTCCCATCCTGCACTGGTTCCCTTCAGCCACAGCAAGAGGTACCCTTCCTGTAGATCTCCCTAACCTCTCACAGGTTCCTCTATTTCAGGATTTTTCTTGGGGAAATATTCTCTGAGTATTTCAAGGTCAACAAAGGGGGAGGAGGGTACTTATGTTTACTCTGCCACATTGACTCCTGGCAGTTCAAGTAGGGGACTTTCAAACATCTGGTCTCTGGACTGATAGCCCTAGGAGCAGCTTCTGCTGCCCCAGGCAGCTTGCCTCTCACTGAGCTCCAACAGACCCCTGTCTCGTGTTGGGAGATTTAGGAATCACCAGTGTGGGGCGTGATTCATATCTCCAGGGCTCTTTTCGGCTAGCCTATAGCCAAGTCTGTTCTGGTGCAGCCTGTGCGCTCAGCACTCCCCCTGCCTGGCGCAACAAATCCTACCATTTGACTTTACCTGTTTTCCTGGACTGTAAATCTGCCACACGCTGGTCTTAATGAATTCTGTCACTCTAAAATTTGTTTAGATTCACTTTTAAGAGGCACCTGAAGGAATGTATAGGAGCCCTCAGGTGAGTCCCTGCTATCACTCTGCCATCTTGGCTCTGCCCTCAATGCCACCTTTTTTTTTTTTAACAGTGTAAAGGATGCCATTTACCAGAAAAATGTTTAAATGGGGGGCGATGGATTACTCACATAGCAAATATGAGGAATAGAATATTTTTTTTAACATTTCATTTTAGAACTTTAAATTCTAGATTCTTTCCCTACCTCCCTCATTACCCACCCCCACTGGAAAGAAAAGCAATTCAATACAGGCTGTACATGAACAGTTTCACAGAACATCTTCACAAAGGACATACTGTGAAAGGCTGACTATATTTCCCTCCTTCCTACTTGTCCCCCACTTGTTCTATTCTCTACTTTTCCCTGTCCCTTTATAGAAGTGTGTGCTTCTAATAACCCTCCCCTCCCAACCTGCCTTCCCCTCCATCATCCCTCCTCTCGTCCCCATTACCCCTACTGTACTATAGGACAAGATACCCAATTTAGAGTGCATGTCATTCCTTCCCTAAGCCAAATTCAATGACAGTAAGGTTGACCCATTCCCTTTTTGCCTTCCTGTTCTTCCCCTCCACCGTAAGAGTTTTCCCTTGCCTCTTCTATATGAGATGATTAACCCCATTCTCTCTCTCTCTGTATTCTCTCATTCTATTCCTCTCCCACCTCTCAATTTCACCTTTTAAAATACCATCCCTTCCTATTCAATTGATCCTGTGCCCTCTGTCTATGTACACACACACACACACACACACACACACACACATATATATATATATATATATATACACACACTCATGTATGTATTTATACACATATATACTCTCCTGTATAGACATATGTGTATGTATGTATTATATATATGTATATATACATATATGTATGTGTATATATATATATAATACATACACACACATTTATATTCCTTCACCTATACTCATACTGAGGAAAGTTTCATAATTTACAATTATCATTTTTCCATGGCATGTAAATCATTCAACTTTGATAAGTACCTTATGATTTCTTTTCCATGTTTATCTTCTCATGCTTTTCTTGCTTTTTATATTTGAATGTCAAACTTTCTTTTCAGTTCTGGTTTTTTCAGCAAGAATGCTTGAAAGTCCTCCACCTCATGGAATGACCATATTTTCCCCTAAAACCTTATAGTCAATTTTGCTGGGTAGGATATTCTTGGTTTTAATCCTAGCTCCCTTGATCTCCAGAACATCATATTCTAGGCCTTTCGATTCCTTAATGTAGAAGCTGCTAGATACTGTTTTATTTCTTTTTTCTTTTTAAAAATAATTAATTAATTAATTTTTGTGTTGACATCATTCATTTCCACAAAATTTTGAGTTACAAATTTTCTCCACATCTTTCTCCCCACCCACCACCCCAAAATAGCCATCCCACTGTATAATCCCTCTTCCAATCTGTTTTCTCCTATGTCCTCCCCCATCACCCCTCTGACTTTCTGGTAGGGCAAGATGGATCTCCCTAACCCAGTGCCTGTATATCTTAATTCCCAGTTGCATGTAGTTAATAATAATAATTATAGGTAGATAGATAGAGAGATAGATAGATAGAGAGATAGATAGATAGATATAGATATACACATATATATTTTTAACATTTGATTATAGAATTTTAAACTCTAGATTCTTTCCTTCCTCCCTCGTCAACCAACCTCCACTGGATAGACAAGCAATTGAATACTGGCTGTACATGTGTAGTTATGCAGAACATCTCCACAAAGAACATATTGTGAGACTGATTATATGTCCCACCTTCGTATTCGCCCCCCCCTTGATCTATTCTCTACCCTCTCCCTGTCCCTTTACAGAAGTGTCTGCTTCCAGCAACCCCCCCACCATGCCCTCCCTTCCACCATCCCCCCTCTCATCCCCATGCCCGCTACTCTCCTGTGTCGCAAGATACCCAGTTTAAAGTTTATGTCATTCCTTCCCTAAGCCAAATTCAATGAGAGTGAGATTGACTCGTTCCCTTTTGCCTTCCTGTTCTTCCCCTCCATTGTAACAGTTATCCCTTGCCTCTCCTATATGAGATGATTAACCCCATTCTGTCTCTCCCTGTCTCCTCTCATTCTATTCCTCTCCTACCTCTCAATTTCACCTTTTAAAATATCATCGTTTCCTATTCAGTTGATCCTCTGCCCTCTATGTACACGTATATACACATACTCAGATATGTATTTATATGCATATATATAACCTCCTATATAGACATATTTGTATGTATATGTATATATGCATCTGTATTCCCTTCACCTATCCTCATACTGAGAAAAGTTTCAGAAGTTACAATTATCATTTTTCCATGTTGGCATGTAAATAGGTCAACTTTGATAAGCTTCTTATGATTTCTTTTCCATATTTACCTTCTCACGCTTCTTGTATTTGAGTGTCAAATTTTCTTTTCACTTCTGGTTTTTTCAGCATGAATTCTTGAAAGTCCTTCACCTCATTGAATGACCATATTTTCCCCTGAAACGTTATACTCAGTTTTGCTGGGTAGGTGATTCTTGGTTTTAATCCTAGCTCCCTTGATCTCCAGAATATCATATTCCAGGCCCTTTGATCCTTTAATGTAGAAGCTGCTAGATCCTGGCTTATCCTAATTGTGTTTCCACAGTATTCAAATTGTTTCTTCTTGGCAGCCTGTAATATTTTCTCCTTGATCTGGAGACTCCAGAACCTGACTATAACATTCCTAGGAGTTTTCTTTTGGGGATCTTTTTCAAGAGGGGATCAGTGAATTCTTTCAAGTTCTATGTTGCCCTGTGGTTCTAAAATATCAGGGCAATTTTCCTTGAGAATTTCTTGAAGGATGATTTCTAAATTCTTTTTCTGATCATGGTTTTCAGGTAATCCAATAATTTTTGTCTCTTCTGGATCTATTTTCCAGGTCAGTGTTTTGTTTTTTTTTCAATGAGCTATTTCACATTGCCTTCTATTTTTTTTCATTTCTTTGGATCTGTTTAATAGTATCTTGATGTCTCATAAAGTCATTTGTTTCCATTTGCTCCACTCTAATTCTGAAGGAGTTATTCTCTTCAGTGAGCTTTTGAAATTCTTTTTGCAACTGGCAAATTCAACTTTTTAAGGCATTCTTCTCATTGGCTTTTTGGGCCTCTTTTGCCATTTGAGTTAGTCTATTTTTTAAGGTGTCACTTTCTTCAGTCAGGTTGTTGACTCTCTTTTCATGATTTTCTTGCATCATTCTCATTTCTCTTCCCAATTTTTCCTTCACTTCTCTTATTTGGTTTTCAAAATCTTTCTTAAGCTCCTCTACGGACTCTTACCAGTTTACATTTTTCTTGGCAGCCTTTGGTGTAGGAGTTCTGACTGTGTTGTCTTTCTCTTGATCCATGTTTTGATTCTTTTTGTCCCCAAAAAAGGAACCTAAAGTTGTATTGCTGTGTTTACTTTGCTTCCTTTGCCTGCTCATGTTGCCAGTCAATTACTTGGCTTTTTTAGCTCTGTGGAACTCTGCTTCCCGAGGGGAGAGCTTTGTCCCAAATTGCTAGGGTTTCCACAGCTGCCAGAGCTATTAGGAGGCTGCTGTCTCTGCAGCCCCCCACCAGCTTTGGCTCATTGATCACACACCTCAGGACCACCACCCAAGACTGCAATCCAGATCCAGGCGGGTCGAGGCAAGAGCACTTAACCTCTGAATGGTCACTTGGCCCCACCTGCAATCTGCAGCGGAGCTCTGAATCAGCCACTTGGAGGCAGCTGCAGGGCCACCACTTCTGCTGCTTTCTTGCCCTAGGGGAAGATGGCCAGACCACTTTTCTTCCCCCAATTTAGCTGAGTTCCACTGAGCTTTCACTTTGTCCTTGATTCTTCTGGGATGATAATTCTGGAAACTGCCACAGCTTCTGGTAATCCACTCTCCTGAATGCTCCAGCCATGGCTTGTCCTGTAGGCCCTGGAGCTGAAGCTGGTCTTGGCTCCCAGCATGCTGTGATGAGCCGTTCCTGTCCCACCTGCTGGGCTGCCTTCAGTGGGAGTATTGTTTCTCTGTACTTTTGTGGGTTCTGGAGTTCTAAAATTTGTTTAGAGTCACATTTTATAGGTATTTGAGGTGGTTATGGGGGCAGCTCATGGAGTCTTCCTCCTTCAAAGCAGCCATCTTGTGAGGAATCAATGCTAACTTTTTAAAAGCTTATATTTAATGTGAAATTCAAGGCCAAAAGGTTTGCCAAAAAAAAATTAGGGAAGAGAGCACTATGTCTTACTTTTAGTTATTAAATATTATGTATAGAAAAAAAATCTGTGTGGTTTATGTTTTTAAATGCAGCTAACATTGATATATTTTTTTCCTATTCTATTTTTTTGTTAATCATTTTTATGAGAAATGAATGGTCTGAAAAACATGCACTTGTAATGGAACCAGTCATAGAGTTCCTTTCTTTCAATGGAGCGATGTATATTGCCTTTGGCATGTCAATAAAGCTACTCAGACAGGAACTGAGTTGAAATTGTATGTGCCCATGTAATAGTACAAGTCCCTATGCAACAAAATTAGATGGAGAGTGGGGATGTCCTTAATATAGGAAGTCTTTTATGTGCTCTCTAAAGCAATGAGGACTGTGGGGGTACGTAATCACAGATAACTAAATTTCTCTTCTTCTTCAATTCATGGACGCAAAATCATCTGCAAATTGGGAGTTGCAATGATATACAATGTGAAGAGAAGGCACCTTGAAGCCACGACTTCTGTTTTCCTTTTTGGTAATACCTTGTGTCAGAATCCAGAATACATTGTCTTCTCTAATTTCAACAAATATTTCAATTCATTTCCATAAACTTTTATTAGATACAGCATGGTATGTAGTGAACTAGGTATAGAGTTAGAAAAGACCTGGGCTTGAATCTAGCCTCTTAAAGTTACTAGCTTTGTGATCAAGTTGACTCATTTGTAAATGATTATTATTAAAAGTCTTAATATGTGGAAGGTATTATATATATGTACATGTGTAATAATGTAATAAGTAATATAATGTAATAAGAGATAATTGCCTTTGGCTATGGGGGCTCATCTTGCTCCACACATGCTCTATGTGATAAATTCTGGTCAGAACCTGGTGAGGAAAACAGTTCAAAGATAACTTCCCTATTATATAAAGATTAAAAAATGATAATTCCTGCTCAAAGAGCTTAGTGTAATATAGGTGTAAGAAAGGTGAGCATGGCTTAGCAAGTTAAGAGCTATCCGTGAAAGTAGGAAAAAGCTGAGTTCTAGCCCTATCTGTGATAAACATGACTATGAAAGTCCTTTCACTTTTTAGTTTTCTAGGCAACTAGGACTATAAGTTTCAAAGAAAACACCAAGCTGCATTAATGAAAGGTGTTTCCTTACCTAAGTGTTTCCCTATACCAATGAAATCACAGATCCATTCTCTATCTCAACCCTATGACATGTTTACAAACAAATTTGGTAAGAGAGAATGTAATAGAGGCAAGGGAGAATCAGGTGAAGTCATTTGAGTGATGGAAGAGATCCTTTTCAAGAGATGGGTGGGATTAGAAGGGATCAGAAAAGATACTGGGAGGAACTGGAAGCTAACTAAGTCATGGTAGGTAAGCAGGGAGGACTTCAAAAGTGAGAAGGATGAAAAGAGAAGTCCATCTCAGGTGAAGTGGATGTGTGTAGTATGAGCAAAGTATGGAGCTGAGAGCATAGGAAGAGGGTAAGAATGGAGGTTAGAGAGTAGAAGTACATCCTTATGGACCTTTACTATAGCATGACTCCATCTGACTGAGATGAGTTTATAGTAATAGGGGAGAAGAAATTCTACACACACACACACCCTTTTTCCTCTTCAAGACAAAGAAAATGACATCTTCCTGGGGAGTGCTTTGTATGGTTTGCCTGTCCTCAACCTCAAAGGTATTTGTCACCTCCAATTCCTCACTTAGTCCCAATATTTCCTAAAACTTTGAGAGAATCCAACACAAACTTCGTATGTGTGACTTCATAAATGGACTAAATTTTACCACTTGAAGAAAAAAAAAAAAAAAAAACCTGAGCCCTCCAGGAGCTCTAAAGCATTATGTGGAACATAATTACCTTTCTCCCAGAGAATAAAATAATGGTTTGGGGAGAAAAAAAAACAAAACCTGTTACTTAGATGATCTCTCAAATTTGGAGCAGGGAAGATCAAAGGTCTGGATCTATAATTGACCTTAGAACTCATCTAGACCAGGGGTTCTTAACCCAGAGTAAATAGATCCCCAAGTATGGATAGCTTTCAGAAATTGTGTCAACTTGAATGAAAAAAAATCATTAACCTCTCATTTAAATTTGAGCATTTCCTTCCATTATTAAAAAACCTTATTCTGAAAAAAGGTCCATTACCTTCACCAAACTGCCAAAGGCGTTCATCAATGCACACGTGCGCACACACACACGCACACACACACACACACACACGAACACACATACAGACAGACAGAGACAGAGACAGACAGAGACAGAAAGAGAGACAGACAGACAGAGAGACAGAGACAGAGACAGAGAGAGAGACAGAGACAGAGAGAGAGAGAGTTAAGAATCACTGATTTAATCTAGCCCCTCATTTTATTGCTAAAGAAACTGAAGTCTAGGGAGGGTAAGGGAACTTGCCCTAGGTTATAAGTTAACTGAGATCCTCTGATTCCAGATGCTAAAGGGAAACAAAGGGACGGAGAAGGAGAATGAGATGTGTCAAGCTGGACTTTATGCTGAATAGAGACATTAGACACAATCTGCTTGTGGTTAATACTAAGAATAAAAGTTTGTTCAATAGAAGCAAGCATACCTGCTGTTACTTTTATTATTCCCATACTAAATAGAGAGGGATTGTGTGTGTGTTGTGTGTGTGTGTGTTTGGTTTTGTTTGTAATTTTTTTTTGGACTTGGTGAATTGCCAGTGTAGAAATTACATTTAGGAAGGGGCAATGATATCCAAGCCAAAGCCTGTTATAGACTATAGCTCGAAAAGGCTAAATCGTGTGTTACAGTATCATATTAGGGCCAATAAAACTGGATAGACTGAAAGCCGCAATCCATGAAGACCTTACAAGCAAATGTTAGAGACTTTGAGCCCCCCTGCCATCTTTCCTGCCAGAGCTCAGTTTCATTAATAGCACACTGTCTAAGCTCCATACCAAATCTCATAGGTAATTGTAAGTGACAGTTTTGCCTCATTAACATGAGTAGGATACATTAAGTCAACTTCACCCCACCCCACCCCCGTACTTTGTTAGAAAGCCAGCCTGCTCCTGTTCCCAGTAGGTGGCAAATGAATCTATAGCTCTGCTACTTATTGCAGGCAGAGAATTGGATTGCAACCTCCACATGTGGAAACAAATAAACAAGTATCATATGTAACATGAATGCAGAAAATCTCAATAAGCCACAGACGAAATCACAGGATCTTGGGAGCTGAAAGAACCTCAGTGGTCACCTAGTCTTGACCAACTCATGCCTGAAGAAAAATTCCCAACCCCAGCATCCAAACAAATGAAAAGGGTAGTGATTGACCTTGAGAAGCTTATGGTTTTCTCTTTCCTAAAACATATTTCAAAGTGGTCACTTAGCATTTCTTGTTAATGAGGAGAAACTTACTAGTTTCTACTTTCAGGAACGTCTAATTGTAGGAAGATTTTTACTTTATGTTAAGCATAAATTTGTTCTTAACAACTTCTACCCATTATGCCTAGTGCTGCCCTGTGAGGCCCAGGAAAACAAATGTGAACCATCTTGCAGAGGGCAGCTCCTCCAAACCTAAGAGATAACTATTGGCTTCCTTGCTGTTCCACAAACATAACACTCCATCTCCAAAATATAGGCATTTTCACCATCTCTCTCTCTCTCATCCTAAGGATGGTCTTCCTCCTCATTTCTACCTCCTGACTTCCTTCATGTACCAGCTAAAAATTCATTTTCTAAGAGAAGCCTTTGCCAACTTTCCTTAATGCTGGCACCTTCCCTCTGCTGGTTATCTCCACACACACACACACACACACACACACACACACACACACACACACACACACACACACACACACACACACGCATATATACAATGTCTTCATAAGAGTCACAAAATCATCTTTACCAACAATCATCCGAAAAAGTAGAATACTGGGATTGGGGGAAGGAAAGAAATGCTCATAGGCCAAACCATCTCTGCAGTTTCATCTCATTTTTCTCTCCTCTGTAAACTCAACATTCCACTCAACTATTTGGTATTGTCCAATCTTATTCTATCATCTCACCTAAGCTGTCTCAGATACCTAGAGTATGTCCCCTTCCATGATTCTACTTGATGAAAGCCTTACTTTCTCAAGTACCCAGATGCTCAGCCCTCCCAGAGGTTCCCCATCATTGTTATTTTGTCATTTTTCAGTGGTATCTGACTCTTTGTGACTCCTTTTGGGGTTTTCTTGGCAGAGATACTAGAATGTTTTGCCATATCTTTCTCCAACTTATTTTATGGATGGGGAAACTGAAGCAAACAGGGTTAAGTGATTTGCCCAGGGTCGCACAGCTTGTAAGTGTCTGAGAAAAGATTTGAATGCTGGAAGATAAATCTTTCTGACTTCAAGTCCAGTACTCAATCCACTTTTCCACCCAACTATCCCTAGAGGTTCCCTATTTCTTCAAGCATTTTACCTAGATCTCTCCTTTACTCTTATCCCATATTTAACTCCCTCATTGGAGAGTAGATACCCTGAGAGCAGAGAAGATATTTCACTTCATCTTTTATCCCTGGAGCCTTACACAGTGTCTTGCACAAATCAGGCCCTTAAACAATGCTTTTGGCATCAAGTTGAATAAACACAACGATAAGAACATATATTCTGCCCACAGGGACTCATTATAGCAGCTTTGCTTATTTCCTCTTGTCTCATTTGTTGACTCCACTCCCAGGGTGGATATCACCTCTAAATTCTGTTCAGAGCCTAACATACGGTTTGGACTCAATATTATTGTTAGTCATAACAATTCTAAACTACTTCATACAACACATCATTGAACAGTGAAAAATTATAAATCAAGATGCAAAGGTAGAATTATTCACACTGTGGAAAGGAGAAGCTGTTGCTAATTAAATAGGGAATGAAACCAATGGTTTCTGGCACCTTTGGAAAGACTGTAAACCTAACAAAAACACACAAACAAAATCAAATTATCTAAAAGTATAAAATCTATTTTACCTGCCACCCTCACCTTGAACACCTTCCAGGAAACCAAAAGCACACTCAAGCTCGAAAGTATCTTAAGAGACAATATAATCTATTCCTTGGGCATAGGCAGATTATCACATAAATGATCATAGATAGATGGTTATTATTACTAGTCTTCACTTGTTTTCTTTGTGGCCAATGACCTTTTTTGTTCTTCATTTTCCTCCTTCCCTTCTGTCCTTTCCCTTTCCCTTTAAAAAAACATAAAGAACAGTGATGACCCATGCGAATTAAAAGAAGCAATGACATTTAATTTTTATGGGAATTAGGCAGGACCTCTATGGGACTGCTAAACTACAAGAGAAAGTTCTAACTGGGTTAATCAGTCTCTCCTATGTATAGGATGAGGATATTTTGATCAGAACTGAAACTCAGCAGTCTGGGAAGTGAAACATTCAGTTAACCTTTCACCTACAGACCCAAATCTCTATGCCCATTGGAATATGTCCATAAAACCAAAGAAAGCCAGTCAGTTCTGATTCAAACTGCTGGCCTTGAGCAGTTGCAGCTGTGACTAGGCATAGCCTGTGACTAGGCATAACCTGTGTAGAGGTCTGTATGTATTTGATTCTCCAGATATCCCATAGCTTTTTCACAACCATTTCTTAAAGTTAGAGATAACCCATACTGGACCCTGTTTTCTGATGCAAGCCTGAGCAATGCCAAGCATAGAAGGCAGCTTGCTCCAGAGGAAAGAATAAATCAATTTAATTCAACAAGCCTTTGTCAAGCATTGATGACATGATAGGTACAGTGCTCAGTGCTGAGAATACAAAAAAAAATGAAAGTGTCCTATCTTCAAAGAGTCTGTTCTCTCTAGGAAGCTGAGATGGTGATTAGGACAATAGGAAACAGAGAAGTAAATACAGAATAGATAGAACCACACAAGGGAATGAAGTGGAGGAGAGCACCAATAAGTGGGTAGAGCAGGAAAGGCTTCTTTTAGGAGCTAGCATTAGCTGGGGCGCAGAATCAGAAAGACCTAAGTTCAAATCTAGCCTCAGATACTAGTTGTATGGCCCTGGGTAATTAATTTTACTTGTGTTTGCCTCAGATTTCATAACTCTAAATTGGTCATAATAATAGCACTATTTCCTATGGTTGCCATGCGGATCAAATGAGATAATATTTGTAAAGTACTTGACACAGAGCCATAGAAGACACTTGATAAATGCTTGTCCCCTTCACCTTAATGAGACCAACATAGGCTTGGTCGTCTAGTTATGACCTTGAAATCATTCATCTTTATCTGGAGATCTCCCTTATTACTCACATCGGCCGGCATTACTTTAGATAATTCAGAACTTTCGTGAATTCAGTTTTATCATCTATAAAAGAGAAATAACATGAGCATCATTTCCTACAATGAACTGTTATTTTAACAAGAGAAATATAAGCTGAATTTTTATTTTTCTTATTGTTGCTGTTCTTCAGTCTTTTCAATCAGGTCTGACTCTCTGTGACTCTATTTGGGGTTTTCTTGGCAAAGATCCTGGAGTGGCTTGCCATTTACTTCTCCAGCTCATTTTACAAATGAGGAAACTGAGGCAAACCAGGTTAAGTGACTTGCCCAAAGACACATAGCTAGTAAATGTTTGTGGATGGATGTAAACTCAGGTTTTCCTGACTCCAGGTTCAGCATTCTATCCATTGTGCCATTCAGTTGTTCTGAAATGATAAACCAACATTATTATTTTGTTTAAGAAAATAGAACTTTTGTTTCTAATATAACCAGAATAATATATCTTCCACTTCAAAGTAATGAGTTCTAAAGAAAATATGATTCAGGGGGTGGCTAGGTGGCACAGTAAATAGAGCACTGGCCTTGGATTCAGGAAGACTCGAGTTCAAATCCAACCTCTGACACAACACAAAAAAACTAGTCATGTGACCTTGGGCAAGTCACTTAATCCCAACTGCCCTACCTTCCCCCTCCAAAAAATAAAAAAAAAGTAAACTAAAGAAAACATGATTGTAGACTATATCATGACCCTTCTCTTCTAGTTCTTAATGACCAAATCTATGAGGATTCATATACTAATAAAGGGGAAATTTCTCAGAAGCTTGAAGGAAGAAAATTTATACTGAATAATAACTACCTGGCAGATGAGCCCAAAACATAAGACCCATTGTAAAACTAAGAGCTCTTTTTCCTCCTAAGGAGATCTAAGAGCTAATTATCCTTCTGTCATATTATAAGAGGACTTTTATAGAAGATTAAAAGAAAAGATTGCTTCTCTGTAAATTTTGCTTTAAAAAATTTGCTTAGCCAATACACAAGAAAGGCTACTAATTTGGGGGAAGATGATACAGATGTTCTTAAAAAAAATGGTGGCATACAATTTAGTGACTGAAAAAATTAGACTTTCCCATTCCCAAAGATTTTTTAAAAATTTATACTGTTATATATAAGAGCAATAATAGCTTCAAATGATGTGTTAAACTTCATGCACCGACAGGCTAATAGAACTGATATCTTACTACTATAAACATAAGATATCTGTCATTACATGCCAATTGGAAAACATTTTCATTTCTTCACCTCATCAGAAGGCAATGCATATAGTACACAGATGTGCTTCAACATATAAAGAATAAAATTAGCAATCAGCAAAATCATGAAATTTACATAAAGGTACTGGGAAATGTTTGTTTTACTTCTAATCAAAGATCCTCCAATTATCCCTGCTTCCTAAAAGAAAAAATACCTGATCCCCACTCTCAATCCCAACATAAATCTTCCAACTAGATATATTTATATCAATAGAAAACAAACAGCACTACACTATGGTTTCACGATCTAGTACCATTCTGCCTTTCCAGATTCCTCTCTATACAATTCTACCTTCAAAGTAGACTAAAAAAGTTGTTCACTGAATTTGACATTCATTCTCTCAACTTCACACCCATGTGCCTGAAGTGTGTGCTCTAGCCTCACCTTTACTTTTTAGAATATTTTGCTTCTTTCAAGACTCATCTTAAAAGGTATTCCTTATTCCCTTTATTGTTCCCGCTCCTTCAATTGTTATGTATTTATTTATCTGATTAAATACTGAATCCTGAGAAAAAATATCTACTCTTTCAAGGTAGTAACTGTCTGTCTTTTCTGCGTTTGTATACACTGTAATTTTTTTTTAAATCAGGTACTTTTACTGGCTCTAAATAAAACTGCATTTAGATCAAATAAAATAGACTGCTGATCCTCCTCCAGTTCCTACAAACCAGGGGTTGAAACACATATGACATTATCATATCTTCTTGCATCATGGCATCAGAAGAGGAGGTCTTTGGTCACTGAGAGGTTCTAACATAAAAGGCTGAAAAAGAGGAAGCTTTTCTTTCTCTCAAAAGAAGAATTTGGCCTTTAGTTTCACTTTTGTACTATTTTACATTATAATTATTCGCATACAGGTGTTTTCCCCTTCATCTAGTAATTATCAATGAGGTCAAGGATAGTATCTTATTCATCTTTATATTCCCCTCAGTACCTAGTATAAGTGTCATACAAAAAGAGCACTCTGCTCAGTAAATGAATGAATAATGAATGAAATATTTGTATGAGTAAGACTAAAGGGATTAGAGGTAATATATATATGTGTGTGTGTGTGTGTGTGTGTGTACATACACATATGGGGAGAAAGGGGGTCTAGGGCAATGATTTCAACTCCCAACCTTGAAAGTCCCTCTACTGATGCACCATGGCAATTTTTTTTTGACAAAAAACAGGGCAGTGGTTTAAAAAACTGGGGCCCTGACTCAACTCTTAACCATGTATGGTCACCCATAATTCCTGGGGCAAACTTAGCCTTTTCTCTAACTCGACCATACCTGCACTGATTCCCCAATTCTACTTGCTCTCTCCCTCGCTGGTGCAAGCTTCCATCTCTTCTAATTAAGATATAGGTATGCACTTAGGTATACATCTCTTCTAATTAAGGTATAGGTAGGCACAGGACAGTTAAAACCTAAACAGGTTATACACAAGTAGTTGTTTCATAAGTGCCATTGGGAAATTCTCCTCCACTTAGCAAACTTCCTCTCTGGCCCTCAGATCACTCCCAGGCTTCAGTAACACCCTTAAAAGGCAAGCTGTCTTCTGGTACAGTGATTAGTAAGGAGAAGAAATACCCCTTCTACCTTCCCTTACTCATCACTCGAGTCTATAAGTCTTTTTATTTCAAGTGAGACAGAGGACAGAGGTTGATAGGATAAGTAGGTATGAATGGCTTATGATCTGCACCCCTAAACACAATATATTAATTAACCCCTCCCCCAAAATGGTTCTTGGATTTCTCTATTTCTGTTGAATGTACTATCATCCTTCTAGTCATCCAGGTTCACAATTTGTCCACAATGACTTTTTTTTTCTTCCTCACCTTACTTCCCCAATAAGGTGCCAAATTTTGCCATTTGGGGGCAGGAGCCAAGATGGCAGACTGAAAGCCGGAACTCACCTGACCTAGCCCATGAATTTCTTCAGTTACCTCTAAAAAGTGAATCTGAATGGATTTTAGAGTAGCAGGATTGATTGGGAGATGCAGTGTGGCAGATTTCCAGCCCAGGAAAGTACAGAAAATTAACTGGTAGAATGTGCTGCACCAAGCAGTCGGAGAACAGAGCACAGAGAGCCGTACCAGCACAGACTCAACCATAGCAGAGCCAGAGCAAGCCTAGCAAACTAACTCACCCACAGCAGGGGTGATTCACAGACCTCTTACCACAGGATGAGAGTCTGTGGGAGCTGGGTAAAAGACAAGTGCAGGACCTGTAACAGCAGCAGTAACTACTGCAGACACTATTAGCCCACAGTCTGGATGTTTAAAAATCACCTACATGAACTTCAAGGAGCCAAGATGGCAGAGTAAACCTTAGGTGCTGTCATCTACCCTTTTTTTTACTTTGAAAAACCCAGAGAATATTGGCCCAGGGTAAAATTCTGAAATAGTGGAACCAGCTAGAGACTTGAGAGACCTGGATGAAGGATGTTGCTATGGCTGTACTGAGCCTAAAGTGGGAAATGGGAGGTGTCCCAACAAGCCCCATCTCAGTCAACCAGTGGGAGACCTTGAACCCCAGGGGGTGGAAGCAGCAAGTGAGACAACAAATCACAGAAACAATCAGTAACCTCATTCAAGAGAAAGATAATAATGAGACAGCATACTAAAATTTATGGATGCAGCAAAAGTGGTTCTTAGGGGAAGTTTTATATCTCTGAATGCTCACATGAATAAAAGCAATCTAGTACCCAGGCAACGAATCAGTGTTTCTTGTATCTCAGGAAAGCAAGAACACCTAAGATTGTTTAAGAATGGTCAGTTAACCAACAATTTTTCCTCCTTGCACAACTATTTATAAATCTGTTCCTGTAACTAAATTAAACAAATTTTGAGTATTCTTAAAAAATGTTATCAGAGGATGCTCTCATAACACATAAAGTACACCCAAATTGTACTCAAATAACTAGATCTTTTTTAAATTTGCATTTATTCATTTAATATTAAGTTAACTTATTTCAATAAGTTTTTTAAAGTATACTGAGGAAAAAAAAGAGGAAAAAATTCATTTTTTTAAACTGACACGACTTTCAAAAGTTATAAACATTGGGAAAATGAGCTTGATTTATATTTCATTATATTGACTGACCACATAACTTGTCTTTCAAGAACCTTCAGTGGCTCCACTTTGACAAAATACAAACCTCCTATTGGACATTTAAGATATTGCTTTTACACTATGGCTCCAGCTTATCTTTCCAAGATGATTACATATTATTTCTCTGATGTCAATCTCAAGTCAAACTAGTCTATTTACTATTCCTCATATACAATACTCCATTTTTTTTACTTCCATGTTTTCTTGTATGTTGATCCCATGCTTGAAAGCTCTTCCTCTTCACCTACCCCTCTTATAAACTCCAGCTTCTTTGAAAGCTTTGCCCTTCAAGAAGCCTTTTTCTATTCTGCTAGTTGTTGGTTGTACCCTCCACCAAATAATAACAACAATAATAATCGCTAACATTTGTATGGTTCTTTAAGCTTTGCAAGATGTTATAAAACCTCATTTAATCCAAATAAAAACCTACAAAGTCAGGGCTATAACGATCCTTCATTTGACAAGATTTTGAAACTTAGGCTGAATAAGATTGAATAACTTGTCCAGGGTCACCATGTATTTTTTTTTCTCTGAACATCTTTTATTTTCTAATGGAATGCAAGGTCATTGAGTATAAAGATTGCTTCAATTTTGTTTTTGTACTCCTTCTACCCTGTACGTTGCACAGTACCTGGCTCATGATAGGGGTTAATGAATACTTGCTCGATGACTGTTAAATTTCTTCATATGAATGGTCCCAATGGCATATGTCAAGTCACTAAAATCCCAGGTCACTCTTAAGGCTGTCCAAGGTAGCATTTATAGGATATCTGCATAAGAACAAATGTTTTGTTATCTATTTTCTAGATTGTGTGTACAGAGGAAAAGCACATATTTTAATAGATTGCATGAGGCAAAAATACAAAAGATGATGTCGTTTTCCCAGGACAGAAGACGGGGAAGCTTCACAGATCTAAATTCAACAAATAAACAAACGGTTTCATGATAATGAAATGCATATTATAGGATTGAAATAGAGATTTGAAAGTAAACCTATTTAATTCGACTGTTCTTTTAAACAAATTATAATTTTTCAGTATGGTCATTGTTTAAAAAATATACAAATTCATAAAATTTGTATTGGAAAATCAATTCTTATTTATAGCCCCAATTAACCTTACTTTTCACAATGTTAGAGAAATGTCTACGATACGGAAACAGAAGAGTTTTAAACATAAAAAGATCAATACCAATTATAATCTATGAAAATATTTTTGTTTTCCAATGACCTTTTCTCTGGAAAGAAGGGAAAAACTTGAAAGAGGAAATGGATGAGGGAAGGAAGGAGGAGAGGAAGGGAGGAAGGGAGGAAGGAAGGAAGGGAGGAAGAGAGGAAGGGAGGGAGGGAGGGAGGGAG
>CM053583.1:112165708-112194909 GCA_028627135.1 Pseudochirops cupreus
AAGGAAGGAAGGAAGGAAGGAAATGAAGGAAGGAAGGAAGGAAATAAGGAAGGAAGGAAGGAAATAAGGAAGGAAAGAAATAAGGAAGGAAGGAAGGAAGGAAAGGATACTTTAGATGGATAGAAACCTTAAATATGTGGGAGGAATTAGTATTCTCATAAAGTACAGTGATTTTTCCATCCGAGTTAATCTATATTACTAAGTTTTCACTTTCTTGCAGCCACTTTCAACTTCCAATAAATTTTGTTTGTGTGCTTCCTTTCATATCTGTCTACTCAACTAATAGAATGATCAAATGTAATTATATTTAGCAAAAGTCATAAACACTTTAAAGGTCCTTAAATTCTCTGAGAATCTTGGAGAAATTTGACATTTAAAATATATACATTGACTTCAAGCAAAGTTAATTTTTATTTGGTGCCCACAATCTAATTCATGAACTAAGAAACCAAAATCCAGTTAGAATTTTATTTTTCAAATCTAAAAATTATTTGCATAGGAAAATATCAAAGTCAGGCATTTTTTCAAATGTTATCAAAAGCACACAGTATAGTACAAATACATTTAGATTTTCCACTCCCTTTAAAATAAATAGCTTCTGTTATTTTACTTATACTCTAAATTTTTAATTTTATATTTAAAAAAGATTTTAATCTGCAAGTATACTCTGAAATCTGTGATGAAATAAAATTACATTTATAAAATAAACAAAATCTTTGAATGGTAAAAGACCCCAGAAGAATGACTATCCCCTCCCTAGCCCCCACTCCCACCTCAACAAAGTATCCTCAGCTAAACTAAAGTGTTTTGGAAAAAGCACTTTTCTGGGAATCATTTGAGTTTTACACCATAGTTAATTTGAGACTTTCTAGGTATTGGGGGTGGGTGGGTGGCGGTAAGGTTTTCCTCCTACTCCTAGCTTCAGGATTAATAATAATACTTTGAAAATGGGGCAGCCATAGGAGAAGACTAGATTCAGGAGTTAGCTCTCTCTTGCTAACACATCAGGACTTTATCAATTCCCAACTGACTTACATTTACAAAAAACATACTAGCCTTCTAAAACATGGTCCTGTAAAGCAACCACACACCTTAGAATGCATGGGCTGCAATTTTTTTTCAAAACCTAGTGAGGAGCTAAGGAGTAGATTAATGAGATATTAGCTAAAAGAAAGGTTATTACAGATGAATGGACTAGACAGGAAATGAGAGAGGTCTTTACTGATTACTCTCTTTGCTCCATTTTCTCTTGTCAGTCAGAAGGTTCTCTCTAGATCTGACTCCTGGTCAGGTCTAGCCTCTGCTTTTTCTACTTTTCTTCTCTTTTTTCTCATTTTCTCTCTTTTTTTCATTTATTCTTTGGGATATTTTATTCATTTTTCAAGCATTCATTTTTCCCTTTACAATTACTCCTTCTCTGTCTCTCTTTTAAAACTTTTTCCCAATCCCTATCCTTTACTGACCCCTATACGTCATTGTACACTACTAACTTTCTTCCACTCCTGAATATTCTGTTTTCTTGGAATTTTTGTGACACTGCTCTTTCTTGGCTCTCCTATCTCTCTGACTACTCCCAGTCCATTTTCTTTGCTGGATATTCATCCACAAATGCCTCACTAACTGTGGGTGTTCTCTGCAGCTCTGTCCTAGGTCCTTTCCCTTTTCTCTATGTTTTATCTCACTTCGTCATACCATCAGCTCCCATGGGTTCAGTGATCATCTTTATCCAGATGACTTACAAATATATGGATCTAGTTCTAGGAATCTCCTAAGGTCTCTACACAATAATCTTCAGCAGCTTCTTACTACCTCCTAGAATAAATATAAAATACTCTGTTTTGCTTTTAAAGCTATTCATATCCTGGTTCCATATTAAAAATAGACAAAGCATTTCTTATGTGTCAAACATTATGATAAGCTCTATGCACATAAATATAGGCAAGTGAGACAATCTTTGCCCTCAAAAAACTTACATTCTTAGAAGTAAGAGAATGATGAGCAAAATTGAGGAAAACCACTAGGAAAACATATTAAAATGACTGGGAAGTATCATGGAAGTCTAGTTTGGGTTAAGATACATCAAAGACTCATCAAACTGAGTTTGGTATCCCAAGAGGAAAATGATGAGAGAGAGGATGAGAGTGATAGCAGGAGTACATGTGTCATAATGTGGAGATGTCCATAAGTCATTTATATTTTCAGTCTTCTTATGCATTAGCCTTTACACATTCTAAGGTCCAGTCATACCAGCTGGTCTATTTTCTGTGACTCACACAAAATGATTAATCTCCCATCTCCATGCCTTTGTATTGGCAGTCTCCTCTGTCTGGAGCTTTCTCCTTCCTCAACTCCACCACTCAAAATCTTGACTTCCCTCAAGATTACTCAAAAACCCATTCTCTATAGGAAGCCTTTCCTGGCTTCCCCAAATGTTACTCCGGGGTCTTCTCTAAGCTCATCTTCCATCTACCCTGTAAATTTCTTGAATATACATGTATAGGGGGAGTTGGTAGGACCTTGACCCTTGGTCAAATAAGGTAGGACATTGGGCTTGGTCCTTGGGAAGGTACAAATCTGTAATATATTATATAACTCTGTCTGTCTGGATTTTAATCTAGGTATTTTGTTTCCAATTGTAGAACTTTTATACACTGAACCATTCTTCTCTACAGATGTCTTTCTATCTACCTTTTCAGATTCCCCTTAGCTGTTTGTACCCTCATTCCCTCATTAGCTGGTATAATTTTGTAAATATAGATATATGTAAACATTTTCTCCCTTTGCTTAAGTGAAAGTTCCATGAGGGTAGGGACTATTTCACTTTTCTCTTTGTATCCCCAGTGCCTAGCAGAGGGGTCAGTGTTTAATGAATTCTGCTTGATTGATTTATTGAATTTTCATCTTTAAAATTAAAATTAAAACCCCAATATGCTCAGTTTACTTACAGCTTCAGTGGAGCATAATTGAACCAGTGGTCATTTGGACTAAGAAGTTTAATGGAGACATAAGTTAGGGACACTGCTAAGAGCTTCACTGGTGCCATCTGGACAGCAAGTACACATATGTCTGTTAACTTCATTCCAGGCACGTAATCATGCACACCTTATCAGCAGAGTAAGGCAAGTCTATTCATGTACTAGTGTATTCCAAATAGTTCAAACAGCTTTAACATATCCCAGGAGGCTGCTCCCCCAAAGTCTTCCTCTTGTCCTACATACATTTGCATATTCCCTTCTAAATGTCAAATTCTCTAAAAAACACAGAAGTTTGTTTTTTTCCAGTGAAGCCTGTCTCCTCTTTTCACCTCAGCAGTCAGGAGTTCTCTCTCACTTTAACAACGCATGAAATTATGTCTCAGTGAAGTAAATTATTCTCAAGGACTCTAGGGACACATGTTACATTTCTTCATGTCATCAGTCTAGATATATCAATTTACAAACACCCATTACATTCTTTATATTTAAAAAAAATACATAGTAAACAATGAAGCAATAGATGAAAAACATTTGAAATAAATATCCTTCAATCCTTCACTCCCACCATTGGTCTTCAAAGTCATGTTTTAATCTAAGAGATACCAACGATATAATTTTAGGAAATAAAAGAGATACACACAATCAAAACTTCACACTATGAGATTTATAGATTTTCTCAGAAGAACCCATATCTAAGTATTATTCCTACTCTATATTAAATGTTGTGTACCATATGAAAGCTTTTATAAAAAAGACACATGAGAATTTGAACACCATGTCTTTGTTCTTATCTGTCCTAAGCCAATGATGGATTGAAAGCCAATCAATTCTTGAATGAAGTGTTTATCCTTTTCAAACTCATGAACCAAGAAGTTCAATTATCCTGGAATTTAACCAAGCTTGGTGCTTTTTCATCCTGATCCATCATCTGTTTTAGGCAGAGAGAAACAAGATTTTAATGAGGCATACCCTTCACAAATCACTGCAACAAACCCTTAACATTCATACAGAATCCTTAAATTAGAACCTACACCAGAGCCCTTGTGTTCTTATTATAGTCTCTTGCTTTGAGTAACTGAAATTGACTGATACATAGGTATAGATAGATATTATATATGTATGTGTGTGTATGTATATATCTCTCTATACATACACTATATGTATATATGTTTCTATATATTTGTGTGTATAAAACTTGTGTACAAAATATGTTTATAATACACGTTTTACTTGTATGTAATGTTTATATATTTATGTGTACATATATACATACATATATACATCATATATACATGGAGAAAGAGAGAGAGAGAGAAAGAGAGAAATAGAGAGAGAGAGAGAGAGAGAGAGAGAGAGAGAGAGAGAGAGAGAGAGAGAGAGAGAAAGCATCATTCTGCCCTGGTGTCAAATTTTTCATTATTCATACTGGTATAAATTTTCATGAATTGATTATCAAAGATTAAAGCATGGATGTTCCCTGGGATGGGGTGAGACGACACAAAGGTAGGGAAGGTATAAAAAGTCAATCATCCACTACTCATTATAAAATTAACAAGGACTTACTATGTACAAGATACTATGCTAAAAGCTGGCCTAACCTCCAGCAGGTAAATCATAGCACAGTAGAAAGAATGTTAGATTAGGAGTCAGGAAACTCTTAACTCTGCCACTAATATGTTGAGTTTTGGCCAATCACCCAACTTCTCTGAGACACAATTCCCCTATTTTCAGAAAGAAAGCTTATGACTAAATAGCCCGAAAGGTCTACAAAGGCTCTAAGGATGCACTAATCTAGTTGAATCTATCTTCATAGATTTAATATTCTCCATTCAGTAGACACAGATCCAGAGAACATAAGATCTCACTGTGCTTATTGTTTGTTGATAGGGGGGAAAATTGACTTGGTAGAATAAAATGAAACCTCGTGTCTCTCTTCCAACCTGTCTTTCATGAATTCATTAATTTCGTAAATGAGTTTAAGAGAGATACGACCACTCAGATAACTTTGTCAAATTACTCTAGTATCAAGTCCATCAGTAATCATTTATTAAGCAACTACTAATAGCTAGTCACTGTGCGAAACACTAGGGTTACCAAAAAAAAAAAAAAAAGGCAAAAGACAGTGTTCTCAAGGAGCTCACAGCCCAATGGTGGAGACAACATTGTAAGCATCTATGTAAAAATATGATATAGCTAGTTAGTTAAAAATAATTTATTAAGTGCCTACTGTGTACCAGGCACTGTGCTAAGTGCTGGATAAAATCCAGCAGGTACAAATCAGGGAAATATATTCTTATTCAAAGCATTCAGTAGTGTCCTGGAGGATGTCCTACAAAAAGTGGAAATAGAAGGGAGAATCCTTATGATGGTGAGGTTGTATAGATGCTTCAGTATGTAGAAATGATTGTACTAAATGAACAGAACTCCAAAACACTATCAATCTTACTCAAAGATAGTTACAGTCACTCAAAAGAATAGATAAAGAATTCATATGACCGAGGTCATGGAAGTCCATTAAGTTAGTCCATTAGCACACATATAGACAAGTAGATAGTCTATGAATTAATCCCAAAATTAAATTGGCGGAGGAAAATTGGCTGGATAGCATTTGTGCCATGGTTTTCAGGATCCAGAGCTGCTTCTTCTCCAAAAAGGTCATCTTTTTAACACCAATATTCACCTAGTGATGCTATATCATGATCTCAAGGCCACAGTTCACTTGTGGCCAGTTGAAGGATATAAAAGAAAGTCAGGATATAAGGAGTGCTTTGTCCATGCCCTGCTTAACCTGCCTTCTACTAGTTGCTATTGCGCTCATAGGGCAGGTGGGTTGCCATCACACTCTCTCCTGTTTGTCACATGACCCACAGCAACAAACTACTGTAAGTCTGTCTCAGGTCTGGGAAGAATGAAAGTCATATCTTTTCTCTGTGTTTTCAATCATAACTGGCGCTGAACAGGAATAAAGCGAGTACAGCCGTATGCCAACACAGATGACACGGGCTATGTGATAAATAGCAACAATGCAAGGGCTTCTTTCCCTCCCTTGCTGCACAGCCACCCTCCATGGTACATGAGTGTCTGGCGCTCTGTCCAAGGTTAGACACTCAGTTCAAGTATTTCTTTGTAGGTGGGCAGTTGTTGTGGAGATTTTTTGGTTCTAATATTAAAGTTTTGGGGGTTACTTTGTAAAAAATGGGTGATAAAAAGAAATGGAAGATTGAAGCAGAATATGGAATGTTTAATCTGGAGTGGACAAATAGATACTTGTTTACTTACACAAGAGACAAAATATTGTGCTTTGTTTGTTGAGAATAGCTGTTCTGAAGGAATACAATTTTCATCATCATTTCAAATCAAAACATCCTGACTTAAGTAAATTGGACACCAATGAAAGCCAAATTAAAGTATCCAAATTGTTGACAAATCTCAGTAGGGAGCCTCCCCATCAAGAAAGCAAACCTAGAAAATGAGGCAGTTACTAATGTTAGTTTTCAGGTTTCTAAAGAAATCAATTTCAAACATAATTCCAGAGTATGATAAACTGACTGCTGACAAGAAGTGTAATATATCCCATTAACTAAATGTAAACAGTAAGAAAACCTGAAAAATGTGTTTAAACCTGTACCACTTAGCAAAATAATTTTTTTTGAGGGCAGAAGGCAAGGTAATTGGGGTCAAATGATTTGCTGAAAGTCACACAGCTAATAAATGTGTCAAGTGTCTGAGACTGAATTTGAACTCAGGTCCTCCTGATTCCAGGGCCAGTGCCCTATTTACTGCACCACCTAGCTGCCCCTAAAGGAATTTTTTTAACCTTTAATGTGATTTCATGATAAATAAAAATCTTAAGTATAATTAATTGATACTAAATGAAATTTCCTTTTTTAAAAATATGATTTATTTGCAAAATGGTTTAATCATTAATTATACCCTAACTTGGAAAATGAACCACTAAAAACCTATCTGTAGCCCAAAAAAGTTTATCCTATTTTAATTCTGGTCCCTACCTACAGCCAAGTTGTGCAAGTCTGACAGAAAAGGTATCTAAAAAATACAAAACAGGTATCAGCAGGTTGCAGCATGTTACCAACAATGACTTTGCACCAAGAAGTAATTAAATATTGACCAAAGATATAAGTAATTGAAAAAAAAGGTGGGGATACTCATGCTAATACTGAGTATAAGGGATAACAGATGGCAAACCCAAATACTGCAATGACACTCATTTATATTAAAAGGTAGAGGAATATTTTCAGCATGTTGGCTGGAAAATTTATGGAACACTATGGACAAGCATTATAAAGTATTAGAAAGCAGGAATAAAATATAATTGACAAGGGTAGAAGGAGTATTCCCTGGACTAATGCAATCATGGATTTTACTGAAATATTGAAGTAAGTATTCATTCAATCTAAAGCTGAGGAATAAATTAGGGATTAGACTGGTGTTTTAACTGGATCCAGAAGATAGAAATGAGAAAAATGGGTGGAAATTGACAAAAGGTAAATTTAGGTTCAATGTCAGGAAAAAAATTAATAATTAGAGCCACCCCAAAATAGCATAGGCCACTGAAAGAAAGGGTGGGTTTCTGTTTCTTGAAGTTCTTGTAGCAGAGGCTCGTTGACCATTTGTCATGTGTATTATAGTAGTACTGAATCCTTTAGTACATGGACTGGACTAGGTGGCCACTGGAAAAAAAAATCTGTAATTCTGCTATATCTCTCATGTCAGATATATATGTAGTACAAAGATTTCTTCAGGGAATGAGCACACCATGCTAGGGAGCAATGAGATTTTGTTTATCTGAAATGCAGATTTGTGCTTGCTATAATAAAGGAGAGTTTTAAGTGAGGATATCATCTCTGTTATGCAATGTCAGGCAAGGATTTGGATGGGCAAGTTTATAGCCCCATCAAGCGATGATGAAATGAAGATAAAGATGCAGTTTGGCAAAATACAAATAGCACTGGAGTTAGAGAAATGGAACCGAAAACCTAATTCCCATTCCGTCTCAAACAGATGAGGTGACAGTGGGCTTGTAATTTAACCTCTTTGGACCTGTGTTTTTCAAACTGCAAAATGAAAAGGTTGGATTAAAAGATCTAGAAAGTCCCTTCCAACTTTAAAAATCCTGTAATTCTATATAGGTTAAGTAAACAGAAACATAGGGCCAAGGAACATCACAATTAAAATGCAATGGAAGAGTTTCTGAGCAGTGAGTCATCTTTGTTTTCCTCAATGAGTTGTGATACAAGTTTCCTGAAGGTAGGAATCTTTTTTTATTTATTTATTTACCTGGCAATTGCATAATAGTGGGTGCTTTGTACATGCTTTTAAAAATGACTCTAACTAGATAATTTCTCAGGCCATTTCTAGCACTGATAATTTGTGATCTGTATTATTTAACCTTACAAAAATCCTTAAAAGGTATGAAAATTCTTTATTTACACTACTGGCCTACCTACCAAAGTTACCTCGCTCCCTGATAAATACTCTTATTCAGGGCTATCTGAGAGAATCTGCCACCAGGATTAGAGATTGGGGGCTAGGGGAATTTATTCTTTTCCCTTGGACCCCACTCTGTGTCCCTGTTGTCCTGATCAGGAATTACCAACAGCTAGGCTAGCTCCAGCCACCTGCTTTACATTCTTGCTGACCATTTTCTCACCAGCCCCTTTGCTGATGCTCTTGTAACATTATCATCTCCCAGCTTTCCAATTCTTGAACTGTAATTAAATCATTCCAGTTACTAATCCTAAAAGAGATGTGTCAGTCTATCCGTTGACTATATTCAGCATCCATATAATTTTCCAAAGCAAAATCCCCCTCTCTGGGTATAACTCTGCTATATCTATTTGCTCCATTAGAATATAAGTGTAATGGGTGCTTGTCACATCAATAGAGATACTGAGATGGTATCTCTCTCTGTAAGGAGAACCCCAACTTACAAGAAAATCATGATAACATGTAAGGGAAATGTCAAAAAGAGACAAAATGAGGACACTATGTAGACATTCCATAACTGGTTTTCATGTGTTGAATAAGAGGCTCTTTTATTGGCTATGAAGGCATTTAAAACAGTGTTCTCTTCAGCTGCTGTCTCTTTGTCTCAGTGTCCTTGGGATAGCTCAGTGACTAGTTTAAAGGAGTGGAGCCTATAAAATTGTGATTTCAAAAGGTCCAAAGAGCACTTCAATATTTTATTTTTCCAGATTTCAGCTTTGTAGCCAACAAAACATTGATATCCCAAGGGATGAAAAGATTAGAGATGTAATTTATTATCAGTGATAATTTATGTACATATAATTGATATCCTCCAGGAAAATATATGATCAGAAATGGAGGTACATCAATTATGTATCAGAAATTTAAAAAAATAAGAGGTAGTAGTAAGAATGTTTTATGGGTATTTCCTCTCCCCCAAATTTTCAAGTGTTAGAAGAAGGATTCAGGTACATTTTGACAAACCTATATTAAGGATTGGTTTTAGAAACAATCACAGAGTCATTGAAGAATAGATGCCACATTTTACATGTGACGCGATGTCTTTAGTAAATTTTAGATTAAATTTTAAAAGTTCCCTTTAAAGTATCTTTTTTCAATTTTCTACAACTTTTATCCAGTTTATTGATTGTTTTATTTCTGAAGATTTTTGGTTTTCAGTTTTGTTAGTCTCTTTTTCATTTTCAAAGTTTCTACTTTTTAGGGCAGCTAAGTGGCTCAGTGAATCTGGAGTCAGGAGAACCTGAGTTCAAATTTGGCTTCAGACACTTAACACTTACTAGCTGTGTGACCTTGGGCAAATCACTTAATCCCAAATGCCCTGCATTCCCCCCTTCAAAAAAAAAAAAAGACAAGACCAACCAAACAAAAATTTCTGCTTTTTTTCTTTAGTTGGGATTTTTAATTTGCTGATGTTCTACTTTTTCTTCTATTCCATACCCGTCATTGATCTGTTCTTTCTCTTGCTGATCAAAGTGTTTAAAAGAAAACACTACCTCTAAGGACTGCTTTGGTTGCATCACAAAAGTTTTTTATATATTCTCTCACTGTTATCATTTGCTTTCATAAATTTATATAATCTGTAGTTTGACTCACCAATCTGTAGTTTTTTTTATGATTCATTGACTAAAATTTTATAAAATTAAAATTAGCCTCTCTTTTACATTTGGATCCTTTCTTCAAAGGTTGATTATTATAATTTTTATTGTATTATACTCAGTAAAAATACATAGTATTTCTGCTTTTCTGCATTTGTATATAAGGTGTTTTTTTTTTAAATAAATTCTTTTCTTTTTTTGGTAAAGGATGCCATATATGCTTGAGAAATATTCACATCCCTTTCTAATTCTATTCAGTAAACACCAGAGAGCTAGCATACTAAGTTTTCTAAAATCCTACTCAGGTTTTTATTTCATGTTTATGTTTTTACTAGATTTGTGTCATTATGAAAGGGTTTACATTGAAAATACCAACAAATAATACTTTTGCTATTCACTTCTCCTTAAAATTAGATTAACTTTTCCTTAATACTTAGATGCTATGCCATTCAATGCCTATAGATATAGATATATTTGCATCTATCTATATAAAATACTGATATTAGTCCATTGTCTATAGTGTCTTTAAGCAAAAGGAAGTTTCCTGGTTTACATCTTTTAATCATGTCAATTTTATTGCTGTATAGTTTAAATCATAAGTGCTACTTAATTCATCTAAAATGGGGATCAGCTCATATGACCTGATAATCAAATCTGGCCTGCACGTGTGTTTTATATGGCTCAAAAAAGCTAAGAATGATTTTTACATTTTAAAATACAACAAAATTTTATTTAAAAATTTGAAAATCATTCTTAGTTTGCAGGCCATACAGAAACAGGCTAGATTTAGTCTTTGAGCCATAGTTTGTTGACCTCTAATCTAAAGGATGATGCACTGTACTCTACTTCCTTATTTGTGTGAATTTTAATATTTCAAGTATATTTCTTATAAATATATTGTTAGCTTCTGCTTTTTAATGTAATCTGTAACTTCTTTTTTTATGAATAGCTTATTATCCCAGTTACGCCCAGGGTTATGACTGTTAATTAAGCATTTTCCTCCATCATATTTTTTACTACATTTCCTCCTTCTTCTCTCCTTTCCCCTCCTTTAACCCTACAACCCCATCCTTTACAAAGAAGAAGGTAAAAAGAAGGAAAATTGTAATGGTTTGCAATGAGAAGCCACAAGTTTTAGATGGATAGGGCAATTAGGGGTTAGAAAACCTAGATTTAATTCTCTCCTTAGATACTTATTAGCTGTGTTATCCTAGGCAAGTCATTCTTGAGACCTGAGATATATTCTGTTTAAAATGAAGAAATTCAACTTGATGGCAGCTAAGTTTTCTTTCAACTGCAGATCAAAAATCCTATGATTCTTTCCCTCACCCTCATCTTTTTCACTTTTTACCTTTAATTCCCCCATTATGATATATTTTCTGAAGTTAACATTGCTATTTCTTGTGAATATTGCCTCCCCCTTCTTAAGTCCTACTCTCCCCTCTCCCTGTCTCTGTATACTTTCTGGATGAGTTTAAAATATTTCTACACCAAAATGTGTATGTGTATTGTTTACATGTGCATATCTGCACACATCAAATAGGGAATAAATCTGAAGTGTTTCTGGAAGTGCTTGCCCATGTATGGTGTGACTTAGCTGCCGCCTAGGTTCTGAACATATGACATGAACACTTTGCCCTGTGTGTACCATCGTGTCATGCAATACCTTGCTGCCAGAACACCTTGGCTCAGGTTTTAGACTATTGTATGCTATGAATTGCAGTATTTTTACAATATGCACAAAGTTTTCTGTCCTTATAGAAAAATAACAGTTTAATTATGGAAAATAAAGACTTTTAACATTTTCCTACTGTCATTTCTCAGCATGTAAACATCAAATTAGTATATCTTTGGATGGGATTATATAAGAATGTTTGATTTTAAAAATTGCTGTTATCTCCTTCTTTTACAGAAACATAAGTGTTTAATCCTAACAAGTAAAGACAAAAGCCCTTTCTCTACCATCATGGTTGTATGTGTGTATGCGAACATTGATTTTTAAGAATTATATGTAATTTCACACACTAAAGCTAGCATTTATTTGAGAAATTAGCAACATTTATTTACATTTTAAGACAAAAATATTTTCCACTTATGATTAAGTGATTAAATTTACACATAAGAGGCAAAAATACTGATGACAATGTGGCACAGTCTTCACTACCAGGTTGTAGCACACCTAAATTGACAATAATATGAAAATATGTTGAATAAATTTTGCAATATGGATTTACTTTTAATAATGGTGATGGTGTGGAAAAATGTCTTTGCTTAATTTGCAATTAAGTTTTGGCCAAATTAAAATGCCATCTTAATATCGAGTATGTGGCATACTGTAATAAACTAAAGGAATATTTTGAATGACTTTGTTACTCTAAACAAAAAGTATTTACTTGCATCTTACAAACCTTCTTATTTAATTGAAAAACAAAAAGCCTTACGTCATAGGAGATTTTGTGTTTGACGTCACTATTAAAATCTCAGAAATAGTTCATGGGAAAAAGTATGGAGATGAAAATCATAAAATTCCTTTCTCAAATTATAGTATTTCCAAAAGAACTTCTGAAATTATTAATGACTGATTCCAGCAGCTTATTACCAGGTTTAAGAGCAGCCGAAAGTCTGCAATTCGGTTAAATGAAATAACTGAAACTTCTAACATGGCACAGCTGTTACTTTATGTAAAATATATTTATGAAGGAAGAATACATAAGGAATTATCATTTTGTCACCCTTTGGAAGGGCACACAAGAGGGGAAGACATGTATCTTAAAGTTGATGAATTTTATATGTAATTCTTATATATAAAGAAAATGTTATATATAAAATAAAATGAAGGTTTACAGTGGAAAAAATGTATTGGTGTCCATACAGACAGTGCTGGAGCAATGATGGTAAGATGACTCTCAAGAAGGTGAAGCTTAACCAGATTATTGAAATTAAAAGATGAAGTTGTTATATTTTTGACTGAGCAGAATTCTGATCTTGTAATTTTTTTGTCATAATGATGTATGGCTTTCAAAACTGTGTTATTTGTTAGGTATCTTTTTAATCAATAATTTAAACATGTTGCTTCAAGGGGAAAAATGTAACATATTATGTTGAAAGATGGAGATGAAAGTTTTACTTAAAAAGTTAACAGGGAAGAATAGGATGGAAAGTGGTTCGTTAGAAATGTTTACAGCTACAGATGATTTTATAATTGAAAATAACCTTCTCAAAGATTTAATTGTAAGACTTATAATTGATTATTTGAAGTACCAGGAGATATAGTTTCAGAAATATTTCCCTTCAAATTCTGATTTTAAAAAATAAACCATACTCAATTGAAATTAAAAACAAAGTCATCCATCTGCCATTAAAAATCCAAGAAAAATTTGCTGAGTTATCAAAAGTTTAAAAATTTTATCAAGGTTTAAAACTTGAGTTTCCTAAAACAAAAATCATTGCATGAATTTTGACTTGGACAGAATTTCCGACAATTTTTGAAATGGCCCTAAATGTATTTCTGCCATTTTGAATTATGTATTTATGCAAAGCAGTGTTCTCAGAATTGACTATTATAAAATCAAGGCATTGATCGACTCTGGAAAACATTGAAGATGCTCTATGTGCAGCAGTATCAAATATTCCATCAAGATTTAGTCGTTTATGTAAAAATAAACAAGCGCATCCATCTTGTTAGTATACAAATTTGCTTTCATCTTTAAAAAATGGTAAAATTATATGTATACCAAAGATTTGTTTTGAAATAAATGCTTGATTTTTGTAACTATTTCATATGTTTATATACCTGGGGTCATGTAAAAATTTCTCAGGCCGAAAGGGGCCACAAGTGGAAAACCCTGAAGACATTAGAATTCTGAAAGGACACTTGTCACTTCTCCCCCATTAGAATATGAGCATCTCATCATCCTGCAGCCCCTTCAACTTTCTGAAATGTACTTACTTCTCTATTTTTTCCTGACTAATGTTTATATGTTTTCTTCTCAGGTCTGGATCAGGAATCCTTGAAAATTTTCTTTCATTTTCCTCACATAGTATCATTCTCAGTTTTGGAGGGTAAATTAATGTTTTTCTTTTTTGTATTTTGTAATATTGTATTCCAAGATGTGCTCTCCTGTATAACATTTGCTTCTAAATGTTGTGTACTCTGCTTCCTAGATATTTAAACTCTTTCTTTCTGATTTCCAGCAGTACCTTCTCTTTGACTTGTAGGCTCTGGATTTGGGATATGCCATCCCTTAGAATTTTCATTTGGGGATTTCTTTCAAGAAGTGGTCAATGGATTCTTTTTCGACCTTTGAGCTCTGGTTCTAATAAACCCGAGCAGTTTTCATTTATGATTTCTTAGAATACAAAAATTTCATTTATGATCTCCAGGATTTTTTTGTCTGTTCTTAATTTTCAGAGAATTTGATGATCCTTAAATCATCTTTTGTCCTATTTCTCAGGTTAGTTGTTTATCTTATTTTATATTTCAAATTTTCTTCTCTCTTTTTATTAATTCTGATTTTATTCTAATGTGTCTTTTTATCTCATGGAATCACTGAGTTGTTTGCCCTTTTTAAATTTCCAGACAGTCCTTCATTTGGATGAAGAATTTTTTAGCCTTTTGTTCTAATCAATTTTATCCAATTCTTTCCTCCAGAGCTCTTATTTCATTTAAGGTGTTGTTTTATCTTTCATTCTAATTTCTTTGAGACATTCTTATTATTCTTATTACTAAGCCATTTTTCCCCCTCTAAAGATTTGCTTCTAGTTATGCTTATTCACTTCTTCTGGTATTACTTTTGGTCATTTCTTGTTATTATTTCTATATAGTGTTTGGTATCTTCTCTTTTTTATTGATATTTCCAGCCTCTGCCAGTGCCAAGCTCTTCCCCATCTTGCACATTTGGATTGATGTCATCCTGGTCTTGTTTTCCTAGGCTCTTGCCAGTGGCTTTTGCTTCTCCAAGCATGTCTGTGCTCTGAATGCTTTCAGATTTTAGGGCCTTTTGGATGATCTGTGTATAGAAAACTATCATATTTAGGTTCCAATGAGACATCTCAGGTTAGGGTACTGCAGACTTCTGGTTGCCCTGAGGCATTCTGGTCAGAGTGCTCTCTGCCCAGATTTAACAGTGAGAGAGCTGAAGGTTTCTGATTTCCCTGAATCTTTACCATCTGTTCACCACAGTATTCCTGCCCCACTGAGAACAGCATACTACACTACTCAGGTGCCTAGAGTCTTTGGTCAGAGGGTCAGCAGGCTTCTTGGTTGTCTACTCATAATTTGAATTGATTTCTCTGACAGAACATCTTTCCCAATTCCTGTAGGCTTCTTTCTACCTGTATTTTTGTCCAATCCTAGACTGAATAAGGGAGCCCACAATCATTTCTTAATTTGATTTGGTGGTCTTTTTAGAACTTTAATGGAATGTGAGAGCTGGGTTCATTTGTACTATTTCCATCATCTTAACTGGAAATCTGGATTTTTTTAAACTTTATTTTCAACATCTATATTTGATATTCTATCATCTTTAATGGTTTTTTCAGTTTTGAGGTTAGTGTGAAATATATGTGAAAGAGCCAACTGGCACAATAAAAAGAGGGCTGGACCTGGCAAAAGGAAGTCCTGAATTCAAATCCTACCTGAAATACTTATTACCTGTGTGACTGAGTAAATAACTTAACCTCTGGTTGTCTCAGATTCCTAATCTGTTAAACATGAAGAATAATAATACTTACCTTCCAGGATTGCTGTGAGGATAAAATAAGAATATTTCTAAAGCATTTTGCAAACTTAAGTGAGCTACAGAAATATTAGAAAGGCAAAGGAACAGGGGGAAGAGGAGGAGGAAGAGTGCCATACTGAATTTCATTTAAAAGAGCCAGAGTTACAATGGCATACAATTTAGGCAAAAAATATAGGCTCAGGATTATGGTCCTTTTTACATAAAATTGTACGGTTTGGGTGCAATTTGGGAGAATGTGTCATTAGATGAACTGTTCTTTATATAAACTGGCTTTAGGCAAATTGGTTTTATGTGAATTGACCTGTATCCGGCTTCATAAAAGAAGGGACACAACCCAATATATGAAACATTAAATAGTTGATAAAGTTATAAAATGGCTGACTGCTTCTTAAAATTAATTTATGTTGATTATAATATTTACTGGCACTCAGTAAATAAGCAGTGATGATCTTGAGGCAACAATGAATAGATCATAGGTTGAGCTGGGCCTTTTAATAGCCAAGTGTTTTATCATCTAGAAGACATTGACTGTTTTAAGGGATCTTTCTTCTTATATAAATGTCTCAATACTTACCTTCTTTGTTGTCACTGAACTCTTATAGTTGCTCCAATTTTCTGTCATCTACATATTGCTCAATTGGCTTTTTGAAGTCTTAGCTGTTTTGCCTCCCTCAGATCTCTCTTCCCTCCATATCAATTGCTTATAATCCCCTCCAGATTCAACTGCACTATTCACAAAAATATACAGTAACTTTCCAAATCAGGCTTCTTTTAAAATCCTCAATCAACCCTAAAATTACTTAGCACAAATTCAAAGAATATTTTCCCTTTAAGTCTTGAAACAATTGATTGACTTCACATAATATCCAATTTATGGTCCAAGTTTCACGTGTTAAAAAAACCCACACACTGATCATTCATGTCTTTTAAATACCATCATTCTATTTATTGGTCAGGTTTTGCAACAAACAAGATCATCAAAGTTCAAATGTATTGCTCTAATGTCCTTGTCATTATCAATTAATATTGAAATAAAAGGTAGGCTTATACCTAAAGAGTAACCAAAATAACATTCATGACATTCTTTTTCCAATAGAATGTGCCATTATTCACTACCATTATGAAAATTATCAGACAATTCTCATCTCAGGGCTGAACTGGTTCTGTCAGATATTACCTCACTCTGTATATCACTTCCTAGACTTCTTTTGAGAGACATCACTAATTAAAAAATCAATAAAATAGGATTCCATCATGTCCATTGAATCCCAAAGAATTAGATTTCAGCAGATATGTAAGTTGGGTAGACTAAGTTGCTTAAGAACAGGAGCTATTTCATTTTTTCTTTTATATATTCAGCATCTAGCATAGTATCTAGGACATAGTAGATACTTAAGTAGTACTTGTCGAATTGAAATGATGGCAGAGGAGCTTTCTCATCTTACGCCATATTTTTGTTGGACCATAAGATCACTATGAGCCCTCCCTGTAACCTTATAGGATCAAAGGCTGACTCTTCTTTGTGGTATGTGCTATGCCATGCCATGTCCTGCTATAGTATACTGTACCATACTATACACACACACACATACACACACACACACACACATATACATACATACCATAGATACTATATACTAAGTACTATATTATACTTCATACTAGTATTATAAACTACCATAATTATTAACTATATAGAAATATCATATGTATATATGTATGTATATTACCATATATAAGTATAGATATATTATCATAAACTATATTTTAATATACCATACTATATTATATACTAGTATATGATACTATACATATATACTGTAGTATAGTTATAGTCTACTATAGTATAGAATAATATATAATATGTGTATACCATAGAATAGATTATATGTTATAATATTGTTGTTGTTGAGTAATTTCAGTTGTGTTCAATTCTTTGTGATCCCATTTGGGGTTTTCTTGGCAAAGCTACTGCCATTTCCTTCTCCAGCTCATTTTACAGAGGAGAAACTGAGGCAGGCAAGGTTAAGTAACTTGTCCAAGATAACACAGCTAATAAGTGTCTGAGACCAGATTTGAACTCATGAAGGTAATCCTTCCTGACTCCAGGCTCAGCACTCTATCCATTGTGCCAGCTAGGTTCTCCACATTATATTATACTAGTATGGAATATAGTAAAGCATTATATATAGTATATAGTGTATATATCACAAAATAATATAGTATATAACTTTATATAGAGTATATATAACATAACAGTTTATAATATACTATATTACGATGTTACATTATACAATACATGATATATATGATGACTTTCCCTCCTATGAACTCCATATATATGCGCAGACATATATATGATATGATATATGATGATGTATTAATCTTCTATACAAGTATAATTATATAAGCTAAAATATTAATATGTCATTACATTATTACAAAATCACTGCTAGATAACATTAATTCAAAATTTAAGAGATTATCCCTGTTAAAAAAAAATTACTGGGTGCAGAGTTAAAGTTAGAGGAACCTATGAAGTCATGTAGTTGAAATCTTCCGTTTAATGGATGGGGAAATAGAAGCATAAAGCGGTTAAATGATTCACTGAAGTGTCCCACAAATAACAAATAGTAAATCCAGGATATGAATCCATGTCTTCTTATTCTGAATTCAGCACTCTTCCTACTGATTTCCAGGGGCAAGACAAAAACATGCTTGACTAATTAAATATGTGCTATTAAGTGTATTTCTTCTGTATGCTTATATTTCTATAGTTTCAAAGGATAGACTCTGGCTTGTATTATATCTCAACCTATATACTATAATAGTAAATTATATTATAATATTTTCCACTATTTTCATAAGATTTCTCAGCAGCATCATACTGTGTTTTGTCAACTTATTTTAAATGTTTTACTATTAACAAAGCTTATTCCATTACAAAGACTTCTGTGCAACAAAAGCAAGATTAGTTCTACAGCTCAAAAGGTCTACAATGAACTGTTATCTATGATTTGCATTAAAATCAACTTTACTCCTCAAGATCCTTCTTCCAAGTCTATACACACTCTGAAGATTTTGCTTATAAAAATTTAGACCCATGTGTTGTTTTTATTACTCTTTTTTTTCCAAGAAGAAGGTGAGAAGAAGGAAAACCAAAGGTCTTAAAATGAATTTTCATATGGACCATTTGAATATAAAATGAATAATTTAATCCTGGACAAATCTATTTCAAGTACATAGAGTTTGCTGTTTCCATTCCTATTCATTTATAAGCTTTATAAAAATGCGAACGTCAATCTACCTAACATTGTAAATTTTGAGGAGTTAGCAATGTTATGAAAATTGACTATAGTCCAGCAGGACCAAATTTATTAAATATGTCTCTTTTCACTTGGGTTTGTTTTACTTAAATTAGTGTGATAATTTTGCATTTCTGTTGTATTTACTTTCCTTTGTTCATATTTTATCCCTCTCAGCAAAATGGAAATTCCTTGAGGTGACAGGAAGAATTATTTCCTTTTTGTGTTGCAACCCCAGCTCCTAAGGCAGACAGAGGCTTGCATGTTTTTTTTAAATGCTTCTTGAATAAATAAATCATGAAACACTACTAGTGTTGAAAGAATAATCACTAAGTGTGAAAGAATCACAACAACCACCTAAAATATACCACAAGATATCATGAAGTGGAATAATAACTTAATCATTTAATTAACTTAAAAAGTAATTAGCTGTAAAGGAATAAAATAAAAAAGTTATCACCTCCTTGACACTATTCCAAAAAAACTTCTCACACTAAATCAAAAATCAATCTGATGTTTTTTAAACTTTAGCCCTTGACCTGTTTGCTTTCTTAATCTTAACACAAATTTTTATTAAGCCTTCTCTCCTCCGTCCAATTTACTAAACTACTTTCATTTTTCTGACTAAATATGGCACTTCAGAAACACATGAGTAGTTTCTACTTTAGAAGTGAAAAGGAAATCTGCAGTGAGATACTGCTGTCACATGGCCAAAATCAACTTTGCTGATCATGGTCTAACTTCTATTGGCCTGCACGCCAACCCAAGCTGTGCTTTGCTATATCATATACTGAACAGTCTTAGTTAAATAGGGAAAAATGTTCATTTTCGTGAGCTACATTGGTTTTATACCTCATAATTAATTGTTCTGGGTCACATATACTCCACCCATGTTAAGAATCCTTTTGCATCTTAATAGATAAGAAAGGCAGAGACACTTCTATTTCTTTCATCACAGTTCTGTATTTCTTATAGAGTTATGAATTAAGGGACTTAATACTCAGGCATGATATAATGGGATTACATATTCTCACACTTCATAGCACAAAATAGCAATAGTAATAACCCAAAGTATGATTTCAGAAAGACAGCATTTCCCTCCCATAGGAGGGAAACTCCATACATTCATTAGATTTACCAACTGCCCACTGACATTAATGCAGAGACAGAAGAGAGAATCTTGTCATTTTTTTCTATGTAATTTTTTAAAATGATGCTTATTTGCCTAGAACAAAAGCTTTGAGCAAGTAGGAACTGTAGGTATAGGTCTCTCAAAGGAAAATGTCACTAGAAAGCTTTCCGTGTCTTTGAAATCTAAGTGGCATTGTTGAACTTTACCTTGGTAGGGAAATTTATAACTGTCAAATTGAAATGAATTGCCGAAAGTGCTTAAAGAGGAATTTCTTGGTCCTTAACTGATTATAAGCTCGTGAGGTCTTTCACTTCTTTTTGTATACTCAGTGCTTAGCAGAGTCACTGGGAAATAGCAGGCCCTTAATAAACATTTATTGATTGACTGAAAGGAAATGGGACCAGGAATAATTTCATTAGAACATGTCAGAAATTTCAACAATCTAGACATCATCATACTTCTGACTTGGGGATCACAGACAATTCTTTTTAGGAATTTTTCATTCCAACAGAATATGAACTCCTTGAGAGCAGGCAGCATTTCATTTTGTTCTTGCATCCACAGCACCTAACACAGTGCCTGATAAATAGTAGGAGTTTAATAACTCCTTAGTGAACTGAATGAATAAAACTAAAATATTTTGAAATAGTAGAAAGCTTTTTTCCTGTATTACAGAAAAAGTTAAATAAAACTAAAAAAAACCCTACTACCCTCAGGTAGTTGTCTTCAAAAATTGAGCTCCCTGGATCTTTTTAGATCTCCATACTATGTTCACTCTCAGAAACTCCACATCCTAAGTATGATACTCTCCAGAAGCGCAAGTGGGTCAGTCTTTGGTGGGTTAGTGCTCTGAGAAAGGTAGGTTCTGTTTCAATATGAATGTCCTAATTTCAGGACTTCAAAGCAGAAAAAAAATATATACTGTTAATGCCATGTCCAGCATCAAGATAAAGAAAACAAATTTTATTTTCCATTATATACAAAGAAATATTAGAGAAAAGGAGACAGAAAAGAGTGGAGAGAAAGAGGAGTGGTAGGAGTAAAAAGAGAATAAAGGATAAAGGGGATAGAGGGTAGAGGGAGATAGAGGATAGAGGGGAATAGAAGATAGAGAAGTATTGAGAGTAAGGAAGGATAGAAAGTAGAGGGAGATAGAGGGTTAGGAAAAAACAAGCAAGAGCAAGGGAAGAATAATATGCCCTGGCAAGAGCAATGAAATAAGTGTTGACACAAAGCTGTCCCTTTATGATTTCCCAACTGATGACCATTTGGTTCCAGTTCAGTTCCAGTATTGTAGATCCTGTTCTGGGAAAGGATGTATCTGAATTAGAGGGAGATGAGTAGACCTTGCCGATTTCATTCTCAATCCAGATTTCAGATTCCTTTTGGACCATCAACTCCCCCACCTCCTACCAATAACCTGGATTCCTCCCTTGGGCCCCAAGACTCTGATCAAATGATCAGTTTTTGCTTTATATGACAGGGGCTTAGTTTTTTTAACATCACTCTACTGCCCTATTCCGTGCATGCTGCCAAGCATACACCTCTTTAGCTCCCACTTCCAGCTTCCTGTATGTGCTTTCTTCTACGTTCAAATGTAAGCTCCTTAAGGAACTTACAGGACCTATCTCGTGTGAACCATACTTTTATGTTCAGGACTTAGCACAGAGTTGGCATATAGTACAGGTACAGAAAATTTAAGACCAAATGAGCATAGAAATGAATTTTCAGGGCTTGGTTTCCTGAAGTGCTCCAGACAAAAATAATTATAGAAACACATTTGTCTCTGTAAGAAAGACTGGTCATCTTTTGCCATCTTAATACCAAGGTTTGTTTATCAAGAACAGAGATCTTTAATTTCTGGTTCAGGAGCTTGTTTTTTTTTAATCTTTTAATAATTATATTTCAATATCATGTATTTTCTTTGTAATCCTATGCATTTCACTTTATGTGCCTGAAAATATTTTTATGAAAAGGGGTTTTATAACACACACACACACACACACACACACACATACACAAATAAAAAACCTTTGAAGAGTCATAGAGTTGATAAGGAAAGAAAAACAAAGAAGGAGAACTTGGAGATATGGAGGAAAGAAGAGTTCAGTGGAGAATTTAAGAGCTAGACACTACCTTAGGAATCATCTGCTTTCAGAATTACTTCATTTTAAACTTGAAAAACCTTAGATCCTAGGTGATAAATCAACTTACCCAAAGTTAAGCAAGCTCTAAGAAACAGAGCTGGGATTCTACCCATTCTGTAGACTCTATAGCAAATACATTAAACTGAGGAATGACGTAACAATTATCTTGAAGCACATGAAAATCTATTTGAAAATCAAGATAAACTCCCCAAGAATAGACAATGATGAAACAAATTTAAAAGTAATTTAGAATAGACATCATGAACTTTTTTTGGTCAAGTCTTTTTTTTATAACCTGTAAGCAAGATCATAACTAAGTGGGAAAGGTTTCGTTCGAGGTCAGTTCTGATGCCATGTTTAGTCTGCTATGCATAGGACAGTTAAGTACAGAGAGGCTCATCTCTGTGAAGTTGACTCAGGTGATTGGGTCTGTTTCTTTTTGTTTTTATTACAGTAGTTCATGAAACAGATAAAGCTGGCCAACTACCTTCAATCCTGTGGGAAGTCTTCTCTGAGTAAGTCACTTGATATCTATGATGCCTCCATTTTCTCTTCTGTAATATGGGAATGATATATATAATATCCATCTCACTATGTTTTCTTAAGGATCAAATGAGATTATGTATGTCAAACCTTTTGCAAAGCTTAAAGTACTGCTTATTAGTATTACGTTCTCTAAGGTAATAAGGAACATCATTTCGTGAGCTATTTGGTCATTTTACCGTTGAGTGTTTATAAACAACAACAAAACACAATGAAAATGATTATAGCTTATACACCAACATCAGTTGTAGAAGAGGAAATAGATACATTTTATTGGGAATTTAACAAGATCTGCCTCAAATCTCTATAGCTTCAAGGCAATTTTGAATTTGGTGGGGATCAAAAATATATTGGAAAATATGATTTGAAATCAAGGAATAAAAATATGAAAAAGACGATTATCTATTTGCAGGCTATTCAAAAAAACTCCCCTGTGTAGTCAAGAATATTTTGTTCAAGGAAACAATTGGAACACACTTGATGTGAGAAGCACCAAACGTGAACTTGATTACATGTTAACAATAATAAGTGACTAATTTAGGAGTCATTTCAGAATTAGCTCTTTGTAAAATCAAAACCATTAAGTGGTTACGGTGAAGGTGATCAGAAGAGCTGAGAGCTGAATTTTTGGTCAGAGGACATAGGTTCAAATCCCATTTCTGTAATTTGTATCTTCCTGATGTTGGTAAATCATTCAAACTCACTGGGTCTCAAGTTTCCTCATATATAAAATGAGATATTAAATGAATTCCAAGTCTGAGCTCCCTTTCACTTCTAAAGCAATGTTCTTAAGAACTTAAGGAAAAGATGTCATAATAGCAGCTCCAATTCAACAGATTTAAATGAACTGTCAATACCAAAAAAATGTGAAAGAGTCAGAAAGAAAGATATTGATCCTAACAGTCAGCATTTCTTAGAGAAGGTCAACAGATACAAAATAGTTGTCACAATGAGTAGCCCAAAAAAGTACAGGATCTGCTTCAATCAACAAGTTTAGATCTTGTCAAATGGAAAGACGTGATGGTTAAGGATAACATTAATTTTGAGGGCAAGCTCATTTTCAAAATAATTTGGAATAGGAGGATAGAAGATTATGATCAGGATTAGCTCACAAGCCAATGAAATGCAAGTGAGGGGAAAACAAACAGACAGAATACTTGCTATGATAACCAACTTCTGAAATCATTCAGAGAGCATGTGTAAATAAAGGCGGAAAGAGGAAAACAAATTGCCAGGAAGAAGAGTTCCATCAGCATTATCTGATTTTAATTAGCAATGATAGTGGAATTACACATTATTTAGACTCCATTAACTTAGTACAAGTATGATATGGAATAAAATAACAATGAACCTTGAAGAAGAAGTAGAAATTAGGAAGAGCACTTGGATCTGATTGAATATATAGAAAAAAAAATCCATGCTACAAGAGGCACAATTTTAAAGCCAGAATGGTGTCAATTTTCATGTTATATCAAAAAGAAAAAAATTCTAAAAGATTAGAAATGATACTAACATACAAGAAAAAAATGAAAATACTTCTTCAATTACCAACCCATAAGGCCAGTTTTTGTCATTGTTTCAATCATTTCAGTTGTGTCTGACTCTTTGTGAATCCTATTTATGGTTTTCTGGCAAAGATACTGGAATTATTTGCCGTTTCTTTCTCCAGCTCATTTGACTACATCTCTGTAAAATCTTTATGAGATTAGTTTAAGTACAGACTGAGATTTTCTTGATGAAAATGAGACAGAAAGAGGCATTGTTTCACCAACAGGTTTTTCCAGCAGGCCACATCTTCCATGCCAGACAGTTGACTCAAATGTATGAAAATTGTAATATCCCACTGTGATTTGTTTGTTGATAATGGAAAAATATTTTATTTGGTAAAACAAAATGCTCTTCTCAAAAAGGTGTAAACTATCCATATATTAACATAGACAATTGTCTACAACATATGTAGCTATAGTTATTAATTTTAATGACATAAAATAACACAAAGAGAAGCATAAAACAGGGAGGCATTATTTCATCAAAGATACTCACTAGTGTCATGGAGGATTCTACATACAAAAGACAAATTGGAGAGATATAACTCAATGAAGAGGTTCTTGCATTTGTTTGTTTGTTTGTAGCCTTTTTTGGAGGGGGGAATGAATGCAGGACAATTGAACTTAAGTGACTTGCCCAAGGTCCTTCTGACTCCAGGGCTGGTGCTCTATTCAAGGTGTCACCTAGCCACCCCCAATGAGGTTCTTGTTTAAGTATAATATTTTGTTTATTTCATCAAATTCTGGATAGTATGCTCAGGGTTATCTTAATTAGAACCAGATCTATTCAAAATAGAACAATCTAATAATTCACACAAGAAAAATAAAGTGAATATATATATATATATATATATATATATATACACATACATACGTATATATATATATATTTTTTTTTCCAAATTGTGATATTTAGCTAGATGGATAATTAATCTATCAATACATATGTCATGGATAGAAGTTCCAGATAAATAGTAAAGTGATCTTAAAGTTGATTCAGAGAATAGTGACTTGATTTTGAGAAACTGTATAGCTTTCAACAATCTCTTGTTGGTTTCCTGCAATGCAGTTAGGTGGCACAGTGGATAAAGAGTGCTGAGAGAGGAATTAGGAAGACCTGCCTCAAATCCAGCCTCAGAAATTTACTACCTTTGTAATCCTCAGCAAGTCACTCAACTGCTATGTGCCTCAATTTCCTCATCAGTTAAATGGAGATAATAGCATCTACCTCCCATGATTATTATGAGGACAGATAAAATATTTGCAAAGTGCTTAGCATAGTATCTGGCACATAGGAGGCATTTAACAAGTGCTTGTTTCCTTCCCCTTCTAAAAGTCCCTCTTTTTAAATGTTATTATTATTTTATCAGACAGCCAGCTGATTCAGTGGACAGAGTGCTAAGTCTAGAATCAGGAAGTCCTGAGTTCAAATATAGCCTCAGACACTAGCTGTGTGAACCTGGGCCAGTCACTTAACATTTGCTTGCCTTAATGTACCAGAGAAGAAAATGACAAACCTTTCCAATATTCTTGCCAAAGACGATCCACAGTGTCACAAAGAGTGACTAATTGACAACTAATAAACTAATGAACAACAACAAATGACTATCAATCATGAAACACTATGATCTTTGAAGCAGCGTAATTGTAAATGCCCTAAAAGAAAATGGAAAGATACATGATTAGTATTGGCAAGTTGTAGAAATAATACAAAGGATAACTTTTTTCTTCAAAAGAAATCCTCAAGGGTGTATATATAACCAGAAAAAAAGGTCTGTAGGGATTATGAATGATATCAGATTTAGAGAATTCTTGAAATATTTTAGGAGGTTTGAAGGAAGATTTAAGAAAAGACAGGTACATGAATACATAGAATGAGAAGATACAGATAGGCTGTGATCCAAACAGGCAGAAGGCATATTTACATTGCAACTAGGTGACACAGGGATAGAACACTGAGCCTCAAGTCAGGAAGATTGAATTTAAATCCTGCCTTTGATATTTATTAGCTATGTGATCCTCGACAAGTCACCGATCCTCTTTCAGTCTCTATTTCCTCAGTTGTAAAATGGGGACAGCAATAATCTAACTCATAGTTCTTGTGAAGAACAAGAGATAATATATGAAAAGTGGATGACAAACTTTAAAACACCATATATAATAGTAGTGATAATGATGATGATGAGGAGGAGGAGGAGGATGTTTGGGTATTTTGAAGTTTTAAGCATTTTTAAAAAGAGAATATCTATCTATCTATCTATCTATCTATCTATCTATCTATCTATCTATATCTAGCTAGCTAGCTATCTGAAACATTGCTAAATGGCATACAACCTATTTCCAAGGGAGAGTGTGGAGGTCATTAAGAATAAATCACTTGCTCATTTGTCTATGATAATTCATTTGCAACCTAACTTTGGGAGAACTGGATATAAATTAAATTACCATTCAGTCTCTTTGAACCCTAAGATGTTATTAGTAGCATCTGATTTTTTTTTTTAGGGTGAGAAGTTGAAAATCAAAATGACAAGACTTCAATGTGTTTCTATGAATCTAAAATTTCATTTTTGATAGGAGCACAGGCCACACTGCTTAACAAGGACAGACAAACTTTTTAGAACTTTTCATCTTAGAAAAAGAATAAGAGAAGGTCAAGAAGTAGTACTATTAAAGTCTTTAATACTACAAAGTGTAGGAATAAAGCGAAAATGGACCTTATAGTCAAATCCTTAGAGTACAGCCGGAAACACATTCCTAAAAGTTGAAAGAAGTAGTTTGGAACAAATAATAAAGAAGTAATTGTTTACATTTAGTTACCCTAAAAGGTGGTAAAAGGTGAAAACAAAGATAGACCTAATAAAGGCACAGATGATTCAGTCTCTGTGGACCTTATCAGAAACAAAATGTTGAATTAGGTTACTTATGTGTATTACCTAGTACAGCATCTCTTATATTTAAAAGTCATCTAGAAATTTTATTATCCCGAAGGTCACTTAAGTAATAATTGGCACCAAAAGATCTACCCTCAAGTAGTAATATTCTTTTCTTGAAGTGGAGGAAAGCAGAACTCATGAAATAGATTTCTTCAGTACCTTAGAAAATGCCAGCTACAACTAGAAAAAGTCACATTCCAAGTGGTCCATGCAATCAAAGACCTATCGATCTGTAGCTATTACGTGGACTTGCATCTCCAACAGGAGGAAATGAATTTTTGAAAAGTGGTGTAGAATAAAGGTGTATGTTTGTGTACCTACACAAATGAGAACTATTCATACCTATTAAGAACAATCTCTTCTGCAAACTTTGCGAAAAAATTAATCTATTGCTTCTTTCCTAAGGTATTAAAAGTCAAGATTCCAAATAAAATGAAGTATGGTTTTGATATTGTTGATTGTTGAATAATTATTGTTAGTAGTGAGAGGTGCCAAGTTCACAGCTATCATGAAGACGTATCTTTAAGGTTGCCTCAGAGTGGCATTTATTTATTGTGAGTAAATTACGTGCCATCCTACTTTATATAGTAGGATTATAAGTTTAGAGCTAAAAAGCATCCTAAGAGATATTTTAGCCCCAAGTCACCATTTTTCAGATGAGGAAACTGAGCAACAAAAAAGGTTAAATTATTTACCCAAGGCCACTAAGTTAGTAATTATTTAAGCTGGGATTTGAATTCAGGTCCTTTGACTTTACACTACAATATATCTTCAAGGAAAAGACAATCTTTGTATGGTTGTTAGGTAATGACTATATTACCCTATCCAAATGAACGAAATGACATGATGGAGAATTAACCTTTTTTGTAAAGAGTCAAAAGCCTGGGGCAGCTAGGTAGTACAGTGGATAGAACACTCTTCCTAAAGTCAGGAGGACAAGAGTTCAAATCTACCCTCAGGCACTTGACATTTACTAGACCCTGGGCAAGTCACTTAACCCCAATCGTCTACAAAAAAATTTTTTTTAAAGAAAAGGGGACTTGAATTTTGGTCAAAAAAGTCAAGTTCAAAGGAAAACTGGTTATCATTGTCTTTCCACTGCCTACCTAACAGGAGTTTCATCACATAATATGATTCATTTGCTTTTATAAAGTATTTGAAAGAATACCAAGCTTTAATAAAAGTTTGCTATTTTAAGAAATAAGATTAGTCTAACATGACCTGTTAGTGAAGAAGTCATATAAAAAGATACAACCAGCTAGGAAGTATCTAGGGGTCAAAGTTGATGTCTTGTACAACTTTGTATCCACCGTAGTGCCTAGCAGTGTGCCTTGCACATAGTTAATACTCAATAAACAGCTTGTCTGAATTAAAGAGGGTGAGCTTCAAAAGCTATAGTCATCATCTAAGCTAAGAAAGTGACTCTCACATCAGTCTCTACACTTGAACACTCTTGTCCCATACTGTTTTCTGAAATATTTTTCACATTTCACAACAAAACAAAACCAGAGCAAGTACAAAAACCAAATTAGCACACTAATACATCATTGGAAAAATCTTTTTTTAAAACTTGATAAAGTAAACTTTTTTTATTTTGAAACAATCTAATTTCTTTCAAAAAATAAGTTTAACTATGCACAATAGAAAAGAAAAGAAAACCTACAAGGAAGCAAAGACAAGAAAGGTCTGTATAGTATTTATTATATAGTGTTTCTTGACAGGGGAATTTATTGCATATTTTGAATCCTCTTTTATGTTCTGTTTTTTTTCTTATT
>CM053583.1:112195409-112216526 GCA_028627135.1 Pseudochirops cupreus
TATTGCTGAGAATAGCTAAGTCATTCACAGTTGATCCTCTTTACAATATTGCTGTTACTGTATACAATGTTCTCCTGATTCTACTCATTTCACTTTGCATCCATTCATTTAAGTCTTTCCAGGTTTATAGTACAATAATATTCCTTCACAATCATATACCACAACTTGTTCAGTCATTCCCCAATTGATGGACATCCTCTCAATTTCTAATTCTTACCACCACAAAAGAATTGCTATAAATATTTTTGTACATATAGATCCTTTTCCCTTTTATTTTTTTTATCTCATCTGGGATACAAACCTAGAAGTTCTATTGCTAGGTCCAAGGTTTCATAGACCTTTGGGCATAGTTCCAAATTGCTTTACACAGAAGCTGAATCAGTATACAACTCCAATAACAATGCATTAGTGTCTCAATTTTCCCACAAGCACTCCAATATTTGTCATTTTACTTTCCTGTCCCATTTGCCTGAAGGGAGCTAAAACACCTGATCCAGGAATTAGGCTGGTCCTAGATAAGTTAGCTCCAGGTTTTTCCTGTCGCCAGTCCAAAGAGACTAATCCTGGTTTTTCCCTTGACAAGTGGCTGTAAATCAGAGCCTTTCTGATATCCTGTGATCCAGGGAGGTGCCCTGTTCTGGGATTACTGCCAGAAAGTGTTAAGCTCTCCCAAACATTCTCAGATACTATTCATATGGCTTGGAAATCATCAAAGGACATGATAATCATCTAAGCCTAAATTGACATCACTGTCTGGCATCTTGAAATTGAACAAAGAGTATTAGGAAGCTAAGTGACCTATAATTACCTTCTTTGTTTCATTACTCTACAAAAACCTTGCTCATAGTATTAATAAATGGATTGCTTGACAATTACATCTAGACCACAATTTCTCAAACTTTCTTGGGCTAGTGTGTCAGTTTAGAGCTGGCTTAAGAAACCACTCAAGTTATCTTTACATTTGCCAATCTAATAGGTATGAAGTAGTATCTCAGAATTGTTTTAATTTGCATTTCTCCAAGCAATAGTGATTTAGAACACTTTTTTTAACATGGCTATAGATTACTTTGATTACATCATCTGAAAACTGACTGCTCTTATTTTTTTTAATTATTTTTTGATCATTTATCAATTGAGGAATGGCTCTTATTTTTTTATAAATTTGACTCATTCCTCTATATATTTGAGAGATGAGACCTTTACAAGAGAAACCTGCTTCAATATTATTTTCACAGTTACTATTGCTATTTTCCAAACCTTCACATTTCTGAAGCCATCTCCCAATATCTTAAAAGACTGTGTAGAATAACAGTTTAATAGGCAAAGTCATTTGAACTGTATGTTGCTTAGTTTTCCCACCCATCAAATAGGTACAAGATGTTCTCCACAATTGCATGAAATTGTAACTTTTGGCTCAGTTTTTTGACTTTCAGAGCAATCTAGTAAAAAACAGAAGGATCCCTCACTACACACTTAATGCAAGCCCAGTGTCTACTTACCAATTGACTTAAGAAAAGTGATAGAATTATGGAGCATATGCAAGAAGAGATTTTGGAGAGTGCCTAAGGACTCAGATCAACTCCAGCACACAGATTTTACACTGGAAATTGACACCCTCAAAAATCAGCATATACGATAACTTCAGGAAGGAGACAACTAACAACTAGAACAATTTTTTTTTAAGAGATGGAAGATGTTATACTTGAAGTGAATGAAGTGAGTTGAACCTTCAGGAGAATATTTTTTAAAAATCCTTGAAGGCAGGGGTTATTTCTGTTTGTCTTCATATCCCCAGAGACTAGCATCATTCCTGGCATACAGTAGGTTGCATTAAATTGAATTAAGATAAAGAATTCTAAGAAATGTGGTTGATCAGAGGTTTTGAAAAAAAAGATAAATAGCTTTCACTTGAATGTGAAAGAGATACTAGGAGTTGAAGACCAGTTGTGCTTGAATATAGAGTGTTTGAAGGAGAATAATTACAAAATGTCTGGGAAAGCAGGTTGGATCCAGATTGCAGAGGGTTTTAACTGTTAGACTCAAGAGACATGTTGGAGATAAACAAATGCTCTAATTAGAGTGGTTTTAAGCAAAAAAAAAAATCAGTTCACACTTCTCAGAAAAAAATGGTGGAGGGCAAAGAATAATATCCCAGTTACTTATTTTAAAAGAGTAAACAAAGCTACACCTTCCTTCTAAGAAGGCATTTCTATCTACTTAAACAATATTATATGTATGATATATCCCAAAGGTCTTAGTGCAGTTCTAACTTTTAATAACTTCATAAACATAAATGCTACAAAAAGTTTACTTAAAAAATGTGAAAGGCTAATTATTTGAAATTTTAAAATGTTGATATATTTCTCATGAAAATTCAGCGTACAACTGTCTCATACTGTTGCTCTTAAAATTTTTCAAACTTTGTGAAAACTTTTAACACCTAGTAACTGAAAACATTGCATTTGTAATCTTGGTCTTAAAATATCATACAAGGTTTTGATGCATGCATGGCAATTTCAACATGACCTTTTCTCCCTGAAAAGAAAGAGCCTATCTAACAGATCAGCTCACCAATGTGGCCAAGCAATCAAATTTCCTCAACCATTGGATAAAATGTCATTCAGAAACAGATTGTTGTGGCTGTTGTTTGTCCTTCACTGGATCAAAGACTTTGGGAAGGTGATGTCTTGACTTGCAAGTGAATTGGATTTGTTAGGCCCCTGACTAACTGTGCAAAGTCAGCAGGCTCTTGCTATTTACCTTCTCTCTGAGCCTTCAAGACTTAAACCCATGACCAAGAGAGAGGCTAGTGCTGGGACTTAGAATTGGCCAATCAGTGAGAGCCAGAATGATTTGGGTTTAAAGCAAACTCAAATAGCTCTATTTGAATTCCAGTGGGCCTTATCAAAGCCCAGTTTTTCTGGAGCCCTATTTTACATAATCCACTTTCTTTTGGACAAAATTCACAAGTAAGTGAATGATTCCTCTGGTGGATGGAGAAAGGAAAGGAAGAGGAGGAAGGAAGGAGCAAAGGAGGAGCATTGCCCAAATGCAACTGGCCAGTTGGGTCCCCAGAGGGCAGCTCTTACTCACTAAAAGGCCAACACACACACACACACACACACACACACACACACACACACACACACACACACGCAATTGTTTTTGTTCCAGCCAAAAACCCTGAGGGTATTCCCCTCTGAGATTGATTTTTTTTTGCGTAGGTAAAAGAGGCCTTCTTTAGACTCATTTCTTACCTAGCCTTAATGACTGAATAGGTGTAGCTTCATACAAATGTGAGACCTGGGAAAGACTTAGCTTAAAAAGGCCATCTCCAAGGTGTCCCCAATTATGTCTTGTCACTGGACCCAGATGACTTGGGAGGAAGAGAGTGAGGCTGGTGACCTTGTACAGCCCTGTCTAACTTAAATCCAATTTATTTGCAAGTCAAGATATCACCTTTCCAATATCATTGATCCTCTTCCAGAACAAAAGGATAAATAACATTCAGAGACAATCACACAAGTAATGCATAATGACATGTAAAATTAAATTCAGTTTAATTTAAATGTAAAATTTAGTATTAAAAGTTCACAACATTAAATAACAAAGAAAATTTAAATATTTAAGTTTCCAAGTGATTTTTTTCAAGTTTGTGGCATTTATATTTCTGAAATTTATTAAAGCTTAAGACTTTTGGTTCAATCTGCATAAATATATCTCTCTGATAGTAATTATTATCACAAAGAAACTTAGGACTGGAGAGTTTTGTTGTTATTGTTCAGTCATTTTAGTTGTGTCTGATTCTTCAGTACCACATGTGGGGTTTTCTTGGCAAAGATACTTGAATCATTTGCCATTTCCTTCTCCAGCTCATTTTACAGATGAAGAATTAAGACAAACAGGGTTAAGTGACTTGTCCAGGGTCATACAACCACTATGTGTCTGAAGCCAGATTTGAATTCAGGAAGATGATTCTTCCTGACTTTCAGTCTGGCACTCTATCCACTGAGCTACCTAGCTACCCTGAGAGTTTAATATTCCAGGAAAATCAAGAATTCAATTCTCTGACTATATATTTTGTGATTGTGGAAGTGAAAAACCTTAGGTTTTGTTCTTAGTTTTTATCTACACGTATCTTGGTGGTAAGGAAAGGTTAACACAACTTTTTGGAAAACTTTAATTAAAATCATGTTATTCGAAAGATTTAGAACTTGAAGGGGCCAAAAAGATCATCTTGCCAGCACTATCATTTTACATTTGAGGAAGATGAGTCCCCAGAAAGGTTACATGAATTGTCCAAGGCCATAGAAGAAATTGATAGAATCAATATTCGGGTTTCACATTATCTCTAACTCTAAATACTGTTTTCCCCCTACTATCAAAGTATTTTTTTAGAAACTGATAGGAGCTATTAATTAAAAAGATAAAATTTAATTGGTTAAATTGAAGAGGTTACCCATAAAGAGGATCAGAGTTGGGGTGCTCAGGATCCCAAAATACCAACACACCAGGTCCTGCCGAATGAATTGGACTCAAGTCTTCTCAGCCAAAGCAAGGCAAAGTTTATTAAAAGTTTGCCATATTGGGTAGACTCTCAAGGGTCCTTGGTATCTGTGATGCTTGCGCTAGGCAAGTGAGCCAGAGCAAATCTGTGCTAGGTCATTCTGTGGTGCTCTCACACATGTGAGCAAGATGGGGTCTTATATACAGAAAGGTTATGGGAAGAATCTAAGGGTGTTCTAGAGGAGGAGTTTGGGGAGGGTCTTCAGGAGGAGTTAATGAGGTCAGGTAACAGTTGATTTGGGTATAGATATTTTGATAGGCTCAAGGGTAGGAAGTAGATGGACAATGGAGGGCCAAGCTAGTAACAAAGGTTTGGGCAGAGCCACAAGGAAAGGCTTATGGCCTCCTGCAAATGCCTCATCAAGTGGGAAAATTCAGAGTTCAAGGGAGTTCCCAGAGCCTGTACCTCATCAAAATTAGTAAAAGACTGAAAAACAAGTGGAATCAAATGGAAAATCTAATTAATTTCTTTTGATTCAAGTTTATATTTTCTAAGGGTGTCAGATTTTCATGTCAGTCTAGTATATTTTCAGGCACACTGTCCAATTAGAGGCTGTGTGATATACAGAAACTGGCTTTGATACTATGTGGGAAGCCCTGGACAAGTAACTTCATTTTCCTGGATTATACCATTCTCTTCTATCAAAGGAAGGGACTGTGTTGAATGGTCTCTGAACTGAAATGCTTCCCTGCTCTTTATCTATGATTCTAGCTATATTTTTAGGTACTTTCAGGATTTTTTAACAAAAAAAAAAGAATAGAATGTAGCACAGGATTTTTTTTAAAAAACACCTGAAAGTCAAAATAATTTTTTTTCATATTAAAAAAAAATCAAACTACTAAAAATAAATTTGGTGAATTTCTGAAAGAAGAAATATCTACACTATGAGTTATAGGCTTACCTTTCCAAGAAAGGAGAAGTAAAGTTAGAATTTCAGAAGCCTTCTGCTCTTAAAACAAGTCCCTGGGCAAGAAGGAAAACCCACATTGTGTTAAACTAAATCCAACAGTAAGTGATGTGGCTAGGCCCACATCACTTATTCTGTAGGTACACATTAAATACTTAGTATGTTCTCAGCTCTCTTGTGCAACTGAAAAAACACTTAATCCCTCTGAGTTTTGCTTTCCAGATCAATTAGACAAAGATCACTCCTTCCTGCTATCTGCAGGATGTTCAATAGTTAGAATAAATTAGTTAGTCAGGAAAATTGCCTCCTACTGCTCAACTCTAGGCCAAACAGTAATTTAAATAGAAATCAAGGACATTTTTTTACATACCTAAGATAAATTAAAACCTGTGGAAACCCTCCACTCTTCAAAGCAGTGGTTCTCAACCTGTGCAGGATCGCCTAAGACTATCAGAAAACAAGTATTTCTGATGGTCTTAGAAACCGAGACACCGCTCCTCTATCTGTCTCCAGGTGGGTCCGTCCACATGCAGATAGGCCCACATATGAGTATTAAAGGGTCGCAGCATTAGGAAGGTTGAGAACCACAGCTTTAAAGGTTATTGCTTTTATAATCTCCTCTTTCTCCTGTATCCCAAAGCAGAAAAAAGAATATACAGGGATGAGACCACAATATCCTAAGTTTCCCACTTCTGTGCTTCTTAGAGGTCTATGCCTACTTCTGCAATCAATATCATACATGATCATAAAATGGCCCAGCTGGAAGGAATGAAGGAGAGACAGTGTGTCATCATAATAGAAGAGCAATGCAGTAGGAATCAGAATTTTTAGATTAAATGGTCAAATTCTGTCCTCAGATGCTATGTGGTCTGAGGCAAAGCCAGTTCTCATCTCTGAGCTTCACCTTGTCCATTTATAAAATGGAAGTAATAAAACATTTGCTACTTTTCTCATAGTACTGTTATAAGGATAGCGCTTTGTACAAAGTTTTAGAGAGGAGAAGGATATTCAGTGGTTGAGCAACTTACTCAAGGTCATGTAGTTAATCTATAAGAGACCATGGCTTTACCCTTCCTAATTCCTGTTCTCATCCTCAGGAAACTTGAACATATATACTGACTTCCCTGAAACTCCTAAACCTTCTCACCTCCATGAGCTACTCCTTCACCCCCTCTCAGTCATACAAAGGTGGTCATACCTTTGATCTTTTCATCTACCACAAATGTACCACCTCCACGTTCAAGAATTCCAAAATTCTCTTTTCCAACCATATGACTTCCTTAGAGATGTTCTTAGCCTCTGTGGATTTAATTACCATACCTTACCCTGCCCTAACTTCTCTGCTGACTTCCAGTTTCACATTTCCAACTACCTTTGAGACATCTTGAACTGAATGTCTGCTAGATATCTTAGATGCAACATATTCCAAACCAAATTCAACATCTCTCCTTTTCCTGAAGTAGACACAAACAATGTCCTCATCACTCCTACCTTCCTAATCACTGTAGAAGGCAATATCATCTTCTCAATCCCTAAGACTTGCTGTCTAGGAGTCATCTGGGACTCCTCACTATCTCTCACCCCCTACATTCAATCTGTTGCCAAGGCCAGTTGATTTCACTTATGCAACATTTCTAGAATACTCCCCCTTCTCTCCTCTGAGGCTACCATTACTATAGTGTAGGTCCTTATCATCTCATGCCCTAACTACTGCAATAGCAAGTGTCTCCTCTCCAGGTACCAGAGTGATTTTCCTGAAGCTCAGATCTGACCATGTCACCTACTCCTACTCAAACAGTGGTTCCCTATTGCTTCCAGCAAAATCCTTTGTTTAGCATTCAAAGCCCTTCATACCCTAGTTCCCTCCTCCCTTTCCAGTCTTCTACACCTTACTTATTGCCACATGGTCTTCAATCCAATTACACTGACTTCTTTATTTTTCCTCAAACAAGAAACTCCTTCTTTCAGTTCTCTGCACTTTCTCTGGCCATTCCCCATGCCTGGAATTCTTTCCCTCCCTATCTTTACCAATTGACTTTCCTGGTTTCCTTTTAGTTCCAACTAAAACTCCTGTCATCTACAAGAAATCTTTCCCAATCCCTCTTAATTTTAGTTCCTTCCTTCAATTATTTCCTATTTTTTCCTGTATGTAACTTATTTTATACATATGCGTTTGCTTATTGTCTCCCCCATCAGATTGTGATTTTAAGGGCTGAGAGCTAGGACTGACTTTTGCCCTTTTTTGAATCCCCAGGCTGTAGCATATTGCCTGGTACATTATAAGCACTTAAAAAATGTTTACTGACTATTAATGAGTGATTCTTAACATAGGGTCATTTTCATTACACTACAAGTGAGACCCAAGAGTAAGAGAGATGCAGTCACAAAGAATTTTGTGCTTCAGACAAGTTGAGAATGGATCCAGTGTAGTAACCTGGATATACAGAGTATGACATGTGCAAAGATATCTGATAAGAGGGAAATGGCAGTTAGCATCATACTGAAATTTACAAATGACATTCAAATCCCAGGAACTCACATTTACCTATCACTTTATAATGCATAAAATAATTTGTTCACTGCAGCCCCTGGGGGCAGGGGGGGGGAGTCTTCATAGGACTATTTTTAGTCCTATTTTATGTATGAAGAATTTGAGACTCAGGGAGGTAAAATCATTTGCCCATCAAGGGAAAGAAGGAAAAAAGCATTTCTGAAGTGCCTGTTATGCACTGTGCTAAATGCTTTTTATCAACATTATCTCATTTGGTCCTTCCAACAACTCTGGAATGTAGGTGCTATTATTATGCCCATTTTACAACTGAGGAAGTTGAGGTAGGTAGAGGTTAAGTGATATGCCCAGGGTCACACAGCTTAGACACAGTAAGAGCCTAAGTCTGGATTTGAATTCAAGTCTTGTTGATGTCATTCCACATAGTCACTAATAAGAACTTGACATTGGAAGTGTGTGTGAGGGGGGCAGAGCCAAGATGGTAGCATAGAAGAAGGAAAACTCCATGGCTCCCCCCATAGCCACCTCAGATACCTATAAAATATGACTCTAAACAAATTTTAGAGCTACAGAATCCACAAAGGGACACAGAGAAATAAAGCTAATGCTGAAGGCAGCCTAGCAGGCTAGCAGGGAGGGTCCATCTCAGCATGCTGGGAGCCGACCCCAGCCCCAGGTGAGCCCATAGTTTTACCTTCAGGGTGGCCCTGACAGGTTGTGACTAGAGAGACTTGGGGAGAATGGATCACCACCATCTGTGGCAGTTTCCAGAATTATCAATCCATAAATTCCAAAGAAAAATTGAGAGGGCAGTGTAGAACTCTGTTGGAACTGGTAGGGATGGAGGAGTGGTCTAGCCCCTACCCCCAGAGCTAGAAGTTGTAGAGGTGTGGCAGCTATGAAGCTGCCTCCACATGAGTGCTTCAAGGGGGCCAAGAGAACATTAAGAGAGCAATCACACTTGCTTTAACCTGCCTGGATCTAGATCACTGTCATGTGTGGTGGTCCTGAGGTGAGCCAGAGTTTGTGGGGGCTACAAAGATGGCACCCTCCTAATAGCTCTGGCAGCTGTGAAAACCCCAGTGATTTGGGACAAAGCTCTCCACTCTGGAAGCAAAGAGCTCAAAAGTCAAGTAATTGAGTGGCAATATGAGCAAGCAAAGGAAGCAAAGCAAGCACAGCCAGCAAACATTAGATTCCTTTTTTGGGGACAAAAAGGATCAAAGTATGGAATGGGAGGGAGACAACAAAGTTAGAACTAATGCAACAAAAGCTTCCAAAAAAAATATGAACTGGTTAAAGGCCATGGAGGAGCTCAAGAAGGATTTTGAAAATCAAGTAAGTTAAGTGGATGAAAAATTGGGAAGAGAAATGAGAATGATATAGAGAATGAAATAGAAGATTTTCAAACATTCTTTACAAAAAAAACCAGAGTTGAACAGAAAATTTGACACTGAAATACAAGAAGCAAATACAAAAGCATGAGAAGGTAAACAGGGAAAAGGAATCATAAGGAACTTATCAAAGTTGAACTATTTAAATGCCTACATGGAAAAATGATAATTGTTTTATGAAACTTTGAAACTTACAAAACTTTTATCAGTATGAGGATAGTTGAAGGGAATATAAATGTGTACATATACATACACACACATGTCTATATAGGAGGGTATATATGTGTATGAATACATATGTGAGTGTGAGTATATATGTGCACAGGTATACATACACAGATGGCACAGGATCAATTGAAGAGGAAGAAATGATATTTAAAAGGTTAAATTGAGAGGTGGGAGAGGAATATTATGAGAGGAGACGGGGAGAGACAGAATGGGGTTAATTATCTCATATAGAAGAGGCAAGGGATAACTGTTATAATGGAGGGGAAGAACAGGAAAGCAAAAAGGAATGGTTCAATCTTACTCTCATTGAATTTGGCTTAGGGAGGGAATGACATACATTCTAAATTGGGTTTCCTGACCTACAGGAGAGTAGGGAGAAAGGGATGAGAGGGGGGATGATGGAGGGGAGGGAAGGTGGGGGGGGAGGGTGGTTAGAAGCACACACTTTTGTAAAGGGACAGGGACAAAGTAGAGAATAGAACAAGTGGGGGGCAGGATAGGATGGAAGGAAATACAGTCAGTCTTTCACAATACATGCACTATGGAAATGTTTTGTGTAACTACATATGTACAAACTATATTGAATTGCCTATCTTCCCAGTAAGGATGGGTAATGAGGGAGGAAGGGAAAGAATCTTGAATTCAAAGTTGTAAAATCAAATGTTTAAAAAAAATTATTATTATTATTATTATTTTTACATGCAACTGAGAAATAAGATATACAGGCACTAGGGTATGGAGATCCATATTGCCCTACCAGAAAGTGGGAGAAAGGATGGGAGAGGATATAGGAGAGAGCAGATTGGGGGAGGGGGTATATAGTAGGATCACTGTTTTGGGGTGGTGGGTAGGGGGAAAGACACAGAGAAAATTTGTAACTCAAAATCTTGTGGAAATGAATGATAGAAACTAAAAATAAACATAAAATTTAATTTTTAAAAAAAGTGAGTGTGATGCATTTTTCTCAAGATCCCTTTGGACTTTCTCTACCATGTGCCAGAAACTTCTTCATTGTAGAAACTCACTCCAGTCCTGGAATTCACAAACTGTTAGTACCCTCCATTTCTGCCTCTGATTGGGTAGCTGCTCTAGAATCTCTGTAAAACACCCAGTTACCAACTTGTTCTTGTTCTATGCCACACTGTAGATTTTCTCTTGTATGCCCTAGTACTACTGGGTACCTTTACTCTTCTCCCCCACCTCACTTCTCAACTTCCTTTTTCTATTATCTTCTCCCATTATACTGTAAACTTTTGAATGGCAGGTAATCTTATTTTTTCTGCTTGTTTTTATTTTCCCAGTGCTTTGCACAGTATCTTTTTCATATTAAGAATTTACTAAATGTTTGCTAACTGACTTGTTGACTAGGGAATATAACTATTGTCATCTTCCTTCTACAGATAAAGAAGTTGAGGTTCAGAGAAATGAATCAGCCTGCTTAAAGTCATAAAATAAGGAAACATCAGAGCTAGGCTGCTAACTTAAATCTTCTATTATGTGATATTTTCATGTTTTCTCTCTCTTCTTTGTCATATCCTCTCTCTCCACATTTACCTTGTCTTTCTTTCCCTGCTCTTCCTCCCCATTTATCTCTCTTTTTTTTTTCTGGCCCTCCTTTTCCCTTATATCTTTTTTTTTCTTACTGGGACAGTGACTTCATTGGAATAGGGAGTTCACATTGAGCATAACTCCCTCTACTAATGCAAACCAGCAACAACTCTTCAACTTAGAGTCTTAGAGAGTTGCCTCGCAGTATGATGAGGTCAAGTCACTTGGTTGTGGTGACGGAGCCAATATATGTCAGATGTGGGACTTTAAAGGTCATCCTGATTCTATGATCCCATCTTTATTCACTGTGCTACTCATATGTTGTGTAGGTAATACTGGGTGGTATATTAATACTAGATAGAAACGAAAAGGTAACTTGAAAACTCTTTTTCCCCACAGATACCCATTATGAATCTCATCTTTCTTTTAGATTATTTAATATATCCCATTTCTTTTTTCTCATTCCTTTTTGCCATCTACTAAATATGTGTATGCTCTATTTCCCATTATCCTTTGGCCTTTGTCAACTAATTAGTTATAGACAATACCTTACTGACTCTTTATCTTGTAATCCACATCATGCTTTCAACTAAATGGCAAAGCAATGGCTTGAATCCATGTGTATTGCAGCTTAACCTAGTAGACTTCCTACTAAACCACAGAAATTCTTAATATGCTATTATAGGTATTTGATACTCTGCTGTAATTTTGTTAATACACTATAATTCAGATAATTACTTCTGGTAGCATTTGACTAACAAACTAGTTGTCATGCTGTGTTATGTTCAGGTAAAAAGGAAAAGAAAAAAAAACACAAAACTTCAAAGAAACAGATCAGAGCCAGGGTCAAGAAGAGACTCATATACATGAGCATAGAGGCAGACATAATTATTGGATGATAAGGAACCTCTCGTTGAGCAAACTGGTACCAACAATGCACGTGAGCACCTTATCTGTAATTTATAATCTAGAGAGTTGTCTAGAGTACTGAGATGCTAAACAATTCATCCTGGATCACACAGATAGCACATGTCAAAAGTTGAGCATGAAACTAGTTCTTTATGGTTTTTGAGGTCAACATTATAACCATGATGCTACACCTCTGATGATTACAAATGGTGATATTTTAGTTTCAACTCAGAAAAACTAGAGACTCCATGAAGCAAAACCCAAGAGAGTCTATTAAGAATTGATACTCTCCAGTTCTTATGGCAATATTATTATTTTTTCTTCTAGTCAGCTTCACAAGAGTTCATTGAATACTTAGTATGTGTCTGTCTATTCGTGCTGGACATATGAAGAAGCAAAAGTAGTCCCTGCCCTCAGGAAGCATACATTCTAATAGGGGAGACAGCAAGTAAATAATGAGGAACATAGAAGATATACATAGGAAATGCAAGGTAACTAAAGAGAGGAAGGCACTAACAACTTAGAGGGAAGGAAGACTCTTCTAGAATGTGGAATTTGGACAGAATTTGAAAAGAATCCAGAGAAGCTAAGAGGCAAATATGAGCAGGGAGAGGATTCCAGAAATGGGAGGCAGCAATTCAAAGACACTGAGATGGGAAATGAAATGTCATGAGAGAGGAATTACAAATGGGCTAGCAATGCTAGATCATGAAGTATAAAGGGAAGATAATGTGTATAAGGACTGGAAAGAAAGGAAAAAACTACATAGTGAATGATCCTAAATCAGACAGGACTTTATATTTGACCCTGGAAGTAATAGGAAGCCACTGGACTTCATTTTGTAAGAGTAGAAGTGAAAATGTAAGAAAAGTGTTATAAATGTTATCATCAAAGAGACATGTAACAGGGGGAAAAAATAAGGGACTGGTCTCATAGCAAGAGATAACTGATGGAACGTACATATGCTTTAATGGTATATGTGCAATGAAGTATAGAAGTAGGATATTTCAAAGTGTGAATCTTAAAATATTACGGAAATAACTGAGTCTAAAATGCAAATATGATAGAGCTGGCATACAGATCTCAGCTGGATTTCCTTAGAACTTATGAATTAGAAAGTTAAGTATGAGTAGATCTGTTGAATAAAAGCAATATAAGAAGCTGAAATGGCATTTTAAATGATCTCATAATAATGGTGATGGCTACTTCAAATAGCTAACATCTGTGTTGGTCTCATAAATAATCCAAGCAAATTGTGTTTTTGGCAGTGAACTGTGGGCATATGTGTATGTTGACTCTATGGCAAAATAACATTTTCAAGTTTTAATAATAGGTGTTCATTAATCTGTTACTGCTTAGTGAACATAGGTAAAGCACATTTTAGGAAGAAGGCTTAAGATCAAGGGCAGAGGCAATTATAATTTTTATTTAATGTTTTTCTCTGAAAAGAAGCATCATCATTGGACCAGAAAGGACAGTGTATAATTTTCTAATAGGAATATGAAATCTAATAAGTAAGGAGATTGTGAGAGGATATCTATCTACCTTTGAGGCATTCAAGTCACCAGATCCAAAAGATCTAATGTGCTGAAGGAAACTGGAAGATGCTAAGCTACTGTCAATGATCATTGAAAGGTTTCAGAGAATTGGAGAGCTGCTACAAGACTGAAGATGGGCAAATGCTAGCCTAAATTTTAAAAAGTGGATGGGTGAATTTGCCAATTATGTGCAAATGAAATTGACTTCAATTTCTGTAAATATTCTAGAATGCATTATGAAGGGGATAGTCAGTGAACATTTAGAAAATGAACTCATAACCTTCTCACTCTATACTCTTGCATTCAAATTTCCCTGGATTTAATGGTCATGTTTATGTAGATGATTCCAGCAGCTCTATATCTAGTCCTGATCTCTCTCCCAAAGTCCAGTCATGAACCGCCAACAACCTGCTTGAACATTTCCCTCTGGACATCCCCATCAGCATAGGAATGAATCATTATGTCCTCAGCAAAATTCACCATCTTTCTTCCCTAAGCCTACCCTTCCTCCAGTCTTCTCTATTCATATTAGAATCTTCAAAATCCGCAGATATATTTGAAGGCATAAAGAAACCATGATAGCAATGATTTGGATAGTCCTCTGATCCCAAACCCTAAAATCTTTATACTGGTCCACGTTGTCTATTAGTCTTACCTGTCAATATGCATTGCATGGTGTGCCCAGGACAGCAAATATGAGAGGTTATATGGGGAAAAGTCAAGGGAGTTTTGAAAATAACTTATAGTAAATATTTACAGTCAGATTTCCTGACTCTCTAGAGTCTACCTCCACATGGTCTTGTGCTATGACATGCAGAGTCTCAAAGGGGAGAAAGTGGTCCTCACTTAAGAATCTGCTTTAATAATAGCTTTGTCCAATAAGTGCAAAGAATCTCTATGCCAAAGTTAGTGACTCCAGTATATTAACCATTGAGAGTAGTCTGTGGTCTTTTTTTTTTTTAATACTCAAGAGAAAAATAAGAAAGTACTGGAAATGATTCTTGGGCTCTTTCCAAAGCAATGTCCAGGGATGTTCATACTACCCATTGAAAAAGCATAGGATGACTAAGGTTGAATGAGCATAAAGAAAGTTAAGGTAGAGCTTATACATTCTCATTCTTCATCATGAAAACTTGCAAAGGGCTTTCCACAGGGCCTGCAAGAGAGTAAATCAGCTAAAAGTTGAATCTTTAAGCCTGGGTTGATCAAGGAGCTATGTAAATACAAGGACCCTTTCAAAGAAACTCAGTTTAATTTCTGCAGCTTCATTGACTTTCATTCCAAGTTCTTACAATGACTCTTGATTGCCTTTTTTTTCCCTTGAAACAAGACCGATTTTGTGTCACTGGTAGTAACTAGTCTCTTGATAGACTCTCTCCCCATCACTATCTTGCATAAGGACCATCCAACCTACTGTAACAGTGAACTAATTACTTAAGAAATATTAAGAAGCAATGAAGCATGAAAACTTTTCTAACATTCTCACTTAGGAGAGGACAAAAGGTTAATTCATCAGTAGGAATGTTAAGACAAACTAAAAAGGTAGGCAAAGTAGTTAACTATGCTGAGAAAATAAATTGAAATTTATCATACTTAAAAGAAAATTAAAAAATAAAAGGTCACGTGAGCCATATCCAAAGACAGGGCTAATTCTCTATTACTGGTTGAGGGCGTGATGTAAGGGACTTTTTTTAAAGCACCTCAGAAAATGGAAAACTCCAACCTGGGAAAATTGTACTATCTGGGATACCCAAGGATACTTCTGACACAATGATAGTAATGATGGTCACAGTAGCAGGGGTAAATATCACCTTTATAATTTGCAAGAAACTTGGTGGCAATTCAAGAGATATGAATAGAGGGTAAAGATTTGTTATCCTGAGAAGTAATGTTCACAATATTGATCACATGAACAGATATGGCATATTTTCCCTTTAGAGATATTTCATTTTTTACTCTTCTTCAGTTATATTTATATTGCTTAGCAATTTTCCATGAAGAGGCTCTCAGTGCTTTATATCATCTAGCAAAACTTCCATGACTCCCCAGTGAAGAGCAGAGATAAAAAGACAAGGTATAGGGGGAAAATAGCCTTCCCAGAGCCATTTAAAAAGGACCCTGGCCCTGCTATTATGTCTTAGCAACATTCGCCACTGTGATAGAATAGAAGACATAAGCACTGAAGGCACTTAAATGTAAAATTGCTATTAATTTTTTACTATAATTAACAACTTTATACAACATCTTCATTCTGAAGATATCAAAACACTTTAAAGTTTGATATTTCCTTTATCTTCACTACATTTACATCAGATCACTTCGGACTATACCACAGTGATATTTGAGAAAGTCTTGCCAGAGTGCTTATAGGAAAGTGCTTAAAAATAGATAATGCCAATGCTAAGATAAGATATAGCCTGGGGGTAGGTAGACTGACTCCTTCTCAAAGTAAAGTATACCTCTTGGGTTGATGTCCTACTAGATTTCAACTGCTCACTGGAATACTCATGAGATATAGAGACATAATAAGAGTCCCCAAGAAACCCAACCTATTGTATAATTGGCTTTAGATAAACAAGTAGAAAGAGTGGAAAGCACATGTGACCTAGATTATACTTTCTGAAGCTACATGAACTAGAAGAATAATACAATCTGTGATTTGCTACTGGAATTTTTTTTTTAATGGTACTAAAAGTCACAAGAAGAAAATTAAAGGAACAATCAGCAGTTAGAATCAGGATGTACAATGAAGACTTCATTGATGAAACTTGGATGAACTTTCCTACCTACGCTCACTCTAAATGGCATTCAGAATTTTTTTTTTCATTGAGAAAAATGAGAAAGTAGGTTTCATTAGGGTGAAGCAAGACTTCTCCCTTCAGGATAGCACCTGATCCCATTGACAACAAGCCTGGATGCTAAACTCAATTTGATTTAGCAGAAATAAGATGGGAGGTGAGTGGGGGATATCCCCTTTCATCTTCCTTTTTTAAATACCAGGTTCTTTAGAGAGGGCCTAGAAAGTAGCAAAAGACATGGATGAAATGAGAGAAAGATAATTAAAGATTTACTATAGAAATTCAGTTCAAGAGACTTAATTTGGAGTCATAGAAGGTCACTCCCCTCCCCACTGCTTTACAATAGAGAACACTCCAGAGAATTCAGGTCTTTTCTGGCTCCCAGTCTAGCTTTCAATTACATCATGTACTGACACCTACAGGAAGAAAGAATGAGAATAAGAAAGTTGCTTTCTAAGATAAAAATTGACCTCTTTGTGACTTTTGGTCTTTCTTTTTCTATTTACCAGCCCCTAACTCCTACCCCTCTGGCCTGTTTTTTCCTGGTCACTATTTTTTGCTGTCTCTTTTTCGTTGGGCTTCCTTAATGGAGAAACAAATTTCAATATATCTTAAACCATTCAGTGTATCTCTAAAATGGAGCGCTGGATTTTCTTGGCTTCTCTTTTTCTGGAGATGTTTTCCCTACAAGACACAGATTTTACTTTTTTCTCTGCTTTTCTGTCTTTTTACATGTTTTCCTCCTTTTCAGTATGCATGCCTTTTTTTTTTTTGGCTTGATAGTATCATGAAAGTGGCTGTTAGGAATTATCAGAGCTAAATTCCTACTGTAATCACCTACTAAAGCATTTTCCCTATTTCTGATGAATATTGATTTTCATATCTGTCTTTGGGTTAAAATTCCTCTCATTCACCAACAGATTTTTATTTGACATTTGACACACATACAACCTTCTTTTCAGATTTTCATGCATGGATTTATGTAATCATTAGGTTCACTCTTCCAAGACATACTTAATGACAAAGTCAAAAGATCCTAAGTTTATGAGTTCCTAGAACAATTATACGTAAAGTACACATTCATGGAAGGTGACTTGAAAACAATGATATTAAAATAGTTCCTAACTTTTTTCTTTCTTCTAAATAACTTTAGTGGTGACACTAAAATCTGTATTACACTCTCTTACATATGTTTATAGGTTGCCTTAAAATTTTTCCAGTTGTCCTATTTTTAAAATATCCTCTGGATCAAGTTATGTTTCTTTTGTAGCCCTCACAGACTTCCTAACATGTTGAATGTGTGATAAACATGTGAGAAATGAGTAAATAAATAAATAGAAAAACAATTATTCCAAAAATGTATAAACCCAGAACCTGAACTTCTTGTTTTATCCCCTCTTTTACATAATTTTGTCCACTATCCTTTAATATAGCAAAAAGGAAATCATTGGATGGGGGTTAAGTAGAAGCTAAGGGCATTCTACCTACTGAAATACACTGCCAGGAAATATTTATATGCTGAAAAACCATATATTGATGCCTCTTTTGAAGCAAAGAAATACAATGGAATGTTACCTCTGGGCTCCATGTGGGTAAAAACTACTCCAAAATGCATCCACATATCTCTTGATGTTCTAGGACCTGATATGTTTATTCATTTGTTTGAATTATTTTAAGAATGCATTCACAGTTTAAGGAGAAGCTTCACTGACAGAAAGAAAAAATGAAAAAAAAACAACAACCCCACACAAAAATTTTTTTTTCTCACTTTACAACATTTCTTTCCCATCTCAAAGACTCATAAAATCAAAGACAAAAAAGATGCTCTTGAGGCAATGGTAAATTGATAAAGAGTGTTTGTGAATAAGGTATTAAAATGTGTTCAAATATTGGAAAATCTCTATGGAGCATCATTTTCCTTGAATTGATTTCCTGTCCCATCTTATCTGTTTTCATCAATGATATCACAATCATCTCACAGTCACTCAAAACTTCAGAGTCACCTTTAACTTCTTCTTTTTCATAATCTCCGAAATTTAAAAAGTCACAAGGTCCTTTGAAATACTTCTTGAATCCATCCACCACCTATTGCTACTACTTTTATATACTGCCTATATAAAAAATGTATCCAGTGAATGTTTTGGTCATAATTATATGAATCTCAGCCAATCAGTTCAGTATACATCCCAGTATAGATCTGGCTTTCGAAAGTGCAAAAGCTTATTTTCAGTATGGCCTCATTCCATCTTAGACCTTACAGTCCAGATACCTATTTCATGCCAATATATGACAGGATCAGGGCAGAGAACCAAATGAATGAGACAAAGTGCTCTGAAATTCAGAGGACTAATTAACATAATGAATTGCTTCAGAGATAAGAAGTGGAACGTAGACAGCAAAAAGTCCTTTTGACTTTATACTTAGTAGGATTTATGGCATAGCTACTAAATATGCAGATGAAATAAAGTTAAAAGGGAATAAACCATGCACTTGGAAGACATAGCAAGGATTAAAAAGAATCTCAATCAGAAATTATATGCTAGAAATAAGGAGAAATTTTAAAAGTGTAAATATAAACACCTACTGTTAGATATTTAAAAAATAATGTTATAAATTCATAATTTGAGAGACATAATAATGAAAGCTATATTAAAACATACATATTTTTTAAAAAGCTGGCATAAAAATTATAATAAAAAGTGTGAGGGGAGGGGGCAGCTAAGAGGAACAGTAGATAGAGTACCTGGCCTGAACGGAAGAACTCATCTTCATGAGTTCAAATGTGACCTCAAATACTGTATATAGTATATAGTAGAGTACGCTGCAAACAGCAGTGTGACCCTAACCAAGTCACTTCATCCTGCTTGCCTTAGTTTCCTCATATATAAAATGAGGTGGAGAAGGAAATGGCAAACCACTTCTATATCTTTGCCAAGAAAACCGCAAATGAGGTTATAAAGAGTTGGCCATGATTAAACAACATAAAAAATAATAATAGTTAACTTTCATATAATGTTTTAAGATTTGTAAAGCATGGGGCGGGGGGGTGGGGCAGGGGAAAGGGGGGCAGGGTGGAGCCAAGATGGCAGTGTAGAAGTAGGAAAACTCTGCAGGTCCCACATAACACACCCATAAAATATGACTCTAAACAAATTTTAGGGCTCCAGAACTCACAAAACTACAGAAAAACACATCTCCTACTGACGGCAGCTCAGCAGGTGGGACAGGAAGGGCCAAATGCAATGTACTGGGAGCCAAAACCATCCCTGACTGAAACCATGGCTTGGCCCCAGGGCTGCCAGGAAAAGCTGCATCTGGACTCTTCAGAAGAGTGTATTAGCGGCAGCTGTGGCAATTTCGAGAATTATCAAGCCATAAGAAATAAAGACTAAGTGAAAGGTTAATGGAACTTGGCTAAATTAGGGGGAGAAGGTCTGGCCAAACTGCCTCCAGGGCAAGGAAGCAGCAGAAGGGGCAGCTCTGCAGCCACTTCCACATGGCTGCTTCTGAAGCTCCGAACCTGCAGACTGCAGGGGGGCCAAGCTATCATTCAGAGGCTAAGTGCTCTTGTCTTGAGCTGCCTATATCGGGATCATGGTCTTGAGTGGTGGTCCTGGGGTGTGTTTTCAGTGAGTCAAAGCTGGTGGGGGCTGTAGCAGCCTCCTAATAGCTATGGCAGTGATGAAAACCCTAACAATTTGGGACAGAGCTTTCCCCTCCAGAAGCAGAATTCCACAGAGCTAAAAAGCCAAGTAATTGACTGGCAACATGAGCAGGCAAAGGATGCAAAGTAAGAACAGCAATCCAACTTTAGATACCTGTTTTGGGGACAAAGAGGATCAAAGCATCAAACGGGAGGAAGACAGCACAGTCAGAACCACCACACCAAAAGCTTCCAAGAAAAAATGTAGACTTGTTACAAGCCATAGAGCAGCTTAAGAAGGATTTTGAAAACCAAATAAGAGAAGTGGATGAAAAATTGAGAAGAGAAATGAGAATGATGCAAGAAAATCAGGAAAAGAGAGTCAACAACCTGACTGAAAAAAATAACACCTTAAAAATAGATTAACTCAAATGGCAAAAGAAGCTCAAAAAGCCAATGAGGAGAAGAATGCCTTAAAAAGTCAAATTTGCCAGACGGAAAAAGAATCTCAAAAGCACACTGAAGAGAATAATTCCTTCAGAATTAGAGTGGAGCAAATGGAAGCAAATGACTTTATAAGAAATCAAGATACTATTAAACAGGTGAAACAAATGAAAAATTAGAAGGCAATATGAAAAATCTACTTGAAAAAACAACTGACCTGGAAAATAGATTGAGGAGAGACAATTTAACAATTATTGGACTACCTGAAAGCCATGATAAAAAAAAAAAAGAACCTAGAAAGCATCCTTCAAGAAATTCTCAAGGAAAATTGCCCTGACATTTTAGAACCAGAGGGCAAAATAGAACTTGAAAGAATTCACTTATCACCTCTTGAAAAAGATCCCAAAAAGAAAACTCCTAGGAATGTTACAGCCAGGTTCCAGAGTTCCCAGATCAAGGAGAAAATATTACAAGATGCCAAGAAAAAACAATTTGAATACTGTGGAAACACAATTTGGATAACCCAGGATCTAGAGGCTTCTACATTAAGGGATCAAAGGGCCTGGAATATGATATTCCAGAGATCAAGGGAGTTAGGATTAAAACAAAGAATCACCAACCCAACAAAACTG
>CM053583.1:112217026-112241568 GCA_028627135.1 Pseudochirops cupreus
TTGAGAATTTCTTGAAGGATGCTTTCTAAGTTCTTTTTTTGATCATGGCTTTCAGGTAGTCTGATAATTTTTAAATTGTCTCTCCTGGATCTATTTTCCAGGTCAGTGGTTTTTTCAAGGAGATATTTCACATTGCCTTCAATTTTTTTCATTTGTTTGGATCTGTTTAATAGTATCTTGATTTCTCATAAAATCATTTGCTTCCATTTGCTGCACTCTAATTCTGAAGGAATTATTCTCTTCAGAAAAATTTTGAGATTCTTTTTCCATCTAGCAAATTTGACTTTTTAAGGCATTCTTCTCCTCATTGGGTTTTTTGGGGCCTCTTTTGCTATTTGAGTTAGTCTATTTCTAAGGTGTTATTTTCTTCAGTTAGGTTGTTGACTCCCTTTTCATGATTTTCTTGCATCATTCTCATTTCTCTTCCCAATTTTTCCTCCACCTCTCTTATTTGGTTTTCAAAATCCTCCTTAAGCTCCTCTATGGTTTGTAACCAGTCTACATTTTTCCTGGAAGCTTTTGGTGCAGGAGTTCTGACTGTGTTGTCTTCCTCCCATTCTATGCTTTGATCCTTTCTGTCCCCCCAAAAAAGGAATCTAAAGTTGCATTGCTGGGCTTGCTTTGCTTCCTTTGCCTACTCATGTTGCCAGTCAATTACTTGACTTTTAGGTTCAGTAGAACTCTGCTTTCAGAGGGGAGAGCTCTATTCCAAATTACTACGATTTTTACAGCTGCCAGAACTTTTAGGAGGCCACCATTTCTGCAGCCCCCATCAGCTTTGCCTCACTGAAAACCACCCCAGGACCACTATCCAAGACCATGATGCTGATCCAGGCAGCTCAAGGCAGGAGCACTTAGCCTCTGAATGATTGGTTGGCCCCCCTGCAATCTGCAGGCTGGGAGCTCTAAAACAGCCACCTGGAGGTGGCTGCAGTGCTGCAGCTTCAACTGCTTCCAAGCCTTCAGGCAGTCGACCAGACCCTCTCCCCCAAATTTATCCGATCTTTTCCTTTGTCCTCGTTTCATATGGGTTGGTAGTTCAGGAAAATGCCACAGCTGCCTGTGATTCCCGCTCCAGCTGTGGCTTGTTCTGGCGGCCCCAGGGCTCCAGCCATGAGTTCATGTAGTGCTGGTCCGGGCTCCCAGAATGCTGTGATTAACCCCTTCCCATCTGCCTCCCAGGCTGACTTCAGCGTGAGCTTTGCCACTCTGCCACTTTGTGAGTTCTGGAGCTTTAAAGTTTGTTTAGAGTGATATTTTATAGGTATTTGAGGTGGTTATGTTGAAAGCTGCAGAGTTTTGCTGCTTCTACACTACCATTTAGCAGATGACACCACTCCGCCCCCCTAGCAGATAACTTTAGAGAAAAGTAATTCATCTATAGACTACACTGAACTCAACAAAACTAATCAGTAGAAAATTATTGTCTATGAAAGGCAACAAAGAGAGAGACACTTGTGAAGGCTCCTGCATCTACACTCTGAGATATTGGCTAAAGGGATTCACAGAAGTGGAGGGCCAGGTATATGCATATCTCATAATGCTTAAAGCAAGTCCTACTGAGAAAAAAGTATGAAAATATATATTATAAGAGTATGCTAATTGGAAAATAGCGTTGCTTAACCTCCCAAGGTGATTGCACCTCATCTAATCCCTTACAAATATATTTCTGCAGACCAATTAAAATCTCTCCTAATTGGTTTTTTTAATGATAAATTCCTACCCTTCAAATCAACAAAGCATTCATTCAAACAGCCTCTTTATGTGCAGTCTTGTTAAATGAATTGCTTTATAAACCTACTCTTCTAAAGATCCTGAAGATATTTATCATTCATTGTTTACACCATCTTTCCCTAAATCCCAGTCTCATTTTATCCCCATTTGCTGTGTGTGCTCTGTTGTTTTAAAGTTGATTCACAATACCTTAAACCTTGGTTTAGGAACTTAAAAGCTATGAAAGATAAATAGAAAATATTCTAGTTGTTTCTCATGACAAATTTCTTTTAAAATCTCAACAGGAATAAGCCTACAATATTGAGTTTGTTTCAAACTGTGATACCTAACTAATCTCCATTGTTACTCTTAGATTTCTCTATATCTAGGTGGTATAATGGGTATAGCACTGGTCATGGAACTATTAGTAAGACCTGAGTTTGAATCCTGTCTCAGACATTTAATAATTGTATGTTCCTTGCCAAGTCTCAAATTCTCAGACCTAGTTTCCTCATCTTTAAAATAGGAATAATAATGGTACCTATCTCCTGGAATTGTTATGGGACTCAAATGAAGTAATACATGTAAAGTCCTTTGCAAACATTAAAGCACTATACAAATGTTAGTGGTTATTGTTACTATGATTATTAAAAAAAACTCAAGGAAATATCAAGAAGTCCTAAAAATTCTTCAAGGGAAAATAAACTTTAAAAAAAAGTCCTGATTTTTTACAGTACTTTGAAGAGATGGGAGGTAGATGGATAGGGAGAGGCAATTTCCAAAATGAAATCACAAGATATTGCAAGCAACAAAAGGATAATATGCAGTTTATATAAAATTCACATGTTCCCATACGTTCTCTAGAATAGGAAGCATGAACATGATATGGGAGAATGTACCAAATTAGATTGTTGTCTCATTTCAAGTTCTTTCTCTCTCTTCTTTCATCCAGTATGTTTTAGGCCTAGCCCAGCAAATGATGGGGAGATCCAAAATACATCCAACAAACCCAAGACATTGGACTTGAGAGAGCTCCAAGGGTCTGAACCATCCCAGAGCCACCTCTTGATTTCTGATCTTCTATGAGATAACAAGTGAATATTTTAACTATCCCCAATTTCTTCTAGAATGGATTTTAATTCTCAGGGAATTACTGAACTGACATCTAGAACTTTAGGATGATGGGTATGACAAACTGAAGATCATAGGATCAAAGCTATAGAACTAAAAGGGGCCTCTGAGAATGTATTTAGCCCACCCACTGAACTTTGTAGATGAGGAAACTAAGAGCCATGGAGCTGTCATCCAACTTGTCCAAAGTCGCAAGGGTAAATTTCAGAGGCAATATTTGAACCCAGGTCCTCTGCCTACAGAGCACATTGATCTTTTCACCATGCTTTCACTTGCCTGGCTTCTACAATCTCACCCCACCAAGCTCTGACCCACCCTTTTATCTGGCTATATTCATTTCAATTGCATATTACAACATGGACCAAAGTCACCAATATTTGGGAGAGTAGGGTAAGAGGACAACCACAGGACAGAGTTGGAAGGAGCCTCAGTGGCCATCTAGTGTACACAAAACATGCCAAACCATACATGAAAGCCATCCCTGTAATGACAAAACTACATGTTGCATCATGTACTTCACTCTGAAGGGTTCCAAGGAACAGCAAAGCATCATTTCTCTGGATCATCCAGACCACTTCTGAACAACTCTAAATGTTAAGGATTTTTTTCCCCTGTCATCAAGTCTAAATTAGTCTCTTGGTAAATTCTACCCAATGCTTCTGGTTCTGCCCCATGGCACCAAAAACTGAATCCTTCTTCCATAGGAGAACCCTTCAAAAACTTAAAGACAGTTAGGGAGCCAATGCTTGCATATAATTTATACAGAAATGCACAAGACAGCATGGCCTTGGTGACAGAGCACTGGGTCTGGCAACAGAACATTTGGCTTCTGATTTTCACTTTGCTATTCACTAGGTATGTGACCTTGTCTAAGCCATTGCTCAGTTCCTTATCTGTAAAATTAAGTGTTTGAATGATAAGTAGGTGGTGTCAACCTAAAATAGAAATGGATAGAAAACCACAAATTAGAACTCTGTTATGTTGTATTTTTATTTATTTTGTTAAATATTTCCCAATTATATTTTAATGTCATTTCAGTCATGCAGGGGGAGTTTTACAGGCCAGCTTGTGGTCTACAAATGAGTTTGACACCTCTGGGCTAGATACCTCTGAGGTCCCTTCTAACTCTCTATCTGTTTTGTCAATTTCACATCAGCCTCTAATATCCCTAATCCCATGTGCTCCAAAAGACTTCCAATTATTTACCAAATATTGCTAAATATGCCTGCACTTTGAAATGGTGTTGTTTAATACTTTTCCTTTGTAGTTGCAGATGAGAAACAATCAACAACAAGGAGTAATGAAAACTTGTCATGTAAGTAGAAGTCTTGAACAAGTCTTGAATCATTACCATCAGTTAGTCAATATGCAATTATTCCATGCCTATTATATTCAAGGTAGTATATGGAAGGCTAGAGATACAAATGCAAAAAGGGCAATTCCTGTCCTTTAGTAACTAACAAGCTAATAGGGGAGACAACAGGCAAACAAATGTGTGCAAACAAGTTATATAAAGGGTAAGTATGAAATGATCAATTTAGGAAAAGCATTAGAATTAAAGAACGGTTGAATATGAAAAAGAGCGTATGAACATTCATATTCAAGAATTGGGTTTTGGAATAAATGTTTTGTTTGCTTGGAGTTCAAGATTTTCAAGTGTCCTGAGTTGAAGAGAGAAGAGTACTTCTGACTAGATGGCAGGAATGGGAGGAAGGGACTGTTTCCTCACTGGAGTTCCTGGAAACTCTTTAATGCTCTGTTTAATTCCATGCATAATAAAGATCACTTTTATTCTAACTTATAAATTTGGACACTGTAGGCAATAATGGTGGAAAGATTTTTGGATTTGGAATCGTCGTGCCAAGGTTTGAATTCAGCTGTTCCTACCACTCAAGTGACCTGTAAGTCATTTTCCTCATTTGCAGAATACTATACTAATTTCCCTTTCAGATTTAAATTCTTTAATATTAAACAAAATGCACTTAAAAATCAGGATTAAAATATAAGCAGTAATAGGGTATAAGACTATATATGCACTTTCTTTCCTCCCTCCCTCCCTCCCCTCACTCCATGATCAGGAGATAAGTTCAGTTTCAAATTCTGGTGTGAGCACTTCTCCTTCCCTGCCTATTTAGCTGACAATGTCACAACCAAGTCACTTATATTTTAAACAAGTTCAAATTTAGGAGAACAGTTTGTGATTTAAAAAGCAAAAATTTGGGACTGTATATCTGGAAAGATTCCTGAACACTCATGCAAATGTATCTCAAAGGATTCAAATCATAATGTGATTATTATTCAGCAGCTCTTGTAAAATTAGACTGGTCTCAATTCTAGGACATGAACAATGGCATATTGACAAAGTAGGAGATAAGATATTGTGCCAACCTAGCCAACTCTTATTTCTCATTATCTTTCTGCAATAGTGGAAAAAAGACTTCTTCACCCAACATTTTGGGTTGCAGTAAAAGAAGCATTTCAAGTATCATCACAGTTCTGCTTTATTCTAAAGAGGCTAAGATAGTTCCCCCACCCCCACTCGCCTTTCATGTTAAGGCCTCAGGTACTTCACAATCAGGCTTCTTTTGAATAAAACAGTCTTGCCAAACTTGATAGGATTAGGTTCCCTCAGCTTAGACCCTGTCAGTGTCAACTGCCAGGTAGATTTCATGTTTTAGATGTCTTCAAAAATGACAAGCCTAACCACAATCATGATTCGGTCCTTGCAGCTAGGGTGAATTTCAATTTTAAATAAGCTATTGGGACCAAATTCTCATGGAGAGATAGCAAAAGCAGTTATGCTTACTGGAGCTAAGCTAAGGTCTAATGTGGGAATCTACACAGCCATTCAGGCAATTGCACATCCACATTCAATCAGAAGAAAGGCGACCTTGCGAAAGGGAAAGCAGGCAGCACTTTCTTAGTCATAGCAGTTCCTTCTTTATGTATATTGGAGGGGGGGAGGTGGTGCTCATTAATGATCTCCTACTTCTGTTGAAGAGTTAATTTGGAATCATTCTCACTCTTCATGTGAAGAGTGACATTTCCACCATTGAAGTGGAAACATTGCAAGTGGTCAGAGCTACTTGAGAGATGACTTCTTTAAGGCAACAAACATTATCGACCAGTTAATCCATTATCTGGAAGCTTGAAGGGAAAGACTTGGAAAAATCCAAAAACTTCCTGGAAACTCTTCACATCTCCTTAGTTGCTAGTACTAGTTCCTGCCTATTTAAGTTGTCATGGGGTCACAGCTCCAGACCTAGAAGGCACTTCAGAGTTTATGATCTAGTTCAAATCCTCATTTTGCAGATGAAAAAAGTGACACCCAGGGAAGTTCAATGACTTGTCCTAAGGTGGGAAGTAGCATACAGGCTATGTGTGTATAAAGACTGCATATATACATTTGTATATATTACACATATGTATATACAAGTGTGGAAACATAACCACTCATACATATTCACACAATACACATACATGCTCATACATGCATATACACAATGTAGACCAACACTTATATAATACATATTCACATACACATACATACACACATACATATAAAATACACATACATACACATATGTAAACACAAACATATGCACATGTATGTATATGTTTTATTTGAAACTGGATCTTTTGACTACAAATCCAGAATTCTTTCCTCCATGGTATTTCCCCTTCCCCCCACAGGAGAATATAAATTCCTTGAAGTCAGAGAGTATTTTTCAGTTTATCTTTGAATCCCAAACCCAAAGCTTAAAATGGAGAGTTCATGTTGGTTTGTATTGCCACAAATGTTTCTGGATTCAAGGGAAAATAGATGCTGTTTTGGTTTTGTTTTTTACTTGCACCATAACGTATTTGAAAATAGTGCTGGAATATTCATTAAAAAAAAAGTTATGAGAAGTCTCCTATACCATTTCCAAACTTTGATCTAGTACCTAAAAATCTAATAAACTGGCAGCTTAAGTCCATCAATAGGCATTTATTAAGCACCTACTGTATATGCTAAGCACTAGGAATATAAAGAAAGGCAAAAGATAGTTTCTTTCCTCTAGGAGCTCACAGACTATTGCTTGAGACAAATGTGAACCTTGATATACAAACAAAACATATAATGGATAAACTGGAGACAACCATTAAGGGAGATAAGGAAAAGCCTCTAATAGAAGGTGGGATTTGGATTAGGAGGGAGAGAATTCCAGGTATCAGGGACAGTCAAGGAAAATGCCTGGAGTCAGACTACTGGCTCTTTTTCATGAGATTACCCATTAGTCTCCATTATACACTTACATGGCTTTTCAGCCTCTCTGGCTATTTGCCCAAGTTGGACACTTACGCTTATCTGTTTCTGTCACTTGTTTTCAAACATAGTGCTTTGTGTCTTCAGTAGACAGTAGATTCCCTGAGAGATTACATCTATTTATTTCTAATTAAAAAGTGTATCATTGCATTAGAAAAGATGTGTAACATTTAAAGTTTTCCTTGGAGTTCTGAAAACTAAAACATGCTAGCATTTTTATTAGCACATTAAATAGAGAGCTGTATCAGAACCAGAAACAAAGAAACAAACCCTTTGCAAAGACAAAAGCAACCCTTGCAAGAGTCTCCATCTCTGAGGGAAAGCTTCACCCAAGTATACATCTGACTGGGATACTATTAGCAGAATCATCCCTAGATGATGTTTAAGGAAGGGAGGACAAGAGGGAATAGGGGCACACAGGAAGGGCAGAGCCAAGTGGATTGATGCTGTCTACCAGAAGCTGAAAATGAGAAGAAAATACTGCCTGAGGAGAGATGAAAAGAGCAGCAACAGCAGACATATATCAAAGAGCCTCAAAAAAAGTTCAATCTTATTCTACTAAGTGACTAAGGATATATTAGGTCTCTGAGAATTATTTTCCACTAGCAGGACTATGCTATTTCTATGACTTTTAATAAGGTTCTATTTATTTTCATTAACCTGTAAACTAACCCTTTCTTCTTCATTTGTGAACCTGTGTGCTTGCAAGGAAAGGTGGTATCAACATTGCCAAGAGGCTGTCAGATAGTGAAGTTTCTGAATTATTTGGGTAAGAGCAATGAGCCAGAGAAGTAAGAAGTCTTTGAAAGTATATTCAGAGTGTGAAAGACTTGGTTACTCTGGTCAATACAATGATCCAAGACAATTCTGAAGGACTCATGATGAAAAATGCTATCCATCTCCAGAGAGAGAACTGATGAATGCTGAGTGTAGATTAAAGTATAATTTTCTCACTTTTTAATTTTTCTTGCTTTAAAAAAATAACATGGATAATATGGAGACACATTTCACATGGTTACACATGTATTGTTTGCCTTCTCAATGGATGGGGAAGGGGTGGGAGGGAGAGAATTTGGAACCCAAAATTAAAAAAAAAAGCTAAAAAATAAATAATGATTTTTAAAGAATAAAACAACAACAAAAAGAAAGTTATAGTGACTCTGTTCAAGTTAGGTGAAGACCTATGAATATTCTTTCATTTTGTATGCTTTGTGCCAGGCACTGGGTTATACAAAGACAAAACAGAACAGCTATGGGTCTCAAGGGTCATCCATTTTATTAATCAGGTCAGTGGCTAGACAATTTGTACACAGACAAGTCAATATGTAATATATTCAAAGTAAATATAAGGTAATTTCTGAGGCAGAAGAAGAATAGCCATTGGGGGTATCAGAACAAGGCTAGTATAGGAAGGAGTACCTGAGCTGAGTCTGACTAGGGTTTCTCAGACTGTTTGCACTCCTGACCCCTTTTTGGTTTTGGCAGGTCATTGGTAGCATGTGGCCTGAGGGCATGCACAGTAAAAAGTGCACATTATGTGTTCAGAAGCAAGGCTGCAGGGAAGTTATAGGGTGCAAGAAGGGCAAGCTTTGCCAGAAACACCTCAGATTCATTATGAATTTAATTTTTAATTAATTTTTGGTCCCTACATGTTCAAATACATTTTACTATTACCAAATTTTTTATGGGGTCAAGTTTAAGAAGCACTGCTATTGGATGAGGAAAGATGAGAACAAAACACATTTTCAGCATGAGGGGCAGACTGTACAAAAACCATGGAGGGAAGATTCAGAGAGTCTTGTGGATGAGGGATAGGGGCCAGTGAGCCAGTTTGGGTGGACAAAGCGAAGGTAAAAAAGGATTAATGTTCTAGAGTTAGGTTGTAAAGGCCTTTCAATGCCAAGCAGAGGAATTCGTATTTTACCCTAGAGATAATAAGAGATACTTTTAGCTTCCTGAGTGGGATGGATATAACTTTGGTATTTCTGTGAGGATTGATTTGGAAAGGGGAGAGACTGCATACAAAAAAAAAAATTAGATACTGATGTAAAGATATGGTCAAAAAATGTTACATATAAAGAAACCAAAACCTAGGAAGTTAAAAGAACTTTTCTAAGGTCATACAACTGATTAGTTGTAGCTCATGATTACCAATCTTTAATTTTCTTACCATTCTATATTAACAAATATTTTAGCTTAGTATTTCAGGTCCTTTCCCCCTACCCCCATAATCTGATCAATATCGCCTTTCCATAAGATAAACTATAGTTTTCTGCATGCAGAGAACTCTATATGTTTGTTGGCATTCATTTGTCAGATACTAGTGTCCCTCTTGAAGCATCAATGTTGAAATTAGGAGTGTTGTAGTCAACAATCCTTTTCTGTGAAATGGAAATGCTATTTGCACTGCCTACCTTTATAAAGCATTTTAGAAACCATAAACTACTATGTATATATTAGTGTAGCTCCCAAAAAATAGACATACAAAAGTCCAAACTTAAAAAGTAGACAAATTAGGTCATAGTTATTTGCATCACAAAAGGATACCACAGGCTACCTGAAACTTAAACAACTGCTGTTTGAGTAATCTAGTCACCCATGTTCACAACCTCAAACCCTCACTTTCCTGAACCCCCTCCTGTATTCAATGAGTTTCTGAATAAGATTATTTCTGCCTTCACAATGACTCTCACATCCATTTCCTCTCTTCTATTTATAGGCCCACAACATTAGGCCATACCTCAACACCTTTCACCTGGGCTCTTACCATAGCCTTTATATTGGTCTAGTCTTCCACCACAACTACCAAGATGACTTTTCCCAAAGCACAAATCTGACAGTGTCATGCCCTTGCTAAATGTACTCCGAGAACTCCAAATTGTCTTTAGGATCAAACATAAATTCCCGTTTGGCATCTATAGCCCTTTGCAGTCTGATCCTGGTCCAGATTTCCAAGCTGCTTATATATTACTCCCTTTTTGACCCTCTATGCTTCAAACAAACTGATCTTCTTCCTGTTATTCACATATAACATTCTACCTTTCATCTCCATTCCTTTGCACAAACTGTTCCCCATTCCTAGAAAAAGTTCTTATATCAAGATTTTCCTGATCACCACTCCCAACTTCCCTCCTCAAAATCACCTTGTATTTATTTTGTACATATGTACATGTTGTTTTTTCCGATATAAGGCATTCTCCTTGAGGCTGGAGATGATTTTATTTCTCTCTCTGTATTCCCAGTACCTAGTTGTATCTGTCATCTATTAGGTGGCTAATAAATGCTTGTAGATTGACTTTGAGAATAGAGAAGCCTAGGAGAAAATCCCTGAAAGAAGCCTATAATGTAGTTGAACAAAACCAACACAATTGGGTGATCTGGAAATTATACAATCAGTGCTAAATCTTGAGATACAGGCAATAGTGCTATAAGAGTTACAATGAAAGACAGACCAGTGGGAAATGTAATACATAATAAAAATTTCATAGAGGAGCTAGTACTTGAACGAAGCCTTAAAGGAGGGGTCAGATTGGGATAGTTGGAGGGGAGTAACAAGAATGTTTCAAATGAGAGAAACTTCATGAACAAACATATGTAGTCAGGAATGGTACATTTGGTGTGGATGGGTCTACATGAAGAAAACTTTCTTGTATTTTTGGGAGAAATTGATGAGCTCTGTTTCAGATATGTTGAGTATGTAGGTGGTAATGGGTGATGTCTTGTAGGCAGGTAGATAGACCTTTAAAGCATGATTTCTGAGAAAGAAAACAATGCATCAACTCCACAAAATCAGTCACATCTTTGTATTTCTTTGCTTTTTGCAATAACTATCAAACAAGAAACTTCCTTCTCAGGATTCAGTTTTGCCTGTTAAATATGCCAAAAAAATCTAGTTCATCAACTTAGGTATAAAGAGATGATTAAACTAGAAACATTTTCTCAATGATCACTTTAGTGGTTGGCACCATGAGCATAAAAACAGCCTGCTGGAATCTCTTTGTTTTCTATTAGTTTTTTTATTACCTTTTTCATAAATCATAAGCTAACTCTATAAAACCTTAACTATAGGAGTTACATATTACTATTTCCCCAAAAAAGTGATCAAACATGCAATGAACTATTTGGCACTCATTCCAAAAGGAAATTAGCCAAAGGTCTCAATTCCTTCATTGGCATTGAGGAGTGCTCTCACAACGTGTCAATTTGGACACAGAATGCAATAACTTTCTTCCATAAGCCTTTTTAAAAAAAATAACAGAAATCTATTTTCACTTCCTCTCAGTCCCATACCATTAATAAAAAGAAAAATAAATTTCTTGTCACAAATAAATATTGTCAATCAAACCAAATTCCCTACCTGAAACTATTTCCTCTCAGGAGGTAACAGCATGTGTCATCATTGATCCAATGGAATCATGCATTGCTCTGCATAGTCATAGTTCTTACATAGTCACTTCATCAATGATAATTCTTGCAGTTTCTAAGTTCTTTGATTTTACAGTGATGTTGCTATGTGAATTATTCTCTTGGTTCTGCTTGTTACGTTTTTTATGAATGTAAAAATCTTCAAATTTGTCTTAAATTTTGTATTTGTATTATTGATGTTATAGCACAAATTATTTTTCTGGTTTAGCTTACTTCACTCTGAGTAAGTTCATGCAGGTCTTTTCACATCTTTGAAATAATCTATTTTGGGGAGTGGAGTCAAGATGGTGGTGTAGAAGCTGTTAAACCACTGGCCTGGAAAATAGATGCAGGAGAGAGAATTTAAAAATTATTGGACTATCTGAAAGTCATGATAAAAAAAAGAACATAGAAATCATTCTTCAAGAAATTCTCAAGAAAAATTGCCCTGATATTTTAGAACCAGAGGGCAAAATAGAAACTGAAAGAATTCACTGATCACCTCTTGAAAAAGACCCCAAAAAGAAAACTCCTAGGAATATTATAGCCAGGTTCCAGCGTTCCCAGATGGAGGAGCAAATATTACAAGATGCCAAGAAGAAACAATTTGAATACTGTGGAAATAAAATCAGGATAACACAGTATCTAGCAGCTTCTACATTAAGGGATTGAAGGGCCTGGAATATGATATTCTGGAGATCAAAGGAGCTAGGATTAAAACCAAGAATCACCTACCCAGCAAAATTGAGTATAATGTTTCAGGGGAAAATATGGTCATTCAATGAGGTAGAGGACTTTCAAGCATTCTTGAGAAAAAAAAAACACAGTTGAATAAAAAATTTGACATTCAAATACAAGAAGCATGAGAAGGTAAACAGGGAAAAGAAATCATAAGGAACTTATCAAAGTTGAACTATTTACATGCCAACATGGAAAAATGATAATTGTAACTTATAAAACTTTTCTCAATGTGAAGAGAGTTGAAGGGAATATAAATGTATGTATATATATATACACATATATATGTATATGTACACATATATCTATATAGGAGGATATATATGCATATGAATACATATGCAAGTGTGTGTATATATGTGTACAGTTATACATAGACAGAGGGCACAGGATCAATTGACTAGGAAGGGATGGTATTTTAAAAGGTGAAATTGAGAGGTGAGAGAGGAATGCAATGAGAGGAGACAGTGAGAGACAGAATGAGGTTAATCATCTCATATAGAAGAGGCAAGGGATAACTGTTATAATGGAGGGGAAGAACAGGAAGGCAAAAGGGAAAGGGTCAACCTTACTCTCATTGAATTTGGGAGGGAATGACATGCACTCTAAATTGGGTATCTTACCCTACAGGAGAGTAGTGGGGAAGTGGATGAGAGGGGGGATGATGGATGGGAGGGCAGATTGAGGGAAGGGTTGTTAGAAGCATACACTTTTGTAAAGGAACAGGGACAAAGTAGAGAATAGAACAAGTGGGGGTCAGGATAGGATGGAGGGAAATCTATATATAATTTATATATATAATTTATTATTATTATTATTTACATGCAACTGGGAAATAAGATGTACAGGCACTGGAGTAGGGAGATCTGTCTTGCACTACTGGAAAGTCAAAGTGGTGATTGGGGAGGATATAGAAGAGAGCAGATTGGGGGACGAGGTATACAGTGGATCGCTGTTTTGGGGTCATGGGTAGGGGAAAGATGGGGAGAAAATTTGTAACTCAAAATTTTGTGGAAATGAATGATATACACCAAAAATAAACAAAAGTTAACTAATATAAAAAAAGAAATAATCTATTTCTTCATTACTTATAGCACAATAAGTATTCCTCACATTTATGTACTTATCCATGACTTTTCAATGGAAGGAACCCTCTGTTCTCCACCAGTAGCTTCCTATTGCATGTTGCCTTCCTCCTATTACCCTCAAAATCAATTATAAAATGATCTGTTTGGAATTTTAAATCCCTTAGTAACTTGTCCCCTTCCTACCTTTGTATCCTTACACGTTACTTCTCTTCACATATGTTGAAAAATTCAATTCCTCATGACCAAACAACACTTCATCTCTCAATGTCTATATCTCCTTCCCTTTCTTGTTCTCCCTCCTCCACTGTCTCACTCCCACTCTCCCTCTTGACTTTCTAGGCTTTACTTCAAGAAGCTCTTCCTGGTTCTCCTTAATCATACTGCCTTCACTCTTATTTCCAGTTTATCTGGAATATATTCTAATTGTGGGCAAAGTGCTTGTATATTGTTTCCCCTATTAGACTATAACCTTCTTGAGAGCAAAGATTATCTTTTGTCTTTCTAAATATCTTCAGCATTAAGCACAGTACCTGACACATAGTAGACATTGAAACTAAAAGCTTGTTAATTTAATTAACTGATTATTCAGGAAGGTAAGGAGTCTAAAAACCATGTCATTTAGAAAATAAATGAAATGTAAGCATTTAGCATGAAAAAGGGAAGTCAACAGAAGATAAAAAAATAAAATTCACATTTTATATATCTTGTTTGTACATAATTGTTTGTATGTTGCCTTCCTCCTTAGTATGAGCTACCTGAGAGCAGAAAGTGTTTTTATCTTTGTCTTGTCAATGCTCAGAGCAGAATGTGGCATATGGTTGGTATTTAATAAATGCTTGCTGACTTGACTTGATAGATACTTTCATTGCTATAATCTTCTGCCTACTCTGTGACCTGGCTTCATCAATAATCTCTGCCTCATTTATAAATCAGAAACTTCTCCCTCCTTGACTCTTCCCCTCAATCCGTAGACATATTCCCCTCTCAAATAAAAATCTTTCCTTTGATGCTAGTCCATTTTAACTCTCCTTTTCTTTAAAAATTTATTTTTATTTTTCGGAGGGCAGTTGGGGTTAAGTGACTTGCCCAAAGTCACATGGCTAGTAAGTGTTAAGTGTGCTAGAGACCTATAAAGCATAACCTCTCTCCACTCTCCACCCACTTTCCCAACTTGTGTCTTTAAGCTTCACTCCCCTAGAAACATTATTGTATCGTCAGCTTTCCAAAGGATAATGACAACTAGAGCTACTAGGTATTTATGGTATCTCAAAAGTTATCACCTCCAAAACTGAACTATCTTCTACCCCATATACCTCTGTTTATAATACTTGTACCACCATCCTCCCATTTTCTCTTCTCTAGTCTTTCCCCCACATATTCAATTACCTGGCAAATCATTCTGTTTCCATTTTTGCAATCCTGCTCATGTCTACTCTTTCCTTTCTAGTCTTATTGAAAACACACCTTACTCAATCTTATTTTTTGGCTTATTTTATTTTTAATTTATGGAATAAAACAAGCATTTCTACAACATAAGAAAAAAAAGATGATTACATATGAAATTACAAATCTATTATGGACAATTTGCTTCTCCTTTTAAATACATAATAAAGTCATCATGCAAATTCCTGTTTTTCCCTTTTTTTTCCTCCCACTACCCTGTCCTAGAGATGGCTACCATCAGATACAAAAAGGTGTATGTGTGCGTGTGTGTGTGTGTGTGTGTGGTGTGTGTGTGTGTGTGTGTGTGTGTTGTTTGCATAATTATTCTATTCTATCAACTTTTTCTCTGGATTCATATAGTTTCTTTCTTCATATGTCCTTTATAGTTAACTTGGATATTTACAGCAATCAAAATTGTTCTTAAAACAACAATGCTGCTAGCGTCTACAGTGTTCTCTTGGTTCTGTTCATTTCACTCATTATTTTATGCAATTCTTTCCATGTTTTTCTAAGATCACCAAGCTCATCATTTCTTATAGCACAGTAGTATTCTGTCACAGTCATATAACACAATTTATTCAGCCATTCCCCATCAATCCTAATCCATTTTTGTTCAGACTCCTGATTTTATCATCTTCCTAGTTTCCTGTTTTCTACTCTATCTTCTTTCCATTATAGATTTCACAGTGATCCCAAAGTCATATAATTAGTCTAATCATGTTTCTTTTCTATTCAAAATAATGGCAGTGACATGACACAAAAGAAAGAATGTCAGGTTTGAGTTCTAATGTTGGTTCTGTCACTTGCCACCCACGTGACCTTGGAAAAGTCACTTAATTTCTCTAGGCAACTCTGGTCTTTTAGATCCTTTCCTGCTCTAATCTAGGATCCAGTGATTATTTAGTTCCTTAACTCCTTGCATCAAAAGATCTAAGATTCTGTGACCTTCAGTTATTTCTCACTGCTTATGGATTATGCAATAAAGTACAAGTGTCTGATCTAAGCATTCAAAGCTCTCCACAGTGTGGCTCTAACCTGCCTTTTCTGTTTTATTGAATTTTACTGGGCTATTTTCTATTCTTCATTCTCATCTCCATGTCTTTGTTCAATCTATCCCCCAGTCCTGAGATACAAATCATAAAACCCACAGTGTAACTCCAGACTGTATCACTAAAATGTCCTAGAGCCAAGATCAACAGCCTGTATCTATATTTTCTAGGACATTTTTGGAAGACCCAGAGATTCCACTGCAATTCAGAGATGCAAGTCAGGAGCACAGGACATGAATCTTGCCATTTTCACTAAGGGATTTGTTATAGTTTAAACTGGTAGATTATTATTTTTTATGCACTTGTAGACAAGAGAAGGGAGAATGGTCCTAGACTAAATTTCAAAAAATGATTGAATTTGAGATTGTTAATCTGTACAAGGTTAGTTTTGAAGTTGCCCATGGAAATAATAATGAGATAATATTTAATATCACCATTTATAAGATTTCTAAATTGGCTTAAGGTCCAAGGTGAGATAAAATGGCAAAAGAATAGCTGCATTATTGAATTTGCTCCCAGGATTTCTTTCCCCTCAGCCACAATTACCGATCTTCCCATGTAACTGAAAAATCTCTCTTATTAGCTTGCTCATTGGCAACTGAACATTTCTGCAAATTAATTCGTTGGGAAAAATGCACTTTTTTCCTTCCACCTCTAACATTCACTGAGTCACCATGACATTTCAAAAAGGAAAATGTTGTAAGAAAGAAAGGGATGAATTCACAGATGTGTCAAGAAAGATTTTCAGAACTCTCTGTTCCCTACTCAGTTAAAAGAGCTGGCTTTCATCTCAGAAAAGGTTATTTGTCTGTCTCTGAGAGTCCTTAGAAGATATTAGGTAAGGAATGATGATCAAAAAGAATGCCCTGCCTTATGTTAAGAAAAGGCATCCCAACATACAATCTCACTTCTCTAAGTATCATTGAAAATAATAAAAATGCACAAAATCCAATCCATCAGCATGTATATTTCAATATAACCTGGGAAAATACTGATCAAAGACAGTACCATCTCACTCTCAAGAGTGAAGTTCACATTCAGGTTTACAAAGTACTTTACAAACATAACTTTATCTTATTTCATTCACACAACTCCATGAAGTAGAATATTGAAAATAAAAATATGAGTATTTTATAGTGGAGAAAGCTGAGATTTAAAGGTGCCAATGCACCCAAATAAGTTGCCCATGCAGGACTAGACCACGAATCTTCTTCATCTGGAGCCTATTCATTTTCCTGTTGCTTATACGAAAATAAAACATAGCTTATTGTAAAAATAATATTGACATCTTTTGTTTTATATCATTATATCATTTCCTAATATATTCCTCCAGTTCCCCCCCACCTCAGGAAGTCATTAGTTAAAACTGAAGTTTTGTTTGTTTTTCTTTTTCTTAAGCAGCGTTGCTCATCAAAATTCAGCAACAGAACTTCTGAATCTGACAGGAGAGGCAGGGACATTGTTATTCACACCTACAGTCCCTCTCCCTCTGCAAAGAAGGGAAGAGTGTTTACTCAGCTTCTTTTTTTTTTATCATGGATTTCAGGTAGTTCAATAATTTTTAAATTATCTCCTGGACCTATTTTCCAGGTCAGTGGTTTTTCCAATGAGATATTTCACATTGCCTTCTATTTTTTTCATTTGTTTGGATCTGTTTTATAGTATCTTGATTTCTCATAAAGTCACTAGCTTCCATTTGCTCCAATCTAATTTTGAAGGAAATATTCTCTTCAGTGAGTTTTTGAAACTCCTTTTCCATTTGGGCAATTCAGCTTTTTAAGGCATTCTTCTCCTCATTGGCTTTTTGGACCTCTTTTGTCATTAGAGTTAGTCTATTTTTTAAGGTGTTATTTTCTTCAGTACTTTGTGGGTCTCCTTTAGCAGGCTGTTCACTTGCTTTTCATGATTTTTTTGCATCATTCTCATTTCTCTTCCCAATTTTTCCTCCACTTCTCTTACTTGATTTTCAAAATCCTTCTTGAGCTCTTCCATGGCCTGTAACCAATTCCTATTTTTCTTGGAAGCTTTTGATAAGGGATTTTGCCTTTGTTGACTTCTTCTGGTTCCATATTTGGATCCTTTCTGTCCCCCAAAAATGATTCTATGGTCTGATTGTACTTCCTCTGCTTGCTCATCTTTCAGGCAATTATTTAACTTTTGAGTTCTTTGCCACAGTAAAACTCTGCTTCCAGTGTGGAGAGTTTTGTCCCAAATTGTTGGGGTTTTTGCAAATGTTATCAGAGGTCTGAGGAGGGAGTCCTCTCTACAGCCACCCCAAGCTTTGGCACATTGGCCACACACCCAGAACCACTGTCCAAGACAGTGATCCATTCCAGGCAGGTCAAAGCAAGAGCAATTACCTTCTGAATGGCCACTTGGTCCTCTTAAAGTCTGCAGCCCAGGAGCTCTGGAGGCAGCCATAGGGCAGCAGCTGCAGCCACTGTGCTTCCGCCATCTTTTGTTCTGGCACCAGGGGTCAGATCATGCTCTTCTCTACCCAGTTCCTACAAAGTTCCCTACTAACCTTTTAGTTTCTCTTTGGTGTTTATGGCTTGAGAAGTCTGGAAACTGCCACAGTTGCAGGTGATTCACTCTCCTGAATTCTGCTTTAGCTGGTCTCAGCTAGGGGCTGCCCCAGGTTTGGCATGGCTCATGTGGGACTGCTCTAGGCTCTTGGCTGGGTGTGATAGACCTTTCCTGTTGGTCTGCTGGGCTGCCTTTTGTGAGAGATGTGTTTCTCTCTGTCACTTTGTGGGTTCTGTAGCTCTAAAATTTGTTTAGAGTCATATTTTGAAGTTATTGGAGGTTGTTGTGGTGGGAGCTCATGGAATTTCCTGCTTCTACTTTGCCATCTTGGCTCCACCCCCCCCCTCAGCTTTTTTTATTAAATGCCAAGCTTGATCATTATAATTCTACAACTTTCACTTTCTTTTTTGTTGTTGTTATACTGTTTACCTTGTTGTATTCATTGCATAAATCATTTTCTTGAATCTACTTCTCTTTGTATCAGTTCACATAAGTTATTCTATGATTGTGTCCTTCATACTCATCCTTCCTTAAAACACATAATGCGCCATTACATTCATATAACAAATCAATTTATCCTTTCCATAACTGTTGGGCATTTCCAATCCTTTGCTTCTACTAAAAAATATTAATAAATATTTTGGGGTAATTGAGACCTTTGTAAAAAATTGAACTTCTACAAAAATCAAGAGATGTAACATTCTGTGCCAATCTTTCAAGTAAGAGACCTTATAAAATATTCTGATTTACTTGAAAAGACCTTTGCAATCTAATCCCACCTGACTACCCATTTTCCTTGCTCACTCCTACCTATCAAAGCTCTCCCTCATTCTAATTCTATTCAATCCAACAAACAAGGATCAAGTGTGTACTATGTTGAAGATGTGCTAAGTGTTTGTTCTACAAGCTGAAAAACCAATGATCCTTGAGAACAAGGACCTTATAATATAAAAATGACAGGAGAATGCATTTATTCTCTACTGTAAGTTATAAAGTGCTTTGCATCTCATCTAATTTATCCTCATAATATTCTAGAGAGTAAGGTAGGTTGGAATAATTTAAAAAAAACAACACTGGTTTTAGTTCAAATTTTACCTGCTTGACTCTGGAAAAATCATCTAACCTCTGTGTCTCAATTTCTTCACCTGTTAGGCAGGAAGTTGGAATAAACTATCTCTAAGGTCTTTCCCAGTTCTAATAATGTTATCCTCATTTTATAGACAGGGAAAAAAGAGGTTAAGTGACTTCTCACATAGCTCTTAAGTGATAGAATCAGTAATCCAGGTCTTCTTAACCTGAAATCAGTTGTGTTTCCTTCCTTATCACATTTAGGCTGATCTTATTTTCTCTGATTAAAAATCATGGTAGTTCCTTTTTACTTTACATTCAAATGTTATACAACTTTTAAAACCCAGTTCAAGTCCCATCTCCTATAAGAACATTTTAAATTGCTACAACAATCAATCAGTACACATATTTATGTGCCAGGCACTGCATTAAAAGCTGAGATTCCCTGCTCCCCCCCCCAAAAAAAGAGACAAAAGACAGCCCTAGCCTTTAAGGAGCTCACAATTTAATGGGACAGACAACATGCACACATACACAGACACACACAGATACACATGCACCTTGAACACACACACACAGTATAAGTAGGAAATAATGAAGACAGAGAAGGCACTAGAATTAAGAGGGATTGGGAAGGTTTCCTATAGAAGATGGAATTTCAGTTGGGATTTAAAGGAAGCCAGGGAGGTCAGTAGGTAGAGATGAGGAAGTAGAGCATGCCAGGTTTGGGGGCTGGCCAGAGAAAATGCTCAGAACTGATACATAGAGCATTTTGTTTGTGGAAAAGCATGGAGATCAAAGTCATTGGATCAAAGAGTATGTGGTAAGGAGAAAAGTGTAAAAAGGCAGGAAAGGTTGGAGGGGTCCAGGTTATGAAGTGTATGAATGCCAAACAGAACATTTTGTATATGATCCTAGAAATAATAAGAACTGGAGTTTATTGGGGAAGGTGGTGACATGGTTACATCTGGACTTTAGGAAAATCACTTTAATAGCTGAACTTTAATAGCTGGATTAGAGTGGGGAGAAACTTGAGGAAGGCAGACCCACTGGCAGGCTATTGCAATAATCAAGACATGAGGTGCACCAGGATGGTAGCAGTGCCAGAGAGAAGGGGGAAAATTCAAGAGATACGGCAAAGATGAAATGGACAGAATGGATATGGGATGGGGAGACATAGTGAGGAATTCAAGATGACTTTTAGGTTGTGATCCTAAGGGGTATGGGGGATAGTGTTGCCCTCTACAGTAATAGGGAAGGTGGGAAAGGGTAAGTTTTAGGAGGAAAGATAACAAGTTCTGTTTTGAAAATGTTGAGTTTAAGATGTCTACAAGACATTTGGTTCAAGATATAAGTATTCAATAGTCACACAAATGCCTCTCCCTTTTTTGAGTTATGACAGAGCACTTTCATATTTCATGTGTTTTTAGCCTTGTCTTTCCAAAAAGGTTCTTAGCTTGGAGATAGCAGAGGTTGAATATTACTGTTTGTAGAGCCCAATAATACAGAACCCCATTGAACACAAGTTAGTCTATTGACAAGGAAATCTTTACTGAATTTAAGATATTGCAGTCACTTCAATTCTCCAATACCATAGGACCTAAGATCCCATCTATATGAGGCCTCCCTCCAATGGCTGCCATCATAGCCTACCCATTTCTGATCAGGCTACAAAAATCTTATTGATGTCCTCCCACAAACCCAATGCTAGGGGCCAACTATAGATAGAAGAAAGAAAGGAATACAATTACTATTTTTTTAAAATGTGCGACTTCTTAAATTTCACTTTTAGAGAAGAGCAAAATCTCAGCATTTAGAGGGATGTTAAAGGCTATCTACTCAGTCAGTCATCAACACAAATTTATTAAGTGCTTACTCTTTGCCAGGCACTATGCTAAGTGTTAGGGATGCAAAGAAAGGCTAACAAATAAACAGTCTCTGCCTTTAAGGATTCTTTCTACAACATACCCAGCCAAGAATCATTTTAGCCTTTGTATGTATAACTCTAGTCAAGGAGAACCCACCACCTTCCATTTAATTTTTGGATCTAAATCTTAGAAAGCTTTTTCTTACAACAAACCTAAAATTATGCCATCACAACGTTCATTGACTGCCCCTAGTTCTGCCACCTGGGGCTAAACAAAGAGCATACTCATCATAAAAAGAGTATAGTGGGTTGAGATGTCACCTCTATAACATGAGGAAAGCCATCAAGTTACACAATAGCAACCTCTTATCCTCGCCCAGTAACCAAATAAAAAGTTTACATGAGCTTTAAGGTGTCTTAAATTTAGGCAGCTCTATTGAGTTGTGGAAGAACAAGAGGAAAGTACAGGGGAAAAAAAGCACTAAATTCAGCAAATAATGAATACAAAGGTGTACATACATTTAAAGTGCACATCTGTAGTGACATAAATTATGGCTGTGTATAGGCTCAAAAGCAGTGTGTCAATGCAGGAATAATAACTCAAGACATTGTGACTTATTTGTGGAAATTCTCAGCTATAAATTTGTTTTGAGGAAGATTTTCCCTTTATATTATAATAACTTTGGTGCTGTGAAATATGACCTGAACTACTAGCTTTTATTTCATAGTTCTTTTTAAAAATTGTGTACTTGCAGGAAGTAGATGGTCAACATGAATGAGAAGTCAGTTACAGGTCTAAGAGATAATTTCTTATCAAGGAAGAGTCAAGACTATTTGTTGACTCAGTTTACTTTCCTAAAAACCATGTACCAACTTTTAAAATTTAAATTGACTACTTGTAATGGGAATGGGAATTTGAAGATCTTCCCTGCTTTGAAAGTAAACTCCTAACAGGCTGAATGTGGTCACATGGAGCCTGTGGTGGGAGGAGTTTGCTGAAGGGAAGCAGAGCCCACAGAAAGCTGGGAATCAGAGCCAGGGAGATGGTGGGAGAGAGAGGAGCTCAGGCAAGGAGATAGAGAGATTTGTGAGTAAATATCGATCCTGTATTGGTTTGTGGGAAGGCTAAAGGATGGTGTGGCTCTCAGTGTTATTATGGCTCCTTAATATCTTTGGTACTATGATGGAAGTGGCTTACTGGTTTTGGGATTTGGTTTCCTGGTGTCTAAATAAACATTTCAGTTCTGTCCTCTACCTGCAGAATCTGTTATATTTTGTGATGAATGTCATGCAATATTTATAGTCACGGTCTTTATCGTGATTATGGGCACTCTAAATATTGCATTGGCACACTACTTGAACTAAAAATTTTTTCTATAGAATGTAACAGCCTGTCCCTTGAAAATAAACTGGTGTGTAGGAGAGTTTATTTACTGATTTTTAAGAGAGATAAAGGAATGAGAGGAGTTATGATTTCCAACCTCTAGATGGGAAATAAAGTTTGTATGAACCTGATCTCTGATTTACAGATTCAAGAACTTGGTTTCATAAGTGTTTCTCTGTGTGTGATTCTGAGCAAGTCACATTGTAGAGCTTGGAAGAACAACAAACTACTCAGAAGGAACATAGCTGACTATCTGAGTAGATACATGTTGTTTAATCCTTTCAGTCATTTCTGACTCTTTATAACCTCATTTGGGGTTTTCTTGGCAAAGACACTGGAATGATTTGCCATTTCCTTCTCCAGCTCATTTCACAGATGAGGTAAGTGAGGCAAACAGGGTTAAGTGACTTGCCCAGGGTCAAACAGCTAGTGTCTGAGGCTGAATTTGAACTCAGGTCTTCCTGATTTTAAGCTTGATGCTCTATCCATTAAACCATCTAAGGGCCCATAGACATCACATACTGAACAAGAAATTTAAGAATAAACCTGTTTGTATCATCACTGTTATTCCTTATGGGAACAATAGTTAAGTATTTAATTGAGATGAGTTTTAAAAATTAATAACTATTAGCATTTCCTTTATAGCGTTTCTTTTTTTTTTTAACACTATAGTCAGTTACAGGTATCCCCTCCCCCACAACTTTACTTTCCCTTGTAATAAGAATAGCTAAGCAAAACTGACCTCAAAATGGCCACATCAAGTGGTGTATGTATAGTTCTACTTTACCCAGATCCACATTTTTTTAAAGAATGAAATGTACCCTTCATCTTTTGCGGCTAAGACCAGACACATAGATAAGTATTACCATTTCATCATATTGACAACAAATGTGAAATGTTGTGTGTACCTATGTGTGTGTGAAAAAAAGCCCAAGATCTTCTCTTCAAGGAGCTTATTAATTAGTTTAGGAGACAACAGTAGAATGCATAAATCAGAGAGTGAGTCAATGCAGAAATGAATTCAAACAAGGGATCAATCTATCCAAAGGAGAATAGCTGGGGAAAATTTTATGAGGAAGGTCAGGCAGTTAGATTTTGGATCATGCAGGGAATGGGAGAGAGTTTTTTAGATGATGGGAAGAGTTTGACATGGAGAAATCATGTCACAGCCTAGGAAAAAACATCTAACAGCATAGAGTGGGGGCAGGAAACAAAAAGGGATGAAATCACCCAATTAGATGAAGGGAGGAGTGAGTTACATGTGGTTAGGCAACAGGTAACCTGATAAATCCAGAATTTTAGACATGATTCTGTAAGAGACAGGAAGTTATTGTAGGTGCTGAAGGAGACTTTTGTTTGAACCATTTCCATTCAAGTCACACCATAACATTCTACATGCATGTAAATCTATCCTATCCACACCCAAATTATAAAGTACTAAAATGTATAGTTTACATAATAAGTGAAAAGTGAGATAGTGAGGGTAAAAAGTAAACAGACTAGAATACTGAGATAAAGCTTCATGAAGAAATTTGAGTTTGGGGAATGGTATGGTGACATAGTGAATAAATAACTGGACTTGGAACCAAGAAGACCTGAGTTTGAATCCTGGCAGGGACACTTGGTAGCTGCATGTGTGCAAATTACTTACTCTCAAGCCTGCTTTCTCTCTTAAAAAGAGGGGATAATAATAGCACCTACTTCACAAGGATATAAGGATCAAGTGAGATTTTACATATATTTTACATATATACATATATATATACATATATACACACACATACATATATACACACATTCACACACACACATATATATATATATA
>CM053583.1:112242068-112267841 GCA_028627135.1 Pseudochirops cupreus
GGAAGATGCTGGGACTCTTCCTACTTACTTCTGGCTGACTGGATAATGAAGACTCCAAGACCGAGGCCCAAGATGGTGATCCGGATCCAGGCTGCTCAACACAAGAGCACTGGCCTCAGAACAATCGCTCAGTCCCCCTGCTGTCTGCAGGCCGCGGGCGGGAAGCTGCAATGCGGAGGCGGGTGCAAAACCTCTGCCTTTTGCTTTTCTGCTCTGGAGGCCTTTTGGCCAGACTGCTCTTCCCTCCCATCTTGGCAAGTCCCAGTGACCTAGTTCTGAACACTGCTCGCAGCTGCTGCTAATCCGCTCACCACTCCTCTCGTCTGGCCACCCCTGGGGCTCAGCAGCGGCTTCATGCCAGGCTGGTTTTGCACTGCTGATATGGTTCCTCGTAGCCGAGCTGACTTTAGTGGGAAGTATCTTTGTGTGCGTTTTGGAGTTCTAGGATTGGTTTAGAGTCCTATTCCATGGGTATTTTGGGGTGGCTATGTGAGAGCTGTGATATGTTGCTGCTGCTACACTGCCATCTTGGCTCCGCCCCCCCAGCACATACTTTTGTAAAGGGAGAGGGACAAAGTGGAGAATAGAACAAGAAGGCAGTGGAATAGGAAGGAGGGAAATATGCAGGTATTGGGATAGGGAGATCTATCTTGCCCTATCAGAAAGTCAGAGGGGTGATGGTGGAGGATATAGGAGAGAGCTGATTGGGGGAGGGGGTATACAGTGGGATCACTGTTTTGGGGGGAGTAGGGGAAAGATGGGGAGAAAATTTGTAAATAAAAATCTCATAGAAATGAATGATGTAAACTAAAAATAAGCAAAAGTTTAAAAAAAAACATAAATAAAGTTATCTGCTAAAGGAAAGGGCTGTTTTAAAGCAAATCTACCAATCCACAACAACTTGCAATGAGAGAATGGAAGCAAGGGAGCTGTTTGTTCACTGATGTAAAACTATTAAGGAAATGCATTGGCATTAAAGGGAGAATTAATTAAAAGGGACATAGTTCCTTATGCTTTTTAAAAAATAAATAAAGCATACATACATATGTAAATATGTATAAAGACATAATGTAGTGAAGGAAATCAATTGATATAAAACCGACTTCAGCAAATTGAACATCTCTGTCATAGGAGGATTACAGAAATTTAAATGACAATAACCATGTGAGCTGGAGAATAATCAATGAAATGTGTTCAGCATTTCCCCCATTCCATACTGGAAGGACTACTGTGAAACACACAAGAGGTAACTGTGGACATTCTATAGGAAAACATAAGATAAACATTGTTATTTGGCTAATTGAAAATTAAGTTTGGTTTGGAAGATGGCTCTAAAATGACAAAGCTATAGATTTCTTTAGGTATGAAATGTGTATTTCTGCATGCTTGTTATATGGTGCAATGTTAAGTGTTCAAATTTTTGTGGGTTGTTTCTCCCCACACCTAAGATAAATTAGTTTGGGGATGGGGGTAGTAAAGGCACAAACACCAACCTCTCTAAAAATTTAACCTAGCATTCCTCTAGAATAAAAGTGCTTGATTTCATCTCAATTTAATTTTTCTTCTGTTATACTCTTCTACACTTTTTTGTAAGGACTCAAGATTTAGAAGTATTTTTCTCTCCTCCCTTTTCTGCAGATCACTGTTGTATACCTTGGGGGCAAAAAGGGACATGGAGCAGTAGACAGAGAGTGCAGTTCCTGGTGATTCCTTGGAGTATGTCTTAGTTATTCTTTGTCTTATTCTAAAATGTCACATTATCCGACTTTGCTCTCTGACACAGTCCCCAATGTATCACATGAGCTAGTTCTAACATTTGAAAGGAGTACATCCTTAGGAACCTACATAATGGTCTTTGTTTGGGTACTTCTACCAACCTCACCTTTTAGTTGAAGGGAAGCAAAATGAACAAGGTGATCACACAGATCTCTAATTGTTTGTTGACTTATTAAATTTAGAATTTGCTTTGACCTGAATTGAAGCTCAAAAATAAGTGAGAGGGCATTTAATTTTGTCATTTACTCTTGTGCAAAATCACATTTGGTGGAATTTCCTTAAACAGATGAGAATCCATCCTGATCAAAAGATCCTTTAGAGAAGACATTCTACAATCCCTTGTCTCTTTTTTAAGGATCTTTAAAGCCAGAATATGCCACCACATGTGCCAGTTTAAAATCATTTCTTCTTAGGCTGCTTTCTATAGTTCAAACTGAGATGGAAACCTAAGACATTTTCATTCTGTGAGCAATAACACAACCTGATCCTTTAAAGGTTCGTCATTATTTCATTTATAAAACAAAAGTGAGTGTTATTTTCACTAAATGATATCTTGGGAAAGTATTTATTGTATAGTGTTTCTCAAGAGAGGGAAAAATCAACCTATAGATAATGAACAGTTTGGATGTTTGAAGGGGCTATAATAAATCTTTAAATTAAATTGTCTTAAGTTTTGTTATCAGCTCTTTTCCAAATGGAAAAATATCCTTCCCCCTACCTATAATTCCCTGGCCTGTCCAAACATGCTGAATAATAACCATTGCAGTGTGGGCAAGGGGATAGTTTATTACTGTACCTATATGGAGATCAACTAAGAAGATGGTAATCACTATATTGTCACTTCAGTCATATTACTAAACTTCTTGTCTCCTTTAATAGCCTGCCAGCATCTGTCATGATAGCTCTGGAGTAGTGTACAATTCACAGAAAGTTGAAATATACAGCTTGCATTGATGAGCATGTGTTTGATGCCCAGGCTATATTGCCCACTGAAAGTATGGCAGTGACTAAAATTCTCAGGTTATAGAAAATTCCAGAAATACTGAAATTAGAGCCAAATTTCCCAGAAAGCTCTAGAATCAGTGTTAAGACAACTATAGGACTTGACAATTATTTAAGTGCCCACTCTATACAACATAATGTGCTAAGTAATGGATAAGATTTAAAGCAGGATTAGAGAGATTAAAGGATTCAGAGCTAGAAGAAGTCTTAGAGGCCAAGTCCAACTCCTACATTTTACAGATGAAGGGGAACTGAGACTGAGAGAGATTAGGTGATTGGCCAAGGGTTACACAACTACTGAGTGTCTGAGGCAAGATTTGAACCCAGATCTTCATGATGCCAGGCATAGGGCTCTACTTACTCTAGCACGTGCTATAAGATAGGATCCTTGCTTACCTAAAGCTTAAAATAGTTGAATATGTCACATATACAGATAATGTAGTTCAACATGCATTTAGTAGGTGAAGAAATATTAACTAGGTTTTTAGTCAGCATTCGACCTTGGAATAAAAATGTCTACCATTAGCGTCAACAGATTAATTCAGACACACACACACACACACACACACACACAGTCTTGAAGAATGAACAAATTAATTTCCCAGGTCTTTCCAAAGAAATTATAATTTCAAGTCTCAAAGTATATTCAATTCAATAAACCTTTTTTAAGCATCTCCTTTTTGTAAAACACTGGTAAGAGCTAAGGAAACAGAACTAAAAAGAGAAGACAGTTATTTTCTTTAACATACAAACAGATAAGTCAATTACAAAATAATTTAAGTGGGGGTGAGACAGCCTTAGCAACTAGATAGAGCAGGAAAGAATTCTTATAGGATGGGATATCTGGACTGAGTCTTAAGGAAAGCTAAACTTTCTAAGAAGCAGAGGTGAAATGGAGTGCCTTGCAGGGGTGGGGGATATTACATACAAAAACATGGAGATGAGAGATGAAATCTGGAATGTTGAGTCTGGGAAATAACTAACAGACCAATCTGTTTGTTTTAATTTTGCCTTTACCATAACTAGAGTTATGTGAAATGTTAGAAAAAGTTGACTGGAGACTGTGAAGGATTTTAAATATCAAGATAAGGAGTTTGTATGTTATCCTAAGGGCAGGAGAGAGTCCTTGAAGTTTATTGAATAGAGGAGTGCCATGATCATACTTGTTGCTTTTAGAAAATTATTTTGGTGGATGTTGGCATGGAGAACGAAAAGACTAGAAACAGGAAAACCAATTTGGAGGCTATTGTATTAGTCTGAATAAGAGGAGATAAAAGTCTGAAAAGTGAATAGATGAGGATCATGGCCAAGTGAGTAGAGAGAAGAGGATGGATACAAGATGCTGTGAGAAAGTCAACCAAATTTGGTAGCTCATTAGATATGAGTGGGAGTAAAAATAAGTAATTGTATAGAACTGGGGCAGCAGCAATAAAAGTATAGTGGAGCCTCATCAGAAAGAGGAAAACTTTAATAAGACACAAGTTTAGAATAGACTGATTTTGAGATACCCATGGAAAATCCAGATAGCTGCCAAATGGGTGATATGGAACTAGAGCTCAGGTGAGAGATTAGTCCTACACATATTGATCTAGTAGCTATCTGCATGGAAATGGTCATTGAATTCCCCATGAACTGATGAGTTCACCAAAAAAGAGGCTATAGAGAAAGGAGAAGAGGGCCCAGGACAGTCCTTCAGAAAACATCTATGATTAGGGAGTAAGCAGTGGAGGATGATCCAGCAAGGGATACTGAGAAGGAACAGTTAGACAAGTAAGAGGAAGACCAGGATCAAGAATCAAAAGCCAAAAGAGCGCTCACAGTATCAGCTTCTAAATCCCTTATTTTACAAGTGATGAAGAGTAATGTTCAAAAAGGGCAGTTGGGTGGTGCAATGGATAGAGGGCCTGTTCTGGAGCCAGGAAGACTCATCTTCCTGAGTTCAACTCTGACCTCAGACATTTACTAGCTGTGTGACCCTGGGAAAGTCACTTTAATCTTGTTTGCCTCTGTTTCCTCATATGTAAAATGAGCTGGAGGAGGACATGGCCAACCACTCTAGTACCTCTGCCAAGAAAACCCCAAATGAGGTAATAAAGAGTCAGAAATGATTGATCAACATCAAAAAGGCAAGTGAGGAGAGAGTATCTTTGAAACATAAATAGATAGGGGCTGCTAGGTTGCACAGTGAATAGAGCACCAGCCCTGGAGTCAGGAGGACCTGAGTTCAAATCCAGCCTCAGACACTTAACACTAGCCATGTGACCTTGGGCAAGACAGACAGATAGATAGATAGATAGATAGATAGATATTCTGCAAAATTAGGCAAGTTAGTTTTGGTGTTCTTATTGATCATTATTAGCCTCCTAAACTAATATAAAACATCCTGTCGTTCAGGAGTAGTGTGTCCAGTCTGACAAAAATCTCTGGACTCTCTAAGGCCATTATTGTAAACTACAAACAAATAGAAGAAACCTCTCCAAGGAAACACTGCACCTTCAGACTTGTCTCCACTTTTTATTTTAATTGATCATGGCCAAATTCCCTGCCTGGATTGCTCACAAGTTCCTCCTAATAAGTCACAATGTACTTAATCACTTTGAGCAACAGCACATGTCTCTGGCTCATGGAGATGAAGGATATCTTAGTGTAGCCTCCCCGTTTACAGATGAGGAAAACTGAGACCTAAGTGACCTAAGTCACCGTAGCTCGTTAGCAGTAATAGAACTCAGTGATGTTCATAATATGCCTAACTCCTTGCTCCCTCTCTACCCCCCTCCCATCTCCTTGATTTTCGGCATTGCTTTTTCAAAGCTGTTTTATGTTTCATCAAGTTTTGAATGACCCTTGACTAGGGCAGTTTTTCCCCTTTTTGGAAGAAGTTCACTAGCCCTTTTCAATAAACTTATTCACACAAAGTACTCTCATAAGGTCCTCTGGACAACTAAAGGCAACCTAGCAGAATTTGTAATTTACTCTTACGGAGACATAAAGTATTGCAGTGAACAGAGCTCCAGACTTAGAGTTGGGAAGGCCTGAGTTCAAATCCAGCCTCAGACTCTTATTAACTATATGACTCTGGGGGGGTCATTTAACTTCTATCTGCCTCAGTTTCCTCATCTGCAAAATGTGAAAATAATATCATCTACATTCTAGGGTTGTGGAAAGAAAAAGAAGCAATATTCATAAAACATTTTGCAAACCTTAGAGTATTAAATGAATATTAGCTATGTACGTAAGAATAATAACAGTAAAGGCATGATGAGGTACCTAGAATTACACAACCGAAGCTCACTATCCTTTCCAAACTGACAAAAGACATAACCCCACACTACAGATATATACCCCAAATATCTATAAGAATTCAGCAAACAAACTGTCCTGAGACTGGAGCAAGTAAGCTAGGTAGCACCCCTCTCCCTACCCAATCACGCCCTGTCACCTCTGGAAGCTGCTGGGTGGCCGGCCCGATGGATGGAGCACCAGACCTGGAATCAGGAAGACTTAAGTTCAGATCAAGCTTCAGACACTTACTAGCTGGACAAGTGACCCTGGTCAAATGATGTTATGAACAGTGTCAGTTTCCTCATCTGTGAAATAGACGTAAAAGCTCACCGGGTTGTTTTGGAGGATCAAATGAGATATTTGTAAATAGTTTTGCAGGCTTAAAAGAGCTATATAAATACTCATATTAGTAATAGAGTGAATGTTAGCACTTGTATTTCAGACACACTTGTTAACTTGGCAGAACCGTCGGCTACAAGCGCCTGGACCCAGGAAAGTTTAAAATTTTTGTAATGGCTTTTCTCTTTTTGTAGTAAAGATCTGGAAAATTAAAGGGGTGTCAATAAATTACAGAATAGTCTAATTCTTTTTTAAAATGATATGTGAGTGCTTCTTTCTCTCTTTTCCTCTATCTCTGCCCATTCATCCTGAATGCCCAACCCTTCTATTCTTCTGCATATAAGTAATGATGAATCTATCCCTTTTTCCTTAATTTCCATTTCTTATATCCGTAGCATTATTTTTGTACCTTTTTCCTTTAATGCCAAACCATCCAAAAATTCACATAACCTTTCCTCTGCTAATGAGATGGGCAAAAACTCTTAACTCTCACTAAAGGTCTAGACCACGCTTCCCTTTCACCTCCACAGGTGACAGTATTGACGATATCATCACTTTGTAGCTACTAGACACTTTTGAGGTATTTTGATAATTTGCATCAATGTTTTCCACAGTGTACTCGTTTCGTAGGGTATTACTCAAAGGCAGGATTTGAACAATGTGGGTATAGCGATTTACTACTGCTTTTAACAACCTATAAGCCTTGTGACCTTAGTCCAGTCATTTTATCTCTATGAGCCTTAGTCCTCATAAAAAGAGGATAAAAACATATGCACTATCTGCTTCAAGGGGCTATTGTGAGAATCAGATGAGAGGGGAAAAGATGTAAAAAGATTTTTAAATCTTATTGAAACTCTATACAAATACAAGCTAGTATCATTGCAGTCCATGAAGCCTTTTTCCAATCTCCCCTGATGGCCAGTGCCTTCCCTTTCAAACTAATAAGTCAACTAGTATTTATTAAGCCTCCACACTGTGCCAGACACTGTGCCATGTGCTGGGGTTACAAAGAAAAACCCCTAAAAAAGTCTGTCCTCAAGGAGCTCTCAGTCTAATCAGGGAGATCACATGCAAATAGCAGTTTACACACAAGATACATGCTGAATAAATTTGAGTTAATCAACAGAGGAAAGGAGCTCAGAGTAAGGTGGATTAGAAAAAAGCTTCTTACGGAAAAACAAAAGCTTCTCATGGAAGATGAGAGAGCAGCTGAAGTTTGAAGGAAGCCAGGGAAGCCCGAAGGTGAAGATACAAAGGAAGAGAGTTCCTTTTCTGAAGGATAGCTACTGAAAACTATTTTGCATATACTTGCATTAACTTTCTGTTTGTGTTGTGTATGTGTGTGCACATACTTGTTTTTACTTGTATACCTTGTGGCTAATACAATGCCTGGCATATAGTAGGTGCTCAAGGAACACTTGCTTACTGATTGATTGCTGGTATTATTGTTATTCTTATGTCTATTCTGATCACTGGGCAGTTAGGGAGGGTGGTGGATAGAATGCTTGACCTGGAGTCAAGAAGACTCATCTTCTTGAGTTCAAATTCAGCCTCAGACATTTCCTAGAGTTGTGTGACCCTGGACAAGTCACTTAACTGTTTGCCTCAGTTTCTGCATCTGTAAAATGAGTTGGAAAAGGAAACGGCAAATAACTTCAATATCTTTTCCAAGAGAACCCCAAATGGGGTCATAGATAACTGGACACAACTGAAAAACACCCAAAAAAACATTTTTTTTTAATCATTAGCCTTTCAGACAAAGTTTCCTAGAGTATAAGAATTTCTATTCCAACTGCTCTGCTTATGTCTTTGGATGGGAATGGAAAGGAAAAGCACATAGAGATTTGAAATCTTGCCACGATTTACTCTTTGTAATATGTGATCAGGTCTGTGTAGTCGTCTAAGATTATGATTTAAAGCATATTATACTTTAAAGAAACCAAGAGCATACAACTGATTCATATTAGGGATCTCTAAATTTTTACACAGATTGAAAAATTGCCCCTAAACAGGAGTAATGTTTTGCTCTTCCTTAGAAACCATAGTTCTTGAATGAGTGGCAATCTGGTAAAAAGAGAATTGATTTCATTAACTGCCTTATCAGTGTACCTTTTTATGAGGAGCATGGGCTGGCAACTTTTAAAAACTGATTTACCATTTCAGGTGGTGATATTTTTTTCACACTGTATTAAAGTTTCCATTTTGGGTAGTTATTCATAGACAAGGCCTGGTTTCATTAATTTAAAATGCAGCCTTTCTTTCTGCTAGAGCCAGAACAAACTCCAAAAGATAGCATTTTCTTAAATACATCCCTGCAAAGTGCCCATTCCTCTCACAGCAAGCAACAACAACAAGAACAACAAAAAAGTAATCTGAATTATACAAGCTTATTTCATATATTGTTAAAAGGCTTTAATTCTTCAAAAGCTATTGAGATCAATCAATTGTGCTATAAATTGCAGAAAAGCCTATATAACTGCTTATCATTTGTATTATTAATAATGATAATAAATATCACATCTAAATTCATTAGCTGATTAACTATTTTTCTCACTGGGAAGAAAAATGAGAGTCAGTGGTATATAATAAATTGTGTTCTCCAAACCAATACTTTGTAGAACACAAATATATTCAGAGAAATTAAATTCTTCCTCTCCCCTGAAAATATTTTTTAGTGTTTTAAGATATTTGTATTATGAATAAAGATTAAACTCAGTAATTAAGGCCATTTATATTAGCTACAGTAGGGAATGATTTATGGGGTTATCTCAATAGTAATGCTATATCTGAGCACATGAGGGTGAGAGAGAGTTAAACTTTCCAATCCAAAATTTCAGAGCACTGTGTTTATTATCTCTAGTTTAAATACTCAATGTCAATGTGGCATAGTATTTATTACCTGAAAATGTGATTAAATCATGTACAGCTATGCGAATTACTGAATCACAAGCTGTTGATCATCTAATTTTTGTTGAAAGACTCTAGTGATGAGGACCCTACATGCCTCCTGAGACATCCATTCCCATTTTATATAGCTCTATTTCTTGGGAAGGGTGTTGTTTTTTCCTATAATCAGGATCTACTTTGTTTCTTTGCAAAGTCCACCACATTGCTTCTACTTCTGTCCCCCCAGAGACTGAGCAAAACAAATGTAATCCAATGGAATATTTGTTCAGGTACTTGCATATAGGTATCCCATCACTACTAAGTCTGAATGTCCTCAGGACTTATGATTGAGTTCCTCTTCCTCTTAGTCACCTTCATCTAGATTCTCTCCATTTTATCAAAGTCCTTCTTAAAATGTGTCACTGAGAACTGAATACAGTATTTCAAATGGAGACTGACCATGGACAAGTACAAATGACTTCTCTTTAGTGAATTTCAGCTCATTGGATTTGGCCCACCATGTAGCCTGGCAGGATCTTTTTGTATCCTAATTATCACTTAACATGCTGACTATTCCTCCTAACATGTTGTGCTGTGTTAATTTGATGTGTATGCCATCTATGCCTTTATCCAAGTCATTGATTAAAATGTTCAAAATACAGTGGCTATTCTGAGACACTACCCTGGGTACTTCCTTGCAAGGTGTGAATATATTATCAGTGATTAATCTTTGGATGTTGCCATTAAGCATGTTCTGAATCTACAAAACTGTCCTGTCATCAAGCTCATATTTTTTCCTTCTCACCTGAAACAGTAATATGAGATGCTTTTTCAAATGCTTATTCTCCTCATTTATTAATCTAGCAACTTTGTCCCCCAAAAAAGGAAGCAAAGTTAGTCAGATTTGACTTAATTGATGAAGTCATGTTGGTCTTTTGTGATCATGGTTTCTTTTTCCAAATGTTTAGTGACCATCACTTTAATGATATGTTATGTATTCCAGGGAATTAGAGTTGATTTCACTGATTGTCTGTAGTCTACCTTCGCCCTCCTTCTGAAAAATGGTACAGTAGTGTCAAATTCCCATTCTTATGGTACATCTCTTAATCACCAAAATATTTCAGAGATTCCTTAAAGTCACTTAACAATCACAACCACAAGTTCTTTCAGGACCCTAGAAGCTGGTTTATTTGGAATTGGTGATTTTAACTCACCAAGGTAACCTCAATATTACTTTGATCTCTATCCTTACGTTGCTTTAAATCCCTATTAGCCAGTTCTTTCTTTTCTAATCTCAAGATCATTCTTCTTGGCAGAGAAAACAGAAGTTAATTACAAGTTGAATAGCTGCACCTTCCTTCCACTATCCCATCTACCCAGAGTCATTGTCCTAACTTTTCCCCAACATAGCTAAAAATAAAAATAAAAACCAATCCTTTTCATTGTTGTGTCTTATTTAGCTTTCCTTGCCAGCATCCGCTCTTTCTGATCTTGAATGGAGGACTGAATAAATGAAACATTCATTAAACACTTATTCTGTGCAAAGTTCTGGGGATACAAATAGAAAAGTAAGATAGACCTTGCACTCAAAAAGCTTATATTCTAATGGAGGAGACAACACATTTGAAAGGTTTTAACTGCAAGTCAGTTGAGATGGAAAGGAACTACAGTCCTTAAGGTAAAGCAGTAAAGCATTACCACCTCTTCTTTAATGTCATTCACTGTCACTTAATGTTATGTTTCAACTTAAGAAACCGATAGGATCTGATGATCAAATTTCAGATTTGATTCATTTCTGAAGCTGAGCTATTTAACAATGACAAAGATTTTGGTGATAAGAACTTTTCTGGATCTTCAGCAGATGTGACTGTAGCCCCTAAAGACCATTTGCCAGGCTGCATCTCCACAGGGGTTGCTTCCCAGGTTGATGACCATGAGTAATTAAATGCATGGAAACCTTACATTCCAATGACTCTTGGCTCATTTTCCACAGGAGGGTTTCCCTGGATGATAGCTATGGAGGGCTAGGCTAGAAGCAGAACTTGGAGGTGTTGCCACTCTCAGGGCTTTTGCACCCATCTGCTCATTCATGGCAGATGTTGGACAATGATTGCTATTATTATGATGGCAATGATGAAGGTGGACCAGCTCTTTATGGTGATTTCTCCCTTCAGTGATTCCTGGGATAGAAGCAAGTATTTATTCTATAGCCCTTGCCTCCTACCTCTGTATACCTTTCAAAAACATAAATTGATTGATCAATTCTGCTTTTTATCTTCATTGATCTATCTGGACAAGTTCCCCTTTTCTTCTTCATTGGAGTTGTTCCTGTTGGAACTTCTGGAATTTTACTCTTGAGAGTTACCCCATACATTTTTAGTCCACAAGATCCTACCTATTCTTTTTCTGAATCCTTTGAAATCTCCTGAAATCTAGACTTCACATGAGATAACATTGACCTTTCTTCAATTGTGTTGCGAATTCTAAGATTAATAGGTTACTTCCATCTAAGCCTCTGATGATTGTCACTCCACTCACAACTTCCTCCTTGTTGATGAGAATCAAATCAAGAATTGGCATTTAAACCTTGATGAAAATTAAATCACTAAGACAAACCAGCGAAAGAATAACTATTCTGCTTTTAGCAACGTGAACTTTATTCCATCAGATCTTCTAATGATTGTAATCTTACCTCCCAACCACGTCATACCTCCATGTGGTTTTCCTCTGTAATTTTCTTTTCAGACAGGTCTTAGAAAGTTCAGGCCCTCATAAGAGATTCTGGTGTTGGCAGTGCACTATGCCTGGGAAGGGATTTGGCTATTTTGGACTTCAAGTTAGAGAAAGAATTTAACACCTGAGGAGTATTTTCTAATCGCCATGCTGGAAATGCCAGGAGAGATACACAAACACCAAACAGCAACAGGAATCTGTGGCAGTAATGGTAGCAGAATTGATTGGAGACACTTTTTAAAATAGGAATTGAAGATAAATATTGAGTGAATCAAGATTTTTTGCTCATTACCCTGCTTATTGAAAGAATCTAACTGAAGATAGATATTTTGCCACATATGTGTTTGTACTCTCTTTAAAATGTTTCCCTTTTATTTTGTTTTGCATCAAAACCCAGGATTGTTCATAAATGATATATTGCACGAAGCCAATAAGAAAGTTTAAACTGAGTAGCTGGACTGAATACATAGAAATTAGATGAGTCAAATTTTAAACTCTTGCTGTTAAAAAAATTTCTTCTAGCTGGAAGCTCGAGAGCTAAAGTGATTTTTATTATTGTTGTATAATTAAAAAAAAATTCTCCCAAAACACAGTTTAAACTAGATCCATGGATCTCCTTTTCTTCTAGGCTACTATGCTAAGCATTGTTCATAGACAGAGTCAGGTCATTTGAAGATGGAGCCCCAGGAATACTCCTCTGACACAGAGAGAGGAGACATGGGGATGGAATTGAAAAGCAGAGGGAACATAATACCCAAAGCCACAACAGTGAAAAGAGACAAGTAGGATCAGAGAAGATTCACTTCCTGAGTTTCATCAAAATGGTCATCTCATCATACCAAAGGGTCCTTCTGATTCTAAAGTTGTCCTCCATCCGTGTGCTACCTCTCTTCGTTATTTTACATAAATAATTTACATAATTTATATAAATAATTTACATAAATCCCATTTTATATAAATCCTAATTATACAAATGGGCTATTTGCATACATATATAATATTTCCTCATCTCAATTAGCCTCTATTTAAAGTAAAATTAAGTGCCAGAATCATGCAATAAATTGTTTTATATTAGAGATAAATTAGCACTGTGAAAAGAGAAAAAAAATGAAGATTTATTTTCTCTCTTTAAACACTATATTTGTAGTTGTTGTTCAATCATGTTCAAATCTATGTGACTCCATTTGAATTTCTCTTGGCAAAAATACTGGATTAGTTTGCTATTTCTTTCTCCAGATCACTTTACAGATTAGGAAACAGATGCAAACCAAGGTTAAGTGACTTGCCCAGGATCACACAGCTAGTAAGTCAATACATCCAGATTTGAACTCAGGAAGAAGAGTCTTCCTGACTCCAGGCCCAGCACTATCCCCTATGCCACCAAGCTGCCCAAACATTTAGTCAGTACAAATTAAACTTTATTATCACATTTATTTTTTTATTTTTATGGGGGTTTTTTTGGAGGGCAATTGGGATTAAGTGAGTTGCCCAAAGTCATGTGGCTAGTAAGTGTGTCAAGTGTCTGAGGCCGGATTTGAACTCTGGTCCTCCTGACTCTAGGACCAGTGCTCTAGTCACTCACTGTACCACCTAGCTGCCCCTATTGTTACATTTACTAACTCAGAGACAAATGCTTTCTGCAGAACATAATTATAATTTATCTTGTAACTGGCCATTTCTCTTTCTTCTAGAATTTATGATCACTCACGGTTTCATCTGTTTGTTTACTCACAAGGTGATGCTGAGGAAGCATGTGATATTCTGTAGATTTGAGGGCTAAAATTCAGGATATCTGGGTCCAGATCTTGGTTCTAACTTATAGACATCTGCCATTGAGCAGGTTACTTAATCTTCCTAAGACTTGCTCTCTTTATAAAACGGGGATATTAATACTTTTATTCTCAACCTCATAAGGACATAAGAACAAGGTTTTATAAAGGTTAAAATAACATGAAAATGTGAGAGAATCTGATGTTCATATGTAGCTGAACAGAAAAAAAAATGAGTTGTACCTTCTGCACTGAATATAAATGAAGATTTTCTTTTGATTTCCTTCTCTCTTTGTTGCATGCTATCATTCTTTCTAGCCTTTAAAAACCACAGCAAAAAATGCACCTCATTCAAGAATATTTGTATGGTGGAGAGGAAGGGTACACTGAGCTGTGGGAAGGGAGGAGAGTTGAGTTAAGGGGGAGAAAAGCCTCAGAAATACTCTATAATTTATATTTCTCCGATATGAGGAAACTAAGGTTATTCATGTGCTTGAGATAAACCGCAATCTCTGATTAAACAGAACCTAGCCTGTTTACCAGGCTAGAAGTTTCCTAGAAATTCCAACATAGGTCATCATATTTGAAGGTATAATTTTTTCCTTGGATGTTTTACTGAGTTGTTTTCTACTGATATTTGTCTAATTTCAATTTTTCGTGCTCTAATTACATGCATAGTTTTCTTCCATGCCTTCTCGGGGTGGGAGGGAGCCCAGTACAGTGGAATATATGTGGGCTAAATATTGCTCAGTGATTGTAGACTGCTAACATTTTAATACCTCATGTGTGTGTGGGGGGGGGGGTAGGTGGGTGGGTGGGTGAAAATATCATGACTTTTATGTTGGATGAGGCTCGTTGGTATTGCTAACATTACATGTCTTGCTCTAGATCTGAACTCACCAACATAATGGTTGAGGCCCTCTACCATTTCTCCTTTTCTCGTGAACCTCATTTCTTCTTTCCTGTCTTGAGGAATCCTTTTGCTCCAGCCAGATGAAGCTTTTTGCCATTTCCCTCATGAACCTTTTCTTTTTTGATCTTTGTGATGTGAGACCTGACCTTCCATCTACAGATTCAATTCATACAACCTCCCTGATAGGGTTCTTTTGAGAGAAGTGCTTTCTAAACCTAGATATGCTATTTACTATGGTGAAGTATGGAGAAGTATGAGAGGACATAGTCCAGACCTATGATTTTTTTGATGAAGAAAATACTTTTTTCCAATGCAGATCAATTGTTCCATGTTTATATTTTTAGAGAGTTGCCTGGAGCATTGAAAAGTCACAATGACTTGGCCAGAGTCACTCAACCAAAATGTGTTGGGGACAGGCCTTGAACAAAGATCTTCCTGGCTTCAAGGCCAGCTCTTCAGTGACTATCCCGTGTTGCCTCTTGAGACTGTTGTCCCTGCATGTATATAGTAAACATCTGTGGCTTTTGTCTACAAGAGAAATTCCTACTATAAGAACTCATTCCACCAACAGAGATGGACAGAATGCTTAGGACTTAGTATTTTAGTCCCAGGGAGTTGTCTGAGACAAAGAGTTGTCAAATCAATAATAAAAATAATGATGATGATGATGATAATAATAGCTAACTTGCCCTAGATCACACAGCTAGTAAGGGTCTGAGGTCAGATTTGAACAGAGGTCTTCCTGATTCTAGGGCCAGCACTCTAGCCAAAGTACCACACGACTACAAATTAGTTGACCAAGGTCATAAAACCAGTGTTTTACATATAAAATGAGATTTGAACCTTAGTTTTCACTACTCCCAAACTAGCATTCTACCCATAATTCTACATCCCATGTCTTTGAGGTTTAAAATTTTAAATTATCTTTATTATGATTAATATTCTTAAAATTATACATGTTGTCTTTTTTCTCTTAAAATGCTTTTGTATGCATGGAGTCTCTAGATGGATTGTAAGCCACTTGGGATATTATCTTTTATTTCTCTTTTTCTTTTTTTAATTTCTTTTTTTTATTTAGTATTTTATTTTTCCCCAATTACATATAAGAAACAATTTTTAATATTTGTTTTTAAAACTTTTGAGTTCCAAATTCTTTCCCTTCTTCCCTCCTCACCCCTCCACCCCTTATCACTGAGAAGGCAAGTAATTCAATATAGGTTACACATGTGAAGTCATGTAAAACATATTTCCATATTAGTCATATTATGAAAGAAAACAGACAAAAACATTCTAGAAAAATAAAGTTTAAAAGAAGTATAGTTCAATCTGTATTTAGATAGCATCAGTTCTCTCTCTGGGGATGGATAGCATTTTTCATCATATTGCTGAGAATAGCTAGGTCACTCTCAGCTAATCATCTTAAAATATTGCTGTTACTTTGCATATAGTATATTTCACTTTGCTCATGTAAGCCTTTCCAGGTTTATTAAAGTACAATAGTACTCTATCATAATCACATATAATAATTTGTTCAGTCATTCGCTATTTGATGAGCATCCCCTCAATTTCTAATTCTTTGCCCACAGAAAAGAGATGCTATAATAATAATTATTATTATTATTTTTATATAGAGGACCTTTTCCTTTTTTTTTCTTTTTGTCTCTCTTGGGATATAAACCTAGTAGTGGTATTGCTAGATCAAAAGGTTTTATAGCCCTTTAGTAGTAGTCCCAAATTGCTTTGTGGAATGACTGAATCGGTTCTCAACTCCACTAACAGTTCATTAAAGCGCACATCCCCTCCAACTTTTGTCATTTGCTTTTCCTGTCCTATTGGCCAATTTAATAGGTATGAGGTAGTACTTTGGAATTGTTTTAATTTGCATTTCTCCAATCAGTGATGTTACATCATTTTTTCGTATGACTTTAGATAGTTTTGGTCACTTCATGAAAACTTCATATATTTTGATCATCTATCAATTGGAAAATGCCTTTTTTATAAATTTGACTTAATATTTATGTTTGAGAAACAAGGCTTCCATCATAGAAACTTACATTTCCCTCCATCCTCTATCTTCCTTTGTTTATTCTATTCTCTCTCTCCTTTCACCCAATCCCTCCTTAAAAGTGTTTTGCTTCTGACTAGCCTTTCCCCTACTCTGTCTTCCCTTCTATCATCCAACCAACTTCTCTTATCCCTTTCCCTTCCTATTTTCCTATAAGGTAAGATAGATTTCTATACCCAATTGAATGTGTATGTTATTCCTTCTTTGAGCCAATTCTGATGAGAGTAAGATTCATTCCTTCCCTTTTATTTCCCCATGCCTTTCCCTCCATGGTTGAAGTTTTTTCTTGCCCCTTTTATGTGAGATAATTTACTGTACTCTACCTGTCCCTTTCTTTCTCCCAGTACATTCCTTTCTCTGACTCCTTGATTTTATTTTTTTAAGATACCATCCCTTCATATTCAACTCACACCTGTGACCTCTGTCTATATAGACTCCTTCTAATTACCCTAATAATGAGAAAGTTCTTATGAGTTACAAGTATCATCTTCCAATATAGGAATATAAAGAGTTTAATTTTATTAAGTCCCTTATGAGTTCCCTTTCCTCTTTACCTGTTTAGACTTTTCTTGAGTCTTGTATTTGAAAATCAAATTTTCTGTTCTGCTCCAGTTTTTCATCAGGAATGCTTGAAAATCCTCTACCTCAATTAATATCTATTTTCCCCCAGATGATTTATATTCAGTTTGATTGCATAGGTGATTCTTGGTTGAAAACCTGCTCCTTTGCCCTCTGAAATATCAGATTCCAACTCCTCTGATCCTTTAATGTCAAGGCTACTATCTCTTGTGTTATTCTGACTGTGGTTCCACCGCACCTGAATTGTTTCTTTCTGGCTGCTTGACCTGGTACTCTGGAATTTGGCCATAATATTCCTGGCAGTTTTCGTTTTGGGATGTCTTTCAGGAGGTGATTGGTAGATTGGTTTAGTAATTTCTATTTTATCCTCTGGTTCTAAAATGTGGGGCTAGTTTTCCTTGAAAATTTCTTGAAAGATGATGTCTAGGTTCTTTTTTTGATCATGGCTTTCAGGTAATCCAATAATTTCTAAACTTTCTCTCCTGGATCCATTTTCCAGGTCAGTTGTTTTTCCAGTGAGCTATTTCACATTGTCTTCTTCTTTTTTCATTCTTTTAGTCTTATTTTATTATCTCTTGATTTTTCATAAAGCCATTAGCTTCCATTTGCTTAATTCTAATTTTTAAGGAATTATTTTCTTCAGTGAGTTTTTGTACCATTTAGCCAGTTATACTTTTAAGGAGTTTTTTTTTTTCCTTCAGTGAATTTTTGTTCTTCTTTTTTCTTTTCATCAATTCTGCTTTTTAAGACATTCTTCTCTTTAGTGGCTTTTTGTACCTGTTTTACCATTTGGCCTAGTCTACTTTTTTTTCTTTTTTTTTCCTAGTCTACTTTTTAAGGTGTTATTTTCTTCAGTATTTTTTGTATCTCCTTTACCTAGCCATTGACTCATTTTTTATTTTTTTTTTTGCATCACTCTCCTTTCTCTTCTCAATTTTATCTCTACCTGTCTTATTTCATTTTCAAAATCCTTTTTGAGATCCTCCATGACCTGAGACCAATTCACATTTTTCTTGGAAGCTTTGGATGTAGGAGTTTTGGCTTTATCTTCTTCTGAGTGTGTTTTGATTTTCCTTGTCACTATATTAACTTTCTATGGTCAAACTTTTTTTCTGATGCTTATATTCCTAACCTACTATTTGTCTTTTAAGTCTTTATTAAAGTAGGATTGTGCTTCTGGGGTGGAGGGTATACTATCCCAAGCTCCAAGGGTTTTATGCAGAAATATTTCTAGGGACCTATAAGTTTTCAGTTCTTTCAAGGTGGTATGATCTAAGGAGATGGCTACTCTCATGGCCTGTACTCTCATCTGTGAGCATCCACAAACACTCTTTTCTACCCTGGAACTGGGAGGAAAGTCCCCACTCCACTGTGACTACAAGCTTGGGTGTGCTAATGCTCCTCCTTGCCCTGGGTGTACCCCTCAGGAGTGAGCCAGATCTGAGTATTGGCAAAGGAGCAGAGTCCTGCCTCAGTACTAGCAAAGAGACCCTTATAATCTGCTTCTGACCATTTTTTTTTACCTCTTTACCATCTGCCACTGCTGATTTGGTGGTTCCCAAGGCCTACTACTGGTTTGCTAGAACTAGGACTGTGTTGCTACAGCCTGTGCTGGACTGTGCTCCACTCTCACCTGGGTGGGTCAGTACTTTCTTACTGACCTTTTAAGTTGTCTTTGATGTCTATGGGTTGAGATGTCTGGAAACTGCCACTGCTGTCAGTGATTCAGTCCTCAGAGGCCTGCTCCTGGTTTGCTGGAACTAGGTCTGTGCTCACACAGCCCATGAGGGACTATACTCCTCTCTCAACCTGGTGCAACAGACCTTTCTTCCCAATCTTCCAAGTTAAATTGGCCTGGAAAACTGTCCCACTCCATCCTTTTGTGGGTTCTGCTGCTCTATAATTTATTTAGAGTCATCATTTTTTTTTATTTTTGGAGGGAGGAGAGCAGGGCAATTGGGATTAAGTGACTTGCCCAAGGTCACACAGCTAGTAAGGGTTAAGTGTCTGAGGCTGGACTTGAACTCAGGTCCTCCTGACTCCAGGGCCAGTGCTCTATTCACTGTGCCACATAGCCATCCCAAGAGTCATCATTTAAAGATATTTGGAGATGTTTGGGAGGGAGATCAGGAGAATCCTTGCATTCACTCTGCCATCTTGGTTCTGCCTCTATAGCTCCTTTTCTTTATACTCCTACAGTCTCCAGTGCAATGTTCTTGAAATGAAAACTTTTTGATTAATATAGTTAACTAAGAAAAATTGAGGTTTTATGTTAAGTACCAGATCTCATAGATGACTATGTAGTGTTCAGTAATAGACTTTTTGTTGTTTTGTTCTATTTTGCAGACAAGTTTCTTTGTCTGTGCATTCCAGTCTAATGCTGTGGGTATTAGAATTTAGTGATGGTTTTGCAGAAGAATTAGGATAGATGTTTGATGCTGAAATCAGCTGGCCTTTTATTGCTGCTAGTTTAGATTATGCAACAGATGTCTAATGACTTGATATGAGACATTCAAGGCTGGGAGTACTGAAGTAAAACCTATGGCAGTAGCAGGGGAAAGCATTGGGGTAGCAATCTGCATTGCTAAAGTTTGAGCAACACTCGTGTCCCAAACCAGAAGAGGAGCAAATAGCACAAATGTGCAAGGAGAAGACTAGGAAAGAGATAGAACTGGGATGTCACCAGAGCCTCAAATACAGTGATTTTCAGTCATGGCAGGCTGTGATGGTCCTGCAAAAGGCTGCCTCCTAGGTTCAGTACATCATTATTCTAAGTTCTCATGATGGTTAAAATGCCTGGTCGCTCCATGTATCAAACCATCTGAGAATTAATTCTAAATAAAATAATGAATATTTTCAGTGTATTTTCAGGACAGAATAAGAATACATTAGTACTAGAAATTTTATAGAGAAACAGGGTCTCATCTAGTAGTAGGTAAATATTCTACAACTAAAAACACACACATCTACATAACATACTTTTTTAGTTTAATCTGAAATATAGACATCTTTTTCATCACTTTCTTAAGTCAACAGAACAATAAATCGAGCCTTGATTTGTAAAAGCATTTGCTCTTTCTGAGATGTAAATGCCTGAAATTCCCTGAAAATTTAAATTGACTCACATGATCCTGTTTGAGCATACCCTTTACCATGCTCATTCAGTTGACTTCCCACTTCTGTCTCGAGCACAGATCGGGAATTTCATGAATTACAGAAATTTCTAACAAAGTATATTCCAGGAAAACAAAACAGCAACAGGTAGGCCAAGGGAACATGTCCAGGGCATAGGCAACCCCCAAAAGACAGACTGGAACCAGAAAGCCAGAAGTGTTCTGGTTTTGTTTTGTTTTGTTTTTTGGACTACCATTTCATGCATAGAGTAGAGGCAGGTGTCTTATCCATGTTCTTCTTTGAGTGTTATCATCCTAGAGGAATAAAATAGCTTTCTAAAGGGAATCAAACTTTATACATCTTCTCATATCAAGGGCCCTCTTCAGGAAGCTCATTGAAAGGAACTGATACTTAAATTCTACTTGATCCAGTCACCTTGAATATGACAGGATATAGCAAGGGGTTGGATTACATGGTCTCTAAGATTCCTTCCATTTCTAAGTTTCTGTGGTTTATTATGCAGTTTTTCACAGTTATGTTTTTGTCCATTGTTCAAGATACATATTAATGAAAATTTTATGTTGAAATAAGCTACGTATTTGGAGAATTCATACTCTATTTTAGAGATTTGTATCTTTAAGCTTTAGATCCTATATTTGGGGATGGATCATTAAGAAAGCCTACCAAACTTGTGTTAGCCTCAGTGAGCAGGTTAAATGGGTCACTGTATCCAAGATGGATGGATGAAAAAGAGAATAACCCAGAAATTGTGATTACTATTTCTACTTTTTGAATTTTCTCTTGATATTATTTTGTATCAACTATGTGTCTCATCCACTATGTCTTACTTTCTCCATCTTATAGATGGCATAGGTTTTTTTTAAATTAACTCCTAAACATTAGAAAATATTTTTAAGACTCTTAAATTCGTTAATTCTTTAACAGAATTTGTTTTGTTTTGTTTTTTGCCATTTGCAACAAATAAAAGAAAAAGGAAAAAAAGTACTTCTTTCGGGAAACAAGAATATTTAATTTCTACAATATAAAATGATGGATTCACTCATATTCTGACAGTGTGATGGTGAAGATCAAATGGGATCATATATGCAAAATGTTTTGCAAACCTTAAAGCATTAATAAGTGCCAGATGCTATTATAATGTAATGTGGAAATGTTTTGTCTAAATATAATATTTTAAAGTTTGGAAAATTGTTATTTGAGACAAAATAGAAACACCTAATTATTATTGACAGAAGCCTTTGTTTAGTAATTCATTTTACTTCTGTCATAAAAAAAACCACAAAAGAAAAAATGCATGTAATTATTTGCTCTATGAATACAGACTAAAACATTTCCATACCATACCATGCACACTCTCACCAAGTAGAGGAATTAGCAACATCCAAACTTGCAATGGAAATTAAATCAGAGAACTGAGGATTTAGTGTGGGCTATAACAGTTTTTAGACCAACACAAGAGACTACTCAGTCAGGGAGTTTTCCATAAACGAGAAGCAAAGGATTTATTCTGAGGGACCACATTCTACTCTATAGGAAGATTCTAAGACGAGACTGATATGTGTTTCCTGTTAGCCACATTACTCTGAGCATTACTGAGTCTCTTACTTGATATATAGACTTTAATTGAGTCAATTCATGATGCATTTTTAGTGGCAGACACATGAAGATACCTAAAATATAAATGCATACTAGCCTCTAAAAGGAAGGATAGTGAACTCTTCTGATTGTTCCTTAACATCAAGGAGCAGTTTAAATCAAATATACCTTACAGATAATTTCATTTTGATTTTTGTTTTTTGTTCTGAACCTGTGGTTTCATTGATGTCAGGAATTCCCCAGTTGAAATGCCTTCTTCTGTGCAAATCAGCAACTTCTAGAGGTAGTTAGATGTAGTAGTAGGTAGAATACTGTATTTGGAGTGAACAGCTAAGTCACCTAACTGTTCTCAGCCTCATTTTCCTAATCTGTAAGGTGGGGATAGTAGAATCCACTCCATGGAGTTGTTATGAAGAAATTATATACAGTTATATATGAAGTTATATAAAGCCCTTTATAAAACTGAATTGCTATATGAGGTCTAGCTATTATTATTTTATAACTTTGGAGATTAGGCACTAAGAAGTTAAATAACTCACTCATGATGACACAACTAGGAATGTGTTAGAAGTAGAACTAGAACCTTTGGCCTCCAGATTCTAAGGCCAACACAATCTCCATTATGTCACATCCACCTGACAAAGAATGGTACACAATTGAGTAATCTTCAAGGTAATTATACCTAAATTTGTACTTGTTTTCCAATAAAAATAGTCATAATTATCAGAATTTTTGGCACGTTTATTTTAAATTGGACAAAATAAATGTTTTGGCTAGTTTGGATAATTTCACTGATATCTGACTTTCTTATTGAAGTCTTCTTCCATTATTACTGTTGAGTATAGAAGTAATAGGAAGGAGGGGAAAAGGAGAAGGAAGGAAGAGTTAAGGTAGCAGAGAAGAGCAGGGACTTGCCTAAGCTCTCCAAAATTCCCCTCCAAACAACTTTAAATAATGCCTCAAAAAAATTCTCAAGCAACAGAACCCACAAAAGGACAAGGTGAAACAATTTTCAAGTCCAAGACAACTTGGAATTTGATAGCTAAAACAATGTTCAGATCCAGGATGCAGTCCCAGGGTAAGGAAGAGCATTAGCACTTCACAGCTTTGTGGCCAGAGAAGTGGGGACCCTGCTCACAGTTCTAAGGCAGAAAGGAGAACTTGTGGTTTCTCACAGACTAGATAACAGGCCAAATAAACAACTCTCCTTAAGGCATACTGCCTTAAAAGCACTAAAAGCTTACAGATTCACAGAACTAGCTCTGAAAACAGCTGCAAAAAAACAAAACAAAACCCAAAACCCTAAAGCTTGGGAGAGTGTCTAATTGGCCCTGGGAACAGAGTCCAAGCCTAATATAAACTTAAAAGTCAAGAAAAAGGCTGGGAACATTAGCAGATAACAACAACAAAAGAATCTGACCATAGAAAGTTACTCTGGTGACAGGAAAAGTCAAAATACAAACTCAGAAAAAGACAACAAAGTCAAAACTGCTATATGAGGCATAAACATTTTAAATGCCTACCCAGGGTCATATATTGTTGATCATATAATTGGTGACCAAGCCCATCATGGGATCCAGGTTTTTTGTTCATGAATGGAGCCCTCCTTTTCCTCAACCACACTGAAGTATGCTCCTGGTTATTAGGGATTACTTTAGTAAATACAGGGATCATCTACAAAGTCTTTTTTTTTAAATGTATTTACTTTTAGTTTATAACACTCAGTTCCACAAGTTTTTGAGTTCCAAATTTTCTTCTCTTTTCTCTTCTTTCCTCTCCCCTCCCCTTCCATGGAGGCATGCAATTTGATATAGGCTCTACATCTACCTTCACATTAAAAGTTAATCAAGTTGTAAAGAAGAATTATAACCAATGGAATGAACAAGAAGAAAGAAGAAACAAAACAAAAAAGAGAGAGAACAAGTAGTTTGGTTCAATCTGCATTGAGACTCTGTAATTCTTTCTCTGGATGTAGATAGCCTTTTCCCTCATGAGTCCTTTGGAGTTGTCTTATAATCTTGTACTGCTGAGAAGAGTCCAGTCTGTCAAAGTTAGTCATCACATCATCTAAGAAGTCTTAATGGAGAGTTTTGATTTAGAATTTTGATGGGGTTGAGCCCAGTGAGATGTAATGTAGATAGAAAGACATAGGAAAGATGTTCCAGAAGGGAAGAATAGTACTGCTTTGATTAAAAGGCAGGAGAGGGTCTATTTGGTTGGCATGAGAAACAAATAGGCTGGGGATAAAACAGGACCTGAAAGACAAGCAAAGTCATGAAAGAGATAGGGTGACAGAAGTCATGATGCTACATGAGGGTGATTGGTGAGAGAAGAGCATTTATTTACAACAGTAACAAACTTGCTATCTAGAGCCTTCCACTGATATCAGAAACAGTTGAAAGAGTATTAAAAATGAAGGGAGAAACTAGCAAATAATGGCTACTTTGCAATGAAAAGACTCAGCTATCAGTTCCATTTCCTAATCCCCAGAAACTGAATGTCTTAGCTTTTACATGTGAATTTCCTGCTTCTCAGCTGTTTATTTCACAAAGAGGATGCTTTTTAAAATACTTGATAAGGTGCCTTTTGCAAATATATGCAAATTGCTTTATAACAGACATGAAGTTTCAATTTTTTTCCATTATTAATAGGCCAACCAAAAAGTGAGCTTAAGATCCATCTGCTCTTAAATATATGTGTAAGTGTGGAATATGTATGTTACATACATATGTATGTATATAATATGTATACATGTGTAATACATATGTGTCTGACATGTACCTGTCCCATATTCTGTGAGCTGCTTTTGAGATCAAGTGACCCTAATTATGCTATGAAATTAAAATAGAAAAGATGTGTAGTGCCTTTTAAATATTTGATTAGAGTTAGAAATTAGCATTCTCTGACTCTAATGTAAGCATTTTATATCTTCTAATGGGAAGATTCCTGTAGTCTATGAAGGTGTAAGAGATTAAGATTGTTGGTGTTTGGTCAAAGATCTCTTGGTCAAGTACACTTTCAAAAATTTTCTATGATGATTTTGACATGTTACTATCAACATCCAAAGAATCTGCTTTACCACAAGGGGTATGTGCTGTTGCAAGAAATATTAGTGAGTAGGGTTTATTCCCTGACTATTCACACTATTCTGTTCATCTAGCAGGTTTATAGCACAGTTTTTTTGGCAGTAATCAAGCATGATTCAGCAAACCACAAGTTAGAATTTATTTGAAATTGTTTTTGAAAGGGCTAGATGCTACTACATAAATAAAAGCAACCCTTGTTCAGTTGTGCAGAGCCATATTACCATAGTGGTACCAAGCTTCACGGTCCCAGTGTTTGAATGGTTGCAATGAGGAAAAATTGTAAAAACCCTAGTTGTTCTTGTAAATTTTGTTAATACTTCAGAAAATCTGGTATAGAATACAGCAGTTGTTTTACTGGGAACAGAAACACCATTCTCACTGTGAATCTTTACTACTAGTGCCTTCCCAACTTACTTGTCAGTCTGCTTTTCTGTTACAATTTTAACTCAGAAAATATCACCACAAATCTAAACATTTTAAGCATCTGTAATGTGATTTCTAGGTGCAGTGTGTTCTTAAGGAAGCAAACCTTTACCTGCCCCCTAGGAGCTGTTAATCTAGTTGAGAAAATTGATAATCATACTACTGGGGCTTAATGTACACACACACACA
>CM053583.1:112268341-112286649 GCA_028627135.1 Pseudochirops cupreus
CCTGGTTCTAATGCTGATTCTTGACAGCTCTTTAGTAAAGCTCTATTGAGTATGACTACATCATGTATAACACTGGAAAATGTTAAATACTCCTGAAAGTTGAAAAATGAAGCCAGAAAATGCAAGAGATCCTAGTTCATATAAAATCAATAAAACCTTGATCACTTCAACAGAGAAACAAAACAGGAAATCCCAAAGGAAAATAAATACTTTTATTTAAAAAGAGACAGGGTTTGAATTCCACCTTGAAGGTTCATTTGAAATTTAGAGCTGCTTGGGGCATTTCCTCTTTCCTTTTGCCAAGGCTAATTCAGGTCTACCCTGCAGGATTGCTGAGAAATATGTCAGCAAAAGCCACAGAGAACACATTTAAACACTTTTTTCATTAAAGGAGTAATCTTTCCTAATCACTGAAAATGCTGACTGGAGGGAAAAAAGGAAAAGATCCACAATTAGAGAATAAGGGAGTATGTGATGGAGAGCTAGAAGTGACCATTGACATTAGGCTCAATAGTGGGAGATGGGAAAGAAGAGAAGATCTTTGCCTTTCCTCTACACTTCCTTAACTTTAAGGTAGAAAGTAGCAAACTCCAGATTCAATCCAAGGTTTTTTGACTCTGAAACCACCACACACACATGCACATACACACAAACACACACACACACACACACACACACACACACACACACACACACACACATATCCCCACACCAATGGAACCCTTACTAAAGCCTATGGAGAATTTCTTTCATTGGGTCCTTTGTTTTTTTTATGAAATAACATGATAATTTGATGAATAACAATATTGCCTCTTGGATCAAATTCTATAAAAAAGATAAGGTCATTTAAAAATTTTTATTTTGCAGGCATTCAGTATTTTAGCAAGATATTCAAATAGGAAAAACAAATCAAAATATGTAGTTGACTTTTTCATAGCCTTGGGAGTGTTGGATGAAAAACTTTTTAGAGATTGCATTAAGACCATTATTCAAGGGAACTACTTTCCCCATTTTAAGATTTCATAGTAGCTGCTAAATTAAAGGAAGGGAGAAAGTTTTGCAAGTTGCGAAAATAGCAGCAATACCTGTCTAATTGTTGGTACTCAAATTCCAATGATTAATGTCCAACAATGTTATATAAATGTGAACTATAAAGGAGAGAGCCAAAATGTTAAGAGTGAACTAAAATAATTTACATGTCTTCATCTACAATAAGTGCCACTTTCAGAAAACATAACTTTTCACTCACCAATGTTGAGTTTTGTGATGCATCAGCTAGATCCCCTGAGATCTCAGGTGTCCTTGTGCTGTTTGGGATTCTGTGAGGGTTACGGGCTATTGCTTCACACCAGCCCAACATTTTCTCCTTCCACTTATCCCTTTTCAATTTCTGAAATTCTGAAAATAATTTACATTCCTTCGATCAGGTTAATTTATTTTGGTGGCATGTTTTCAAATGCATATCTTGGAAACAGACCATATATTATATAATTCAAGCAAAGTCTGGGACTAATATCAAACACAGAAAAACAGGAGGGAAGAACTGGCTAGTTAACAATTTTATTTTAAACTGTCCCTGGTGATATTCTGGTTTAGAGAAAAATCCTTGCACTAAGCTTTTAAGAGTGATTTTTTCAGGGATTAGTATATAACAGGAAGTGGTATTGTTTTTAAGACGTAAGGATAGAGTTGTTGAAAGGCATATACACTTCCATGATGTCTCCAATCTGGAACAACATTTCTGTTACATGTTCTACAGATGCAGAGCAAACTGAGTACGAGGAAATAAAAAAGATTAATCCTTCCAGCAATGGAATCATTATGCACCTTGATAAAGACCTGTCAGATAAAAGCAGGATTTTCGTGGGATCATGGACCCAAATTGGCATACAATATTCATTATCCATAAAAAAGTAATGGACATCAGCCTCCTAATATGACATCTGCATGAAACCCACAGCTTTCAGCTTTATGTAAATACCCACTGTTTGAACTTCCTCATATTCTCAAAAAAAAAAATCTAAAACCCAACCATCTATAGTGATTGCTAGAGCAATATAAGAAACATTCTCTTGCTTATAAAGTTTTACAGCTGACTTTTCTATTTCAGCACATCCAGTAATTTGTAATGGTATACTGCAGGTCTTTAGTTAACTGCATTACATTTCCAATTAAATATCAAAAATAGTGCAGAGTAATTATTTTTCACAGCATCCAAAGCAATTAGCAATCTGGAGGTTTGTAACATTTGAGGGATTCAAAATAGCCCATTTCACAGCATTATGAAAGGTAACATGAAGAAAGGTTGCGCTAACAGATTGATGAGTTATTATTCTAAATGACAAAACAGTCTAGTTAAATGGATCTGAACAATGTAAATAGGGGAGTGATAAAAATCTTTCACGAGATACTCAAAGGAATTTTATAGATAGATTACTTATGAGGACAGGCAAACAAATATGGGTGACAGTCATGGCAGAGGTGGGGGGCATGGGGAGGAAATCTGAACAACTAGTTATAAGAAGAAGTCTTTTCGGCATCTAATTCATAAGCACACCTTCCCACAAAGATGTTGCTTAAGGTTTCGTGCAAAATTCTTATCTAAGTAAAATAAAATTAGCATAACCAACTCACTTATACTGTAGAAAGTAAATATTTCAACATTCTCCGAGCAGAATATCTGAGTTACTCATCAGTTTTTAATTATGTTTCCTGAAGTATGCTCAGAGCAAATGAAAGTAAACATCTTTATTAAAAACCAAGGAGAGAAATGAGACATAATGTGATCCAAATAGTCCAATTGACTGTCAATAAATATTCTTTTAACTTGTTGGTTCCTTTCTCCTTTTGAGATTTGGGAGTCTTATATTAAAGAAAGATTTTTATCATCATTTGTGTCCTGCAAAATGGACAAGATAATAGTCCTTATAATTAGGCTAGATTGTAAACATTTTTAAAGAAGAATCTGTGTCATATTTCTCTCTGTACCTCTAGTGCCTTGCATATAGTAGGTACTAAGTACATATTTGTCAAACTGAATGAAAAGACGACATTTTCAGAATCAGCAAAGACTACCTCAGACGATTCTATTATCAACTATTTCATATTCTGTCTCTGAAGTCTATGTGAGATCACCAATAAGAAAAGTTTTTTGTTCTAGATACTAATTTGTGATATGATCTTTCCTCTCCTGGGAACATAGAGGTGATAATTTTCATTTCTTACCTAGGCAAGACTGAGGACAAATAAATATATAATCAACATTGAGAATCTCTCATTTACCCTAGGAAGCATTGACAGAGCTCTTTGTATATAGCATATACCATATGCTGTCTTACTGATCATCCTTTTTTGGACACTCTTGTTTGTCAATGTCTTTTTGCAAAAAGTAGTATCCAGAAATGAGCACAGTACTCTGGATACAATGTGAACACTCCAGATATGGTGAGGACAATGGGACTATCACCTTCTTCATCCTTTACCTGAGATATCAAAGTTAAGGCCAACACAAGGGCAAAATTCCCCATTATATCCAAGGCCACATTAAAATGTAATCAGGAAATGCTTAACAGAATAAATGAAAATACAATATAACACAGGTAATATCAATTTGTGGCTTTCTAAGGCAATATGAGACCTGTGGAAATCTGCTTAACTTTGATTTTGACACCACTGCCTTAAACAAAACTCCCTCAATGCAATCCAAGACTGTCTTAGCTCCGTTGGTCATCATTGTTATATTGTTTCATATTGAGCAGAAGTTTCCTGATGTTTTCTGTCCTTCCACAAAACACGCCAACTAGCTCTGCTTCCCCTATTTTAGGAAGACAACATAGCAGAGGGAAAGGTACCTTACTCTTCTGTTGGAAAACCTCAGGTTCTTGGTTCAAATTCTACCTCTGGCACTTATTTGTGTGAAGTTGGCAAGGCATTTAAGATCTCTTGGCTTCACTTTTAAATTAAGAGGGTTGAACTAGATGGCCTCTGTGGTCCCTTTCCAATATCATATCTCTGATATTGTATTTATTTGTTTTCTTCCTCCATCAGAATATAATTTCCTTGTGGTCTAGGACTATTTCATCTTTGTCTTTATACCTGCAGACTCCAGTTCTTTTTTTTTTTTTGTGGAGGGCAACTGGGGTTAAGTGACTTGCCCAAAGTCACACAGCTAGGAAATGTGTCAAATGAGGCCGGATTTGAATTCAAGTCCTCCTGACTCCAAGTCCAGTGCTCTATTCACTGTGCCACCTAGCCGCCCCAGACTATAGTTCTTTAAACACAGTAGAAGTTGAATACATATTGATTGACTTGTTCTTAGACTGGTAAAGTGTGTTTGTATCAGTGTGTGCATGTGTGTGTGTGTGTGTGTATTGTGTGTATGTTTGTATGTTTTGGATGTGTGCTTGGGAGGTGGAGTGGAAGCCAAGTGTAAGTTTTACATCTCAGTTTCTTTTAATATAGCCTGACATTCTAACTTGTCAAGGTGTGTTTGAATCCTATCATCCAATATTTTTTCTCTCTCTTCTAGCTCCAGACTATTTTAAAGCATAATCATCTCATCTATTCCTCTCCTTAAGCTATTGATAAAATATTAAAAGATAAAAGACCAAGCTTAGGCCCTTGATACATTATTGCCACCGTATGAAAAAGCTTACTTGCCTTCAGAGACCTTCCTGTAGGCAAGACTAACATATTAATGGCTACTCTTTGGGCCTGACCACTCACCAGTTCTGACTCTTTTTATCTAAATGTACCACCATCTAGTCTACATCTCCCCATTTTGTCTACAAGAAAAGTACATTGAAGTATCTGTCACATGCTTTGCTCCAAACTAGTTCAATTATATTGACAGCAATGTCTTCATGTAGCACTATAGTAAAAAAAAAAAAAAGAAAATTGGGTTATTCTGTCATAGCCTCTTTTCAGTGAGGTCATACTTTTTGATGATCATTTGCTTTTCTAGACTGACATTAACAATTCTTCTAATAGGAATGTCACCAGAAATCAAAATGAAATTCATTAGCCTATATTTTATAGACTGTTATATTTTCTTCCATTCTTTAAAAATCAGAACATTTGTCTTTTTGTCATCCTATAAGATCTCTTTGTTCTCTACAATCCTTCAGAAAACACTGACCACGAATGGCTCAGTTATTACATCTGCATCCGTTTTAGGCCCTGGAATTACATGTTATTAGACAATTAAGCTACTACTATAGTTTAGGATAATAGAGTTTGTCTGGGTATAGGGATGAGCTAAACAAAGATAGCTAGATCTTGTCTTACTGTCACTCTACTTGGGTTTTAACTTCATATTGACCATTTTGGTTGTAAGCTTTTCTATCATTCAAAGACAATTATTCATGGCAGAAAAGAAACAGAATCATAGTAAGAATTAATTATTCTACTATCTCTCCATCAGCCTTTTCTATTATCCAATTTACCTTGCACTATGCTCCTATTTCATTTTTTTGCCCAATTTTCCCCCAAAGTACCTAGGAAAATACCCCTTTGTCATCCTTCATTTTCCTCTTTAGTCTCAATTAATTTTGAGTTTTAGCATTCCTGACTATAATGGTAATGGGAATTTGAAGATCTTCCCTGCCTCTTGTATTGGCAAGCTAACAGATACTTAGTATTTAATTTAAGTTCATAATTGTGTCAAGTATTAATACCCAGAACTTGTGAATCCCACAGTAGGATGGACTTGTTGACATAACAGGAAGGGGCAGAATAGGGAAGAGATAATAATAATAATAATAATAATAATAATAATAATAATAATAATAATGAAAAGCCCAAGCACAGAGAAGCCAGAACCTCTGGGAGTGAGCATCATGGAGACAGAGCAGCTGCTGCTGCAGAGAGAAAAGAGAACTGAGAACTGAACTGAGCAGAACTGAGGAGAGAAATGAGAAATGAGGACTGAACTGAGAATTGAAATGAACTGAGAAATGAGAAAAGAGGAGAACTGGGAAGAGGCATGGCTGTAGTATCAGTACTTTGTCTGTCTGTTTTGAAGTTACTTTGTCAGATTTGTCTGCTGATAGAGGATGGTGCTGTTGTTATAGAAGCCCTGAGACCTTGTTGCTGGTTCAGAAGCCCTGAAAGAGGATTTCCTGGTTGTATGTTTACAGAAATCCTGGAGAAGGGTCTTGCTGATGATTTCAGAGGTCGTGGGACTATACTGATGATTTATGTTGAATCCTCAGACCTTGTTGTTGGGTCTAGGTTGATTTCTCTGGCAGAAAGTGAATTGATGAGGACACCAGCAATATGTATGAATGTTATTGTGGCTTTGTTAAGCTTTGTCTTCCCAAGAACAGAAACTTTGAAGGACTTGAGGCGGACTAGACATTGTGAGCTTCAGTATGGAACAGGAACTGCACAAGGAGCTGGGCAACAAGGAGCTGGGACCATGGAAGGGGAACCATGGAAGCAGAGAGCCAGCTTTGAGTCACAATGAAATGACTTCTCTTTGAGTATTTAATGCAAAATGAGAAGATCATGATTTAGTAGGGGTAGAGAACTCTGACCTTTGTATTTAGATGATTGAGTTAAGGACTTCTCCAATTAAGAAGAAAAAGGACTCTTCAATTGAAGAGATTAAGGCAATGTGATCTAGGGGTGGAAGAAGGTGACCTTTGTACTTTGTGTCATTTAAGGAGGCTTGCCTCCTTAAGGATTATTGAATTAAGGACTTACTAAATGACTGTGTTACTAAATGAATGTTATCTTTTGCTTAAAACTATGTGACCACTTTGATGAAAACTATGTGGCCATTTTAGTGATAAATTGTTAAGTTATAATATTGTGAATGCTGTACTTTGATTTCTGTGAATAATTTGCCTTAATTTGTTACTGAATAAATAGAAAGTTCACTACACTGTATAATCAGAACCTTGAAGCTGTTCACAGCAGCAGTCTTCTAGAAAGCTGCTTGTGCTTGGCTTTATACTGACATAATTCTTAAAGACTACTAGGACATGCTTTCATATCCATCATTCATTACTTGCCTTTCCTTCTATCTTCTGCCCATGTCACTTAAAAATCTGAGTTGTTGAGTGAGCTCTCTGTTCTTCCATATTGCTCTTTTTCAGAAAACACACTTGCCTACTCTCTTTTCTAGGCTTATTTTTGTGTCTTCAGAATTTTATTCCTGAAAGTTTCCTGTCACTCCTGAGATGACTTTCCTTGGAAAATTTTAACATAGCATCATTGGGGGAGAGTAAGGGCAGTATAGACAAAGAAGGGAGAAGAAGAAGGCAAGATTGTCACTTCACTCTTTGAATTCCTTTAGGTAGTATACTATCTTGTCTTCAGGCTTTCCATCACAGTTATTGAGTTCCTCAAGGCCCTTGTCATTCTCATACAACACGCTGACTTTAGGTCATGTTAAAGAATAATTCTTTCTTCCTAGTGGAATTATTTTACACTACAAGAAAGGTAAGAGAGAGATAGTGTGGGTGATCAGAAAGAATTGAAGAGTCTCTCTAATTTAGATCACTAAGTCTCTGTGGAGTAGTCACTGTCTCAAAGGTCTCAGTTTTTCTCATCATAGTCTTGGATATAGTCATTTACAATAGTCAGGAGGATAGATAAATTATGAACATTTGTAATTAACCCTAAGGAATATAAAATTGTCAGTATCATTTGTAATTTATCAGGGTAGGAAAATGGTCTTTAAACATTAATGTTAATTACTATCTAACCACTGAACCAAACCAATATGCAGCATTGAGAGGCAGTAATGAGCATCTTACACAATGATCACAGGAAACTGAGATTTAACTAAGCTTAATTTTTAATATGCTACCCCAAGCAGCTGTCTGATTTAATAAACAGGAATGTGATATATTCTCAGACCTGTAAACTGACAGTATTTTAAAACTACAAGAAAACGTATAGGATATCTCTTTCATAGGGCATAAAATGAAATTCTAAATCATACCCCATGAAATTTGAAAATTGAAATATACCAGAAGCAAGAATTATGCAAATGGAAATCACTGTGCCAGCCTTTGTTCACTTAATCTTCTTTGAGGATGGAACTCATTTTTTGATTCCCTGCAGAACCTATCACAAGGATTTATACCTATTTGATTCAATTCTACCTACATTTATTAAGTACCTACTATGTGTTGGGCACCAGACTAAGATCTAGAGATTCAAAGATAAGAAAGAAAATAATTCCTGTATTCAAAGTGCATAGATTCTATTGGGGAAAATTCCAATGGGGAAAACATGTATACAGATAAATATGTATATATACACACATACACACACATAAACACACGCATATAGTGATCCATTAATATTATTTAAATCAAATAACAATAAAAACAAAAGTTTCTACTTAAAATGTGTCTGTTTTTATTCTGCATTCCCCTGCTACACCGATTTTCCTAATTTCAGTTGATCTATGTTTTATCAGTTTTAGGGAGGAATGTGATTGTTATCCTCCATTGTGGATACTCTATACATAAAGGCATGGCTGGAATGAAAGGTGGTAACAAATATTGGGAGAAAACCATGGGGAGTTCCCCCTATCTTTGTTATGCCAAATTCTTAGAACATGTCTTGGATATTAGTCCCTGAGGTTCCCAAAATACAAAAACTGGGATTACTTTCTAGTCCTCCTTAGCCTATATGGACACAGGTTGATGGGAGGGCCCAGTCTGGACCAAGGGCAAATGAGCAAAATGTACAACAGCGAAAGCCAAATATTTTTTAAAATAATTTAGCAATTAAAATAAATTACTCCTGAACATGAACATACACACACACACACACACACACACACACACACACACACCCCATTCATTTTTAGAAGAAAACACCAATGAATTATATTCTAAATTTCTAAGTACTTTCTTTTCCTGTTTTGATAGATAAATAAATAAATAAATAAATAAATAAATAAATGCCTGTAGCAGAATGGCAACAATATATTTTCCCCTGGCTTTTGCGACTCAAAAAAAAAAAATGACTGAATTGATTTTGCTCAAACTCTCCAACAAAATAATCACCTCTGGGCTAAATCTAAGTCAGATTTCATGGGTATTTCCCTCCATTCCTCACAAAGAGAATTTGCTGAGTGAATGGAGTCTTCAGGGTTTAATGGAAATGCCTTTCCAATCAGAATTTTCTCCCATGAACAGTGAATTGGTCATATGTATTTCCTCAAGGGTTCATCTGTTATAGATCTAAAAGCCTGTGCAAGTGAGAAAGACAAAGAGAATGTAGGCAGGTAGGGCCTTAAAAGAATCATTTTATGAAAACTGTTAAAAAAAACAGTTCACATCTTTTGCCAAGAAGTGTTGGAGTAGAAAGCAACATAAGGAAAATAATGTGAATACATATATCCAGTCTAAAAAAATCTTCACAGTCAACTGGCCTACTAGAAAAATTTGTTGTTTTATAAGACATTTCTTTCTCAGGAAGTCAGATCTCAAAACACTAGTGTCAAACCTGTACTTACAGAAAATGGTCCTTACAAACAGTCAGGTCACCTTAACTTTGCAGAGATGTGTCGATCATCATAGAAAGGGGATGACTATATGAGCATCCTTTAGATGAGACACATGTCATTCCCTCCCTTGTTCACTTCAAAACCAAAGAAATACGGCTATTGAATGAACTGGTACATAATTAGCATCAATGAAAAATCCAACCATTAGTGAATAAGATTACATTGCTCAATGTTTTTAATTTCTTTTACTTATAGGCTATTTTAAATTATCATTAACTTAACATAGGTTTGTCTGTAGAGTCCATAAACTTAGATGTATGAAAACTACATACTTCCAAAGGTGTACCAATTTTGGCCATGCTGGATTATAACCCCTCTTCCTCTCCACTCCATTATTTTTTTCCCTTGCCCATAATAGTAACGTAAGGCCTATACTCAAATGAAATAAGACCCACCCACAACTAATCCAGTTCCATGAACAGTCAATTAAATAGGAAATTCTAGTAAAAAATGAAATCTAATATATATTCTTGTAAAGGGAACAATTGGATTTCATCCTCTTCTGAAGTTAAAAAGACACATCAACGCAGAAAGGATGTACTTAAATTCAGTCACAATGTGAAGGGCTTAATTTGAAGAATCATAGTTACACTCAAAAGTCTAAAGGATACAAGAGGTTCAAACCACAAGGTGCATGACCAGCTCTTGCTATTGGTATGTGAGACAAATGGAATTATCAGGACATTTGCCACCCAAACCTTTCTGTATAATATTCATATGGCATGACTTCAAATTTGCTACTTTCAGAATTCTCCTCTCTGCCTGAGCCCTATACTCCCAAATAGTTGATGGTTCCATTCACTTTTACCTGGTATCCTGGTATCAAGCTGCAAAAACAAAACAAAACGAAAAACAAAGAAAAACAAAACAAAAACCTTACATCTTGTATGCATAACAAAAAGAACCAAATTTAAGAAGCCACTATTGTATAAACACAAAAATTATCAGAGCAAGTGCATACAATTATATATGCTATCCTTTCATACTTCAAAAGTATACATGATAAGTAGTTTTAAAAGGTAAAAAACATGTGTGCAGTTCTTCCTATAAGTCTTTATTTCAAAATGCTAAGTATATCATAAAAGGCACACATAAATAAAGAAATGAATGTAAAGACAAGAGAATTGGAATTGAAAAATGACAAAGCAGCAAAGGTTACACTAATGCCAAGTAGAATTTCAGTGACAAAGGGAAGCATGGAGTAGAAGAACATCATGCAAACATCTAGAAAGTTGGTTCTGGTTGAGCAAAAAGTACAGTGGCAATACCACTTTAAACGGTGTAGTGGCATTTCCAGCATGGTAATTCCCTCCACCTATGCAGATGGAGAGCTTCTTTATAACTTAGTGTTGCAGAGAACTGTCCTGATCACTAAGTTAGTGTGGGTCAGATGTAGGACTTTGTAATCTCCTAATATGGCTTCCTATCTACTATACTTTACTACCTCTCAAGAATGGTTGACAAAATAAGTGGGAGGGTTTGAACTGTTTAGATCAAAAGATAAATTTAAATTATAGATGGTAATGATTTAAAAAATCACAGAATTGTGGCAAAGAACTGGAAGCAAAGTAGATGATGATTAATGTGGGAATGATTAAACAAATTCCACTATCTAAAAAATGACAAATATGAAGAACTCAGAGAATTTAGCCATCTGAAATGATGCAAAATAAAGTATGCATAAACAAGAAAATAATTTATCACAAATTATAAGTGAAAACCAATAAAATAAAAAAAAACTAAATTCTCTGTAATTATAATGATCAAGAGCTGAGAAACTATATCTCTCTTTCTTCTTCTCTGAGAAGTTAGAATAATGGATATGAAATTCTACAGATACTGTAAAAATGATGTGTTGGGTGGTTTATTGAATTTTTTCTTTCCTTTTTGATTTTTGCTATAAAACGAGTCTTGCTGGGTAGATGAGGAAGAAGAATATATTCATAAGTAAAAGTCATGAGCATCCCTTCAGTTTCCAATTCTATTCCATCAAAAAAAGAGCTTCTGTAAATCATTTTTGCACATATAGGTCCTTTTCCTCTTTGCTTGATCTCTGTGGTATAAACCAATTAACAATATGGCTGGGTCAAAGAGTATGCACAGCTGAATGGCTTTATGAGAGTAGCTTGAAATTGTTTTCCAGAGGTTGGAACCAGTTCACAGCTCTACCAACAGTGCCTTAGTGCATCTGTTTTCCCACATTCCCTCCGGCATTTGTCTTTTTTGGTCATCTTAGTCAATCTGACAGGTATGAGTTGATATCTCAGAGTTGTTTTCAATATGCATTTCTCTAATTATAAGATATTTAGAGCGTTTAAAAATATTACTGTTGATACCTCAGATTTCTTCCTCCAAAAACTGTCTATTCATATCCCTTGGCCATTTATTATTTGAGGAATGTATCTTAGTCTTATAAATTTGATTCAGTTCCTTTCACATTTGAGACATGAGATCTCTATTACAGAAACTCGCTGCAAAGATGTTTTTTTTCCCCCTTTTCCCTGCTTTTCTTCTAATTGTAGCTGCATTGGTTTCATTTGTACACAAACTTTTTGATTTTATGCAAGCAAAATTATTCATTTACCCTCCTAAAAATCTCTCTATCTCTTGTTTGATAATGAACTTTTTCCCTATGCGCAGATCTCATAGGTAGTTTCTCTCACACTCCACTGATTTGCTTATAATATAAACCTTTATGTCTAAATTATATATTCATTTTGAGCTTATCTTGGCATATGAGGTGAAATGCTGGTTTATACCTAATTGCTGCCAAGCTGCTGTCAGTTTTCCAACAGGTTCTGTTTCAATAGTGAGTTCTTGCTCCAATAGCTAGGATCTTGGGGTTTATCAAACACTAAGTTACTATTCTCACTTGCTTCAGTACAGAGTATAGTTAATGTATTCCACTGATCAGCCTCTTTATTTCTTACCTAATTGTCTTGATGATTACATATATATCTACAGATCTGCTCTTTCTAGGACCCCTGCCTTTCCATTTTTTTCGTTGATTCCCTTGATAGTTTTGACCTTTTGTTCCTAATATTCCCCTAGCTCTATAAAGTAATTTTTGGTAGTTCAAATGGTATGGACCTGGATAAGTAAATTAAAATGTAGCACTACAGAGGGGAATCAATTATGGTATGTGCTTTTGATGGAATACTTTTGTGCTTTAAGAAATAATGAAGGGGATGGTTTCAGAAAAACCTGGAAAGATTTGTATGAACTGGTGCAAAGTAAAGTGAGCAAAACCAGAACAAATGCTACAACCACATCAATATAGAGAATGAACTTTAAAAGACTTCATAATGTTGATCAACAAAATGACCAACCACAATACCAAAAACTAGCAATGAAACATGAAGCCCACTTCCAGAGAGAAAACAGGTAGACTGAGAATACAAATTCAAGCATATTTTCTTTTTTTCTTTCTTTCTCCATTTTAAAAACATGACTAATTTGGGAAGTTCTTTTCATGACTATACATATTTGTAACAGGTTTTGTTTTTCATACCTTTTCAGTGACTGGGGATGGGAAAGGGACAAGAAGAGAAAGAATTTAGAACTGAATTTTTAAAAAATTGAATAAAAAAAAGAAATACGATGTAAAAACAATATAGCTATAAAAGTCTTTTTTTTTTAAAGTTACCTAGGTCTCTTTTTATCCTGAGACTTATGTCAAGACAGCACCGAATTTTAAAGTTCATCTTTGTTTTCATTGATGGAGAGAAAACAAAATTGGGGCTGTTCACCAAGTGAAGGGGAAAGCACTTTGCAGATAAATAGATTTACACAAATCTCTCTAGAAAACTCCTGCATTGTGAGAAGGATTACTGACTGGGAGTTAAAGATTTGTGGAAATTTGACTAAAATAAGCATAGGAAAGCAAGTGTTCACAAGGATGGAGTTGACTCCATCTTCCTCTCCTGTTAGATTCAGTCTTGCCAACATTACCACCATTAACATTTATCATACACTAAGGTGCTAAACAGCAGAGCATATTAAAATTTAATAAGTAATTAGGCAACATTGATGCCTTTTGGGGAGTTAAATAGTAAAGAACAGGGGCCAAAACTAACATTGCTAGAGATATGTCTTTTGATGGACAGAAGAAAGATGTGAATGAAAGCTATATAATGAAAGTTATATATGTATATATATATATACATATCTATATATACACACACACATATCTAATAATGTGACCCTAGTTTGGCTGCTCATACGGTTCCCAGGATTGCCTAAGAGCCTCAGGTAACAGTCCTTTAGAGCAGGCATTTTGGCAAAGGGGCAAGTTAAAACAGGTAATGAGGGTGTTAATGAGCCACTGTGCAAAGGGAAAAGGGAACAGACATGATGCTGCAAAAGAAGAAAGCTACAAAGTATTGGCAAATTCAATTGGCCAGTTCAGACACAGACTCTGCCTGGATCCATTTAGGGCATTTAGTCTGTCACTTCTTTCTTCAACCCCAGATTCCACCAGAAGAGAAAGACATAATCAAACATAACATGTGGCAACTTAGCAAACTGGGCTCTGTCCCAGCGCCCCTAAAGAGCAAGACAAATCTGATAACTGGGCCTTTGAAAGTAGCTCACCTCCTAGAGGCACATCATCAAAAGAGCCTTTACATAGACAAGGAGGCTCAATTGCTATTAAACAACATTTAACAGATGAATTACTCTACTTCATGAGAAATTAAGAAGCTATACTCACGAATTAAGTTTGAGACATTTGTCTGACTTTGGGTAAGGTTATAATAACATTGTTCACATCATGTATTGTAGATAACTACTGACTGGACCTGAGTAATTCACGAGGACCAGAACTTTATGTTGAGTTTTGCCATTCCCTAGGTCTTCTTTGCATCTGTGAATACACAGGAGGGACTTGTAATTTTCATCTGTAAGGGAAACATCCCAAGTTCTCTATAACTTAGGAGTTAGGAATTGATTTTTGTAGGTTGTGGTTCAGAGTTTCAACCCAGATCTTGAATCCACTGAGTTACATTGCCTCTAGTTGCCTCCTTTGCATGACATTTTTTTAAGCTGGGAGGCAGCCAGGTAACAAAGTGGATAACATGCTGTCTTAGAATCACAGAGGTTAAACATAGATTCATGACTCTAAGACAGCATGCTATCCACTTTGTCACCTGGCTTCCTCCCAGCTTAAAAAAATGTCATGCAAAGGAGGCAACTAGAGGCAATGTAACTCAGTGGATTTAAGATCTGGGTTGAAACTCTGCACCACAACCTACAAAAGTCTAGGTTTTCCTAACTCCAAGGATTACCCTCAAGTCATTGTAATATTTCCTTTCAGCTTAAAAAAAAAGATAACTTTTTATGCATCATAAGAAAATGAGGGAAGGGAGCATTATATGACAACTTTAAAAATACCTATGTTTATTCAAGTATCAAGTTGTTCAAAATGGTAAGCGTTTCTTGCTTTTGCCGTATCCAACAGGTCAGAAAACAAGACTTTCAGTTACACTTTCAACAGACTTTAAAAGAGATGTGTTTTCCATTAGGAAAATTTAAAAAAATTTTTTAAAATTTAATTTGGTCACAGAAGTTTCATTCCCACAGGACAATCTGGCTTTTTGGTCTTGCTGCTGTCAGAAGCCTCATAACACTAATTATGTCTGCTACCTGCTTCCTAGGTGATTTGAGGGAGCCTAAGTGGTGTTTTACATACCTAAGAGGGATATATTACTTAGAACTAATTAGTTTACAGGAAATGGAATCTGGAGGTTCCCATGTCAATATCTGTCTAATCTGAAATCAAGACCTGCACTTTTCCTTCAAGATTGTAGCTATGTTTACAGAGAAGAAAAGTGGGCTAAATTCAGGGGGAAAGAAACACTTTTTTTTTTTTTACTTTGGCCCTCAGAGAGATCCTAAATTGGATTTAAAACAAATAAAAGTAAAATGCAAACTTGTGAAGTTCTATATGTGAGTGATTCAATTACTTTCCCCTTCTTTCTCATGTAGTAGGTGGATATAGTTTCTCATTAGAAGTCATACCAGATGTACTTTGTCCATAATGGCAGTCAGCAACATAATTTACTTAAACGTGTTTATCATGAAAGAAGAAAAAAAAGACAAATAAAAGAAAAAATCATAGTGTGTCACATAGGTGAGTGCTAACACACCCACCACCCATGCCCACACATACAGAGCTTCTATGTGTAGGAGTTACTTAGCTAGTCCTAGTGTAGCCTTCAAGAGTAGATTGCATTGAAAAGTGGTTATTAAGTACCCTCTCATTCATAAAACTCTGCCAAATCTTAAACTGAGGCCATTACCTGCAAGTCTTAGAGAATTCTAGAAACCCTTGACCTCTAGAGACACATTGGAATAGAGAACTTACATTAGGTAAAATAGAGAAAAAGCAATTATAAACAATGAAAGATACGATAAGAAAACAAGATGATAATATAACTTTAAAAGAATTTGTGATTAAGTGTGGCTTTAGTCTCTTCATTGTACTTTGTACACATTATTCTTTGAATATAGATCTAATGGAAGACTGGATGCCCCTGGATGGGCATCTAAACAAGTTTTGATACATAAAAAATAATGCAATATCATTCTCCATAACAAAGAATGAATATGATGATGAATACGCTGAACACGAGGAAGACTTGAATGATCTGATTCAAAATACAGTAATAAGAACTAGGAAAAGAGCATACACAGTGCTTACCATAACAAAATGGAAAGATTAAGAATAGCTAAATAACTAAAAGTAAACACTTTCAAATTATTGTGATGAAGGTTGCCCACAAAGAATGAAGATGAGAAGGAATCTTTTTCCATTCTTTGCAGAGGTGGGAGATCATAGCCTGGGGCTCTTACAATAATGTCAGCCTCTTATTGATGTCTTGGATGCTTTCGCTTTTTTCATTTTTTTTGTATAGGATGACTCTCTGAGGAAGGTTGGGAATGCTAAATTGAAAAATGTAAATGGGTACAAAAAGAAAAAAAATCAATAAAATTTGTTAAAATAGAAAATGGAGTTAGGATATGGGAATCATAGCATCTTTGTTTTGTATCTACTTGATATGAAAATTGTCCTTTATCCTCTTAGTACACGTTTGTATTTAGAGCTAATAATGTAGAGAGCGTCTTTGTCCTTTGACATATGAACCAAAGGATAACCCAGGGAATGAATAACATGAAATCAAATATAAGGACAGGGTTATTTTAGACAGTTGATTAAAACCATTAAGTCAGAAACTCATCGACATCCAGAATAATTGCATTTCATTAGTCGAAAAGAAGAGATGTGACACTGGGATTTGTTATTAATGAATTTAACCAAGGAATAGCTTTAAAAAAAACTAATTTAAATGAAGATACTGGAAAGGAAAAATGGAGGAAGGTAATTGTATGAAATCAAGTGTCATATGGGATGGAATCTATTACCAGACACAGGTATTGAAACGAAATTCCAAATACGTCAGCGTAGGTGACATATAATTCTTGTTCAAAATAACACTTGGTGCCCCTGCTTTTCTTTGACCGATCTTTTTATCGTATGTAAAGTGGAATGTTTTGGCACCTTTTTCAACAATAACATCCCCTTGAAGTGAAACTAAGTAGATTTGTCACACAAAGGACACTTGGAGACAACACTTGATTGGAGTACAAATGCCAAAGGATGCTTAACTTGTCATTTACATACCAAGTATACTCTCTAAAATGAAGAAAGCTCTATGAGAAGCAAGACCTATTTAGATTGCTAGCATTTAAATTTGAAGTTCAGAGAGATTTGTATCTATCTGAAAAGTGAATAGGAATCAATCTTATATTCCTCCAACAGTTCAAGTACCAGACAACCATTCAGCTGAGAGTAGCTGTTCTCAATCCACATTTAATGTAAAGAAAAATAGCGTAGACTAAAGCAACACGTGTTTGATTTTCATTCTTTGTAGCCTATTACCTTGTAAAACCATTATTCCACTTCAGCACAGGTGCATGAGTCTATCACGAGGACTTCTGGATTTTGTTGTTGTTCAGTTGTTTTCCAGTCATGTCCGACTCTTCCTAACCCTGTTTTTGGTTTTCTTGGCAAAGACACTGCAATGGTTTGCCATCTCCTTCTCCAGCTCACTTCACAGGTGAGGAAACTGAGGTAAGCAGTGTTAAGTGACTTGCCTAGGGTCACACCACTAAGTCAAAATCTGAATTCAGGAAGAAGAGTCTTCTTAGGTGTCGTAAGTATAGGAGCATAGAAAGAGAGGCATTTGAGCTCTAAACTGGAGTGTTTCAGTCCTGTGTGAGGACAAAGTATAGAGTACAAAGGAGTGAGTCAGAAGCCAAGAGCTGGAGCATTCTTGGTGTTTTTTGGATATGGTTTGACAAGCTGAAGTGTGAGGAGTGTATATAAAAGCTAAAGAAGTACGGGGCTTGCCAAAGAATTCCTTCCCCCATATGAGTATCTTCGTATGTACATGAGGGCAATGTTTGAGACTGAGTAGGTAAAAAACACGGTCCATAGTATATACCAATACACAGTTAGCAAAGATGACAAATTATAAGATCAGGGAAGTACAACAGAAAGGAGGAAAGCAAAGGGAACAAGTATTTATTAACTACTTAATATATGCCAGATATTATGCAGAGCCCTTTACAAATATTATTTCATTTGATCCTCATAAGATTTCTGGAAGAGAGGTGCCATTATCATCCCTATTTTACATTTGAGGAAACTGAGGAAGACAGGGATTAAGTGACTTGCCCAGGGCCACACAACTAGGAAGTATCTGTCTCTTGATTT
>CM053583.1:112287149-112308334 GCA_028627135.1 Pseudochirops cupreus
GACATAAAATTTTAAATTATTTTTAAATTAAGAAAATTCTACCTCTTTATGCAAACATGTTCTTTTAAAATTGGTAGAATGATTTGATTTTAGGCCTTTTCTTATTGATCACTCCATTGTGGATATGATACCCAAGAGAGAATTGCCTATTGGTTAAAAACTGTCTATGTTGCTAACACACTACATAAATTAGAGAAATTCAACCTCATTTAGAGGTTGAATGTAAGACTGGAAGGTCTTATAGGACAGGAACCCATTTGCTTTGTCCTTGTATCATTAGGCCTTTGCATCATACCTATAAAGAGCAAGTGATTAATACATGTTCACTGAATTTAATGAATTTGAACATGGAAGAGTTGTCTATGTAGATCAAAATGACACAATAAGAAGAGTTCTAAAAAGAAATAACTTTTACAAACAAGAGCATTGTGTTTATATGTACAATAAGAATAAAAAAATCTTTTAAATTATTTCTCTTTTAAATGAATTATGAAAAAATCTTACTACAGTGCTATCATTGGAAGCTGGACAAAAGGGAAAAACTTGAAAAAATAATCAGAGGAAGAATCAACAAGACTTGGAGACTGACAGAGATGTTCTCCAACACCAAATTCAACTCTCCTTCATGACACCACAGGCAACTAGGGGATGGAGTGGATAGAACATAAGGTCAGGATGATTTGAGTTCAGATCTGACTTTAGACAGTTATTAACTGTGTGATCTTGAGTAAGCCATTTAACCTCTATTTGCCTCAGTTTCCTTAACTGTTAAATGGGGATAATAACAACAACTAGGGTTTTTGTGAGGATCACATGAGATAATGTTGATAAAGGGCTTAGTAGTGTCTGGCACAGGGAGGCACTATATAAATGCTATTATGATTATGATTATGATTATGATTATTATTATCATCATTGCTACTGCTACTGCTACTACTACTATCACTACCATTAACTTTGGGGAAGGTTGCTATTGACTCTGGTATGAGTTATTTTTGGTGTCACTGACCTATAGATAAACCTGTCCATTCTTTGAAGCTGACCTGTGTGGGTTACAAGGATAATACAGCTATGTCCTGATTAGCACAAATAATTAATCTCCTAAAATGGATACATTATCTAAATTTGTACTTCATATTTCCAATAGGCTAGAACAAGTTACCATATTTTACATAATTATAAGTTTGAATACTACAAATTTGAATACATATGATTTCAAGGGATTTGTTATTCATACTGATCAGGACTTAGTTGAATATATTGGCTGATGTCACACATAGAGGTTCCAGATTCCCTTGCCAAAGAAGTAAGAAATCACAAAATACACCTGGTCCCCTTTGCGTGGAGAGGGAGCCTCTGAAACAATAGTTACAAAAACAAGCATGAGTTTTCAAAAAAACAAAGTAAAATCCCTTTGTTGATAAGCTTACAGGTCACAGATAAACAAAACAAGTTGCAAAATGGGAGTACTAAGCCCAGGAACATTTTCCGTGTTCTGAGAGTACTCGTAATTGTATAGTTAGAAGAAAAATGTGAACTCGTGAGTCTCGTTAAAAAAAATACATGCAAAAATACTCAAATCAGTACTGTAGAGGTGACTGAATGGAAAAATAAGTGCCTACTAACAAGGAAATACCACATTTTACTCTTCTAACTGAGCTTTTAGATGGTGGATGTTCTTACCTATGCCACGCCTAGATGAGGGTGAAGGAATGAAAAGGTGTCTACATTCAAGTGCTCTGGGGTTTTGCTCAGAACCTGAAGGTAATCTGTGTGAAGATTTCTTTGATTACAAATATCCAACTGAACGTGGATTTGGAAGGAAGTAGCACACTTAAAATGACTGCAATTTCTTCTTTTGGAAACTCTATCTAATGTTATGCTATTCATACCCTGCCTATTCCTTCCACATACATTTGTTAGAGATTTCATAACAATTTTTTTATTCACATAGACAAGAGAGCTCAAAATGGACTGAAAAATATTTCTTCCAAGTCTCCTAGGATAAGGACAGGTGGAAAGATTTTTATTCCCCAGTTACAGTGAAAGTATAAATGACATTCTCCAGGTCACCCTGTGAGACAGGCATAAGCAACAATAGAAGTCATTCTTCTGATTGTTATTCTAGAAGTCTATCTTTAAGACAATGTCTTCTTAGAATACATACGCGTGTCTCTTCTTTAGATATGGATTTTTTTTCCAAGATGCTGACTCAGCTCACCTGTCTCTCTCAGGGCTGAGAATTTAATATTCCGCTGCTTTCCATTCCCCCTACCCACTTAGTGTCAATTCAATTCAACTAAATAGGCGTTTATTAATAATAACATCATTAATAGTGTATGCAAGGGACTATGTTAAGCATTGGAAGCTAAAATAAAAGTATCTGCTGCCCTCGAGGCATATATGTTCTACTATGTGTGTGCAGAGAAGTGAATAAATGAGAAATGCAAAATAAATTCAGGTATTTGTATGGGGGAGGGCAGCCCTTACAACTGGCAGTGACCAAGTAGGCCTTGTGTAAGAGATGGCACACGAGTGGTGCCTGGAAATGACCTAGGGATGAGAAGAGATGGGATTGACAAAGGGCAAGGTAAGGAAATAAGCATGTGTGTGTGTGTGTGTGTGTGTGTGTGTGTGTGTGTGTGTGTGTGTGTTAGCCACTGTGCTACATGCTTTACAAATGTCATCTCATTTGATTCCTGACAACGACCCTCAGAGGTATATGCTATTATTATACAGGTGAGGAAATTGAGGCAAACAGAAGTTAAGTGATTTGCTCAAGGTCACACAGCTAACAAATATCTGAGATTAGATCTAAACTCAGGTTTTCCTGACTCTGGATTCAGCTCTCTATCTGTGGGGAGCCAGTGATGGGGAGCCAGGCTGTGCTGTAGCAGGGCTGAGAAAGAATCACCCACCCAGAGGCTCCTAGTGGGTGCATAAAAAGAGACGGGACTCCCAGAATGGTGAGAGTATAGAGCCAATGATTATTCTTCCAGGCACAAGCTTTATAGAGCCATAATCTTCCTCCCTAATTGTTTTTCCCTGAGGACATTGTGTACTTCTCTGTTCCCAGGTGTGGGTGTAAATGTCATGCTTAACTCAAGGACCTAATCTTCACACCTGTGTGTTTGAGCTCTTTCCTGAGGGGGCTTGTTCAGCCTTCAGGGTCAGAGTCCCACTGGCCTGTGGTCCTCTACACTATCTAATGAGCCATCTAGAGAAGGACAAAGACAGTGGAGAGCTTCCTAGTACTAGGAGACAGTCTGTGAAAAGACATGGGGAAAGAGATGGAATGTTATGGATTAGAAACAGAAGGTAAGTCAGTTTGGCTGGAACACAGAGTAGGCATGTGGAAGTAACATGACATTGGTCTGAAATGAAAGACTAGATGGAGTTAGACTACCATAAGAATGTATTTTCTATTAGCTTCTTAAGAAAGGGCAGCTGCTATGGTAAGACCTGTTTTGGGCTTAGCAATTTGGTAGCCATGAGGAAGAAAAATTTGGAAGAGGATAGGAAGGAATCAGGGAACCTAATTAGGAGACTACAGTAATGAGTTCAGCCAAAGGGTAATGTGGGCCTGACTTAGGGTGGGGGTCATGGAACATAAAGAAACCGACAGCTGAGAGAAATATCATGGAGGAAGAATTAGCAAAGTGTGGCAACTGATTGAATGATGGGGAATGATGGAGAATGAAGAGGTACAGATGACTCCAAGGTTTCTCACCTGAGGAGCTATGCAGTTTATTGTGGTTGGGGGAAAACTAATGATTCCCTTTTGAGTTTGAGATGTCTATGAGACAACCAAAAGGAAATGTCCAGCCACACTATACAACACTGAGGCATGGTTTCCTGAATCTAATTCAATGCCATCCAGGAAGTTCCTTTGTGCAAAGCATTATTCTAGACTCAGGGGGTGCAAGCACAGAAATGAAAACAGCTTTCACCCTCCCCTCAAGAAATTTATATTCTACTAGAGGGTAGGATAGGATAATGTGTATACTAAGAGAATGCTATACATAGATTTTTGTGTGTATAGGTATGTGTATATGCATATACTCATCTACATATACATGCATGCATACATATACACACACATGTGTATATATGCATGTTTGTGTGTGTATGTGTACACACACATATACCACCTCCCACATGAAGCCCCAAAATAGTGTAATAGTAACTAATTTAGCAGATACTTAGTCCTTGGTAGCTAAAGGCTAAGTACTTCTGTGAAAGAAACAGAGGGTGTGAACTCTGTCTCCTGTTGCTGACATGGCAGGAGGGGGTTGGCTGAGACAGGAAGCCAGTGTGTGTGTGTGTGTGTGTGTGTGTGTGTGTGTGTGTGTGTGTGTGTGTGTGTGTGTGTGTGTGTGTGTGTGTGTGTGTGTAAGAAGAGTTCCAGGGACAGAGAAACAGCATCTGGAAGCTGGTCTGCTGGATTGAGAACCGAGTTGGATGGAGTTTTCTATGAGACCAGAATCTGGTGAAAGCTGAAGTTGCTGCCTGGAAGGCCTCCTGGAAAGCCCAGATCTTTTCTGGGTCCTAGGGCCAGCTGAACTGCTGGAGGACTGAAGAAGCATGACCAGCATAAGACTTTGTTTGTGGCTTAGTTGATACTTGAGTTCTGAGCAACAGAACTGGTGAAGATTTTGAGAGGTACTGGACCCTGTGAACTTCAGTGTGTACCAGTAACTACCCAGAGTACTGGACAAGAGCCTGGGAGCTATCTGCCTCTGAATCCAGGTGACTGGTGGATTCAGGAAGGAGCTGAGACCATGGAAGAAGATCCAGGAAATCTGAGAGACCATCCCAAGTCAAGATGAAGAAAAGCCCACCCCTTGGATGAATGATGAAATTGAAGTTTACTAGACACCAAGGGTTGGAGGCTTTGTGTAATTTTTTCCAATGATTTGTATTTAGTGATTAATGATACTTAGTGACTGATTGCTAGATAAGTGACTGATTAATTTAATATATGATTGCCCCATGAATGGAAGATTGATTATTGTATTGTGAAATGACTTAATGATTAAGGAGGGTTCTCCCCTTAGGGAAACCAGATGATTATTCTTTTGTTCTTTGTTCTAAATATTGTGGCCATTATTGTGAAAACTATGTGGCCATTCTAATGTTAAGCTGTTGTGAACACTACATTGTGATTTTCTGTGATAAGATATAATGCTGTTCACAGCATTTATTATGCTGTACCTTGACTTTCTGAGAAAGTTTGCCTTGATTTGTTATGGAATAAATAGAGTGTTCACTATACTGTGTAATCATAACCTTGAAGCTGTTCACAGTAGCATTCTTTTGGGAAGCTGCTTGTGCATGGCGTTACAAATAGCTACCCATAATATGTTCTATGGTTCAACAGCCACTAAAAATGAACCCCCATCAGTGTTTTTCCTTTTTCTATAATGAGTTGACAACTATAAATAATTCAAAGCAAAGATATTTGATGATATATCAGAGTAGGGACAATTTCAATATAATATTTCCTCCTCCTTTCACCTACTAAAGCCAAAACACAACTTTCCACAGATATACATCTGTGGATGGTAGGATCAGTAGGAAGAGTTAGCACCTATATGGATAACTCAGGAAAGATCATACACAGGCAATTTATCTGTAATACTACAGGGCCACAAATGTTTTATGACGAGGTCATGGAACTTCTCACTGGGTACACTATCCCCTGGCTGTGCTATAATTGTTGTGTGACTACTGGATATGTAGTGACTGCTGTGCAGACTGACTCTGCTGATGATCTACTCTAATCCAAAAAGCAGCTGCTTGGTGTTTGGTCTCTGCTAAGTGTAACTCCCTGCTACTATCTTCCAGGCTCATCTCTTCACGACCATTTAAGCCATTTTAGCTTCAGTCTGCTACCATATAGTAGTTAGACTCTCTCATTAATAAGGCAGCTTAGCATCTCTTTAGCTATACTCATAACACCCAGTTAATAAAAACTAGGCAGTATCTTAATGCTAAAGTTCGGTTACATAAAACTACAGTACTTAATTTAGGGTTAAATACTCCCAAGATACCCTCTGGCTTCAAATGTAAATGAATTTGTCAGAAAAAAAAAAAGCAAAATCAAGCAAGGTGAGTATTTTTCATTTACTTTGCCTGCATTTTTGTCTTTATCATGCACATCATCAGCAAAACCCAACTTATTTGCTGCTATATTTTGGCCAGGGAAAACCTCAGTCTTTCCATAGATAAAGCAATTTAAATGTGGGTGGGGAAGAGGTGAGAACAAGTATATATGGGAATGGGAGAGTCAGGGTGAGAAGATCAAGAAAGAGCTCTTTAGGATGAAGCATTTGAGGTAAACTTTGACTACATTTGTGCAAAGAGGCAGGGTGAGCTGGGAGAACAGGAGAGGCTTAGCAAAAGGTAGAGAGGAGTAATCTTGCCTATAGAGAAAAGCAGGTCAGCTTTGGGCACTCACAGTCACTTATAACTTCTTTTAAAAATATATATGTGTGTGTGTGTGTGTGTGTGTGTGTGTGTGTTCCCCAATTAAATGTTAAAACAATTTTTAACATATTTTTAAAGTTTTGAGTTGAAAAACTTGCATTTTTAAAGTTTTGAGATCTAAGAATTTAGGACCAAAGAAAATATAGACAGAATTACAAAATGTAAAACAGATAATTTTTATTTTATAAAATTAAAATGTTTTTGAACAAATGAAACCTACCACTTTTCTCATTCACTCTTCCTCTCATCCTACTTGGAAAAGTTCACTGAACAGGAAAAGTTAAATCTCTTTCCAGCCCTGTCCTGAAGAGCATTCACACATTATTATTTTTAAAAGACTGCCTCCAAAGCTGTTCCTGAGCTACTTTTGTGTAATAGTATTACTTCTGGCAGGGTAAATATAAACTTTCAATTCAAATTGGTTTTATTTTATAGTGTTTTAGAGACAGGAAATGTGAATGGCAATGTATGTGTTTAAATTAATTGTGTGTACGATAAGCTTTGCTGTATCAGGGATGAGAATAATCCCTATCACCTTTTCTAGCAGACGAGGTTAATAGCTTGGCCCTGCCTGACTTCCTAATTTTCTGGAACTCACTTTCCCAAAAATAGCAGGTAGATTGTATCTGGTAACTCAGTCTGCCCTGGCCTCTAAAAACCTGTAGCTGTATTGGGGTACTAGGAATTTATGGACCAGTCTAAAACTGTTAAAATTTAATTTAGTCACCAAGGGTCATGAAAGTTCGAAATAAAAAATTTAAACTCTGCATGTAGCCTCCTATTTATTGCTCTATCCTCTTTTTGGTTTGGAGAATGAAAGCTGAAGAAACCAAACAATAGACAATCAACTCTCAGTCATTCAGAGATAAATTATCTAGTTTGTGAATCACCCTAGCAGCAACTCTGCTCTCTTTTTGTCTCTTCCTATCTTTGTCTTTGAGCTGAAGGTGGTATCAGAGTTGGGGCCTAGAAAATACAATTAGATTTCATACAAATTTTGATTCTTGCTGTTAAATCTCAAGAGAAGTTTGGTGGGAGAGGAGGGCAAAATGTTTGATTAAAATGATCTAAGTCCTGGACCAGTGATTTCACTGATTTAAAGAATTCCTATTGGAAATTCTTTCAAAGCAGATTAGAAACTCTTGGCAACTTGCACGTTTTTTTTTCCAGGAGTGGGGGGGAGGGGAAAGACATTATTTATTTACATGTATTATCAGTCCCACTAACTTCTCCTTCCTACACAACAAAACAATAAAATGAAACCTTCGTAACAAATATACATAATGGCCCAGGAAAACAAATTCCTACACTGGTCACATATAAAAAAAACACATGTCTCATTTTGAATTTTAAGTCTATCACCTCTGCGGCAGAAGTTATGGAGTATAATTTATAATCTTAATGAATTTTCCAGGGGTCCCTTAAAGTACAGGTGACTTTTCCTTAGTCATAAAGTGTCTGGCGTGAGTCAGACTTGAGCCAGATAGGATGTGAATACAGGTCTTTCTGACTGTAAGACTGACCCAACCCACAATGCCATTCAACCTTTTAATATGTTTCAATGAGACACACTAGTTCAGGAAGATACGGGATCTAGAAAGAAAATAAGAGAATCATGGGTATGCAGAAGATCTAGGTTCTAGTTCAGTTAAGTGACACTGACAAAGTAGATTTCTTCAGGCCTCAGTTAATTCATTCATAAACTACAAATTTATAGGTCTCCAAGATTCCTGGAACCATATTTTCCATCTCAGAATTTCTTTTCATTTTTGAGTTTTATTGTCTTGTTTTGTTTTCAAGTTATAAATATTTCTATGTTACCACTTGGTACTCTCTTGTAACAAAGTAAAACAATTAAATGGAATTAACAGCAGTGACCTCATCTTAAAGTGTTCATATCATTCCACACCTGTAGACCCACCCCTTTCAACCTATTATTTTAATGATAGAAATCTATTTTTTCTCCCTCCTATCACACATGTGAAAAAAAAAGGGAGAAGAAAAATTCCTTGTAACAAACATGCAAATTCATCACCTCTTTCAGGAGGCAGATAACATGTTTTCATGATCTTATAGATTCTTAAAGCTTGAAGGAAGTAGAGCAAACACTTGTTTGGGAATCAGAGAACTTGGATTTCAATATCAGCTTTGCTACTTCCAGTGCTTAGCACAGTGTCTAGCATATAGGAGGCTCCTAATAAATGTTACTTAACAGACTAGGGCCATTAGGTAACACAGTGGATAGAGGGCAGGTCTGAAATAGGAAGACCTGAGTTCAAATGTGACCTCAGACACTTGCTAACTCTGTGACCCTGGGCAAGTCACTCAACCATGTTTGCCTAAGGTTCCTGATCTGGAGAAGGAAATGGAAAGTCACTCAAAATCTTTGCCAAGAAAACCCCAAATGGGGTCATGAAGAGTCAGACATGACTGAAACGACTCAACAACAAGGAAAGATGCTTGGTCTAGTTTGACTACCCAGCTTTACTGAAGGTCCCCAACAAAGGGGTCCTTTTCTAAGGAGGATGGTTAGTCTGGAAGCAATACACATATTTCCTCAGTACATAATAATAAAAAAAAATGATGGATACAAGCAGAGTTCAGTCAAGGTAAAGTCATAATTAACATGTAATCCCTTAGTACAATGCTTAATCTCGTTAGGCCTCCAAGGTCTATCTATAAAAATGAGAGGATTGGATGGATGAGGTGATTACTGAGGTCCTTTTTAGCTTTAAATCAAGGATACTTTGACTACACAGTTGTTAGTAACTTGTTAAATTATTTTGTTGAACAAAACATAAACTACTGAAGTGTGAGGTTGAAAGTGATATCAAAATCATTCTTTTACCCTGTTTTGTTATACCAGTTGGGGACATTGTGCTTTGGGTCAGAGTCTAATTGAGAGTTTGTTGGGGTTATATCAAAATGAAATTTAATCAATAGTTTTAAAGGAAAAAAATATATACATTTTCAGTTATTGTAAACTTTATTATTGTAATTATTTGTAATTTCATTTTATTGTAAACTTTATTATTGTAATTCCTATAGCAACCCCGCAGAAAAGTCCAGTGAATACTTCAGAAATTAGAAAAATGAGACATTTTTCTTTTTTTAAAAAATTCATTTCAACCTATTTGGTCTGTGATATTTACTATTATTTCTACCGCAGCAGGGATTCAGTAGCCTCACAAAGAGAGAATAATTTATATATGCTGGGGGCATATTATGATATTTGGGTACACACAACTGAATAAAAACAGATTTAGTTCCATTGAAAATTCTGAAAAATCAGTAAGGACTTGGGAATATTGGTCTGTTTAGTCAAGTTTCACCCTTCAGCAATTCCATCTGTCAAATCCTTCAGGAATAATAGAAAGCAATTAACCTGAGAACAGTGGGTGTTGTTGCCTTCAACAGGTCTGTGTTGGGAAGTTAGCTTGGAGAACCCAGTCTCCATTTTTCATTTATCAAGGGAGAACCTGCCTTCTATCTCTTCTTGTTAACTGCTTGGCAATATGGAAACAGCATGCTTTTTTGCTCTCAACTAATTTGTTTTCAAAGAGAAAGAAACAAGGTGTTCCTTATGCAGAACAAAGCCCAAACAAGTGCACTTACAAAAAGAGACTGACTGTTTATTTGGTGCCAGTAGCAAAAGCTTAAGAAAAAAGGAAATTTTGTGGCAGCATGAACTGTTAAAGATGATGTGAGCTTTAACTCTTAGCTAGCCTGGAGTAGTGGAAGACCCTGGGGGAGGGAATAGTAGGATACCTTGAAACCTGTCAGGCCTCTCCTGCTAATTAGGAAATCTCACAAATTACTCTTAGTTTTTCTTGTCTGGATTTTGGGGACCTTCATGGCTAATATGAGGGCAGTCAAGAAACAGAGAGCAATTGTGCCAGACCCAGCTGGTGTGAACATGAAATACAGAGACTGTCATTCACCCTGAGCAGAGGTGTCAAAAATAAAGCCCACAATACTCTTAGATGGGCCAGAACCAGATGAAAATGTCATTCCTATCTGATTTTAATGTGTTGGTGTAGGAATAAAAAAAGGAAATATATAAATGAGTATTTTGGGGGGGAGGGGGCAGGGAAAGGCAATTGGGGTTAAGTGACTTGCCCAAGGTCACACAGCTAGTTAAGTGTCAAGTGTCTAAGGTTGGATTTGAACTCGGGTCCTTTAGCTGCCCCCATGAGTAGTTTTCAAAGTCAATTTGTGGTTCACAAGAATCCTTATACATGATTTATTGCTACCTCCCATCCCCCATGTCCTCTCCCCTGCTCCGTATTTGAGTTTGATACCCTTAGCCTAGAAAAGGCATCTTTTTGCTGTAGAGACCCATTTACTGTAGAGATAACTTGAGTGGTTTCTTAAGCCAGCTCTAAACTGACACACTAGCCTGAGAAAGTATGATGCATAAACATGGTCCAGGCATGATTGTCAAGCAATCCATTTATTGATACCATGAGCAAGGTTTTTATAGAGAAATAAAACAAAGAAGATAATTTTAGGTCACTTGGTTTTCTTAATACTCTTTGTTCAGTAATAAGAAATAACCAGGTCCCAAAGTATAGTATCTAAGTATAAAAGGCAGCTAATGTCTTCTGACAGTAATCCCAGAATAGGGGATCTCCCTGGATCACAGGATATCAGAAAGGGTCTGATAACAGCCACTTCTCAGGAGAAAAAACCAAGACCAGTTATTTTAGACTGGCCATAGTGAAAACCCAGAGCAAACTTATCTAGGACCAGCCTGATTTTTGGATCAAATGTTTTGGCTTCCTTCCATTTACTATAGGTGGAACGAAATTCCAATGGGCTCACAGGTAAGAAACCTAGGTACTCAGGAGAGGACTAAGTATACCACAGAGTCACATTCTTGAAATTTCCAGGCAATAAATTCCAAGGTGATGACCAGTTAACACACTATAGAAGGGATGGCATTCTTCTTTTCAACAGATAAGTGCGAAGGAGTTACTAAGTCATTTATCCCCCAAAATACTACAAAGAGCAGCTCTAGGAAGGTCGGTTAGGGAAGAACTGCTTTGAATTCAGTTAAAGTCATAGTCTAAGAGGGAAGAAATACCAAATCTGAGGATTCTGTGAATATTCAAGAATCTTAGAAAAACTACAGGATACGAAGGTCTCTGATGTAGCTTAGGTGAATGGCCTGGGAGTCAAAAGACCCAATAATTGTTCCTGCTTTGCTGAATAATATATGACCTTTAATAAACTTCCAGACCTATTAGTTTCCTTATCTGTAAAATGGGGACAACAAATTTTCTAATCACCTCACATAGTTGTGTACTTAACATGGAATAATATCTGTGAAAGCACTTTGGAGATGATAAAAGCAGGAGATGAATAACATTGAAATGTTGATGGTTTATTGTTTTCATAGAATAGATCCTTGCTTCTTCAGTGGTTTTTCTTTTTGACTATTGACTATTTCATGAAAAAGTACATTAAAATTTCTACAGCCTTCTGGAAAACCCAAGATGCTTAGGTTACCAGACCCTGTCCTCTCAACTGTGAAACATATCCATTCTATATTTTTTCCAACCTCTTCCATCGATTTTGATGGGGAAATATAGTAAATTTATGGGTTTATTTGAGGCATTTTGTCAATATGACCAAGAATTATCAGGTCATTCCATGGAGTTAGATTAAACCTAATTGTTTTTTAGAAAAGAATACAAGAAGTGAACATATGTATCATCAGCCATGTATTAACCGGTAATAGGTAACATTTACATAGCACTACTTTTGCATATACTTTACATATATTATGCCACTTAATCCTCACAACTCTGTGAAGTAGGTGCTCTTATTATCCTAATTTTTCATAGGGGAAAACTGTAGCCAAGAGGAGTTAAGTGACTTGCCTAGAGTCATACAGCTAGTAAATCTCTGCGGCAGATTTGAACATAAGTCTTTCTGATTCCAAGTTCAGTGTTCTAGCCTCCATACTACCCCTCTGCCTGTGTAACCCTTGACTCCCAATATTTTTAAATGTTGGGACACATAGCAGTATGGGAGTCATTTTACACCACTTTATAAAATTACATTTGGGGTATTCTGTTCAGTTACGGATGTATTTTTGAATATTTCTCAGTAGTACGGGGAAGAGTGAAAAGTAGGATGGAGGAGAACCTTGGAATCATGTCTCATGAGGGTTAGTTGGGAAGGACAGGGTTGTTTATCTTGCAGGAGAGAAGACATGGCAGGGAAATGGTGACTATCTTCAAGGATATGAAGCATTGTCGAGGAAAAGAGGCTGGGACTGAGGAGGAGGAGGACTACAAATAATGGGCAGAAATTACAAAGTGGCAAGCTTGATGTAAAGAAACATTCCCTGAAAATTACTGCAGTGTCAAAGTAGAAAGATCAGATACCACTGGAAAATGACTTTCACATCAATGAAGGTCTTCAAGAAAGGGCTGGAGAATCACTTGCTAAATATGTTGTAAAAGTTCTTTTGGGAGTCTAGATGGCCACTAAGGTCTCTTCCCACTCTGAAATTCTTGGATTCTGTGATATGCAGAACCATTTACCAACCATGAGCAACTGTTCAGATGGAAGTGATTAAAGGTAGTAATTTCAGGCATGAACTTTTCATAATTTCAAACAAGACAATCACAACTATTATAACAATATCATTTACATCACCAAGTAACAGCATGATGGGGATTACTGTCTAATTAGGGTTTGGTGAGCTCTTTTGGTGGAGGGGAGATAAGGAATGAGAGGTGAAAAGATACCTGAGTTGTATAAGCTCAGAATAAAAAAAATCATGAATGGAAGGTTAGATAGTAAGGCACAAAATAATTCTCAGTCATAAAGAAGTCTATTGGAAAAAGGTCTCATAACCAATGTGACCTATACTAACTTGTTACAGAGAGGCGGGTTTTATAAACAATTTCAGGGATATGTATAGTTAAGAAAAAAATTACAAGTGACCAGATTTGAGCTTGATATAAAGAAAGTTGTCCTAATAATTAACAGAAATTCAGAAATGGAACTTAGTAAGTAACTTAGGTGGCAGAGTGAATGAATAGAACCCTGGGTCTACAGTCAGGAAGACCTGAGTTCGAATCTGGCCTCAAATACTTAATAGCTGAGTGCCCAATAGCTGAGTACCCTGGGCAAGTCATTTAACTCTATTTGCTTCAGTTCCTCACCTATAAAATTAACTGGAGAAATAAATGGCAAACCACTCCTGTATCTTTGTCAAGAAAACCCTGAATGGGGTCACAGAGTCAGACATGATTGAAAAAAATGAACAACAACCACAAAGCACCATTAACTCACAAGCACTTTAACAGCTTGAAAGGGTTAATACAGCTTATAAAAGTGCTTCCAATGTCAACCAGGGAGTAGTACAGAATCCATTGGTTCACAAATCATAGACATGCTGTTCTGTGGTTTACAAAGATCTTTCCTTTCAACCATAGTTTTCCCCCTCTCCCATTTTGGCAAATTTGTTGATGCTATTTTTAAAATCCTATTCCTTCCTAGAAATTCCCTCTTCTAAAACAAAACCTTTATTGCAAAAAATAAAATTAAACAAAACAAATTAGTGCTGTTTTTGAAAGTATATGCTTCATTTCACAAAGCTTTTCCAAGAGGTAGGGAGACCATTTTTTAATATCAGTCCTCTGAAGTTCTGATTCAACACTGCACTGAACAGCATTCTAAAGTCTGTACAAGTTATTTCCTTTTATGTGACACAACTCTGAGACAGTTTAATCATTATGCCCAATTTACTGCTAAGAAGACAAGGCTTAGAGCAATTAAATTCCACAGATAATGTTTGTTACATCCAAGAATCAGGTCTGTAAAACTTAACTCTAAGTCTGTATTTATAGTAATATCATAAGAATTAGACTTTCCCCCCCCCAGAACCTACTATTAGATGAGGTTTTGTGAGATGGTACAATGTGTTATATGCTGAAAAAATAACAGAGCTGGAATCAGGAGACACTTCGATTAAAATACCAGTTCTTACACACAATCTCAGCAACCCCATTTTTAAAATGGGGATAATAATACCTGCAAATTATCAAGTCTGATTCAGAATGGAGATTTCTTTGCAATCCTTAAAGCTCTAGGTAGTATCTAATTATTGTTGAGACAAGAGTCATTCTCCTGATGTTATGCTTTGGTCTGCCTCTCAAAGTGTCATCTCTGGAGCCAAACGTTGCAACTGGCTCATTAAGTTGCCTTTTGGTGCCAAGGCTATTTTGTTCCTATCCCAGCCTACCAGCTACAGACCTTGCCCAGAGGACTCTCTGCAGTTGTTTGGAGCTCTTGTAGGATACAAGATTAATTTATCCTAATCTCCCCTTTACTCTGTTGGGAAACATGCCATATGGATGCAGCTGTAATGATTCTCCATGTAAGTTGAATATGGGAGAATTATTCATTTTCCCTTTCATTTCTCATTCTATTTCTTGTTAAATTATCAGTATTTTTTCATTGTTCCACGGCTCCAGGAGCCATGGTAATTATCACTAAATCAGCCCTTGAGAAAGTATTCAACTAAAAACTACAACAGCGAGAAGGGTTCCTTAGAACAAGAGGAGTGACACCCTTGTTCCTTTAACTCTAAAAGCTTCCTGCAACCTCACAGCTTGGGCCAGAATTCCCACTTCTGGTATCACATGAGACTTTGAGGTTATTATCTGAGTTCCTAAAACTACTTCTAAAGATAGCTGAAAAATGTTGGTTGACTTGAGTTAGAGTCAAATAAGCTAGATGCCCTAAACTAGCGTGTACTGGAACTACAAGATTCACTATCAGTTCTCTAATATGGTATCACATTTTATAAGTGTCTTTTGTACAGCTCATATATCTAAAAGTATGTTAAAGAGACTGAAGCCCCCCAAAAATTATAGCTACATACAAAGGCATATATATTTCCAGGTAAGGGTTTCTCCATCAGGCCAAAATGTTAAGGGATCTGAAATCCCTAAATGTGCAAGGCTCAACACTCCATCATGGACCACAAATCTCAGTATATATGGCTACCAAGGGTCCAAAGTTGGTATATTGCCTACAGAAAAAAGGATTCAGTTCTCCAGAAGAACTGAATTCTTAGCACTAAGGGGCTAATCAATGGAGAGAGAGAGAGAGAGAGAGAGAGAGAGAGAGAGAAAGAGAAAGGAAAAGAAGAAGAAGAGGAAGATGAGGAAGAGGAAGAGTAGAAAGAAGAAGAGGAGGAAGAAGAAAAAGGAGGAGGAGGAGGAGAAGGGGGAAGAGGAGGAGGAGGAGGAGGAGGAGGAGGAGGAGAAGAAGAAGAAGAAGAAGAAGAAGAAGAAGAAGAAGAAGAAGAAGAAGAAGAGAAGAAGTTGTTTTATTTGTTGTCTACAGGTTCCATTTATACTTTGGAGCATAAAAAGGAAGGAAAACAGAGGTAGAGCTTTTCCTCAGTCACCTTACCTAAGCTTCTCTCAATGACAATCTGGTTTTGTTTGTTGCTTAATTTCACACTCATTTGTCCTATCTCTATGGTAACCAGGTCTCCAAGTAGCAAATGCCTTTTCTTTTACTCTGTCAGCTAGTTCTTACTAGTTGACCAAAGAATTTCTTCACTTTTCACATCTCCACATCCCCTTAGTATGTGTGTGTGTGTGTTTGTGTGTGTGTGTGTGTGTGTGTGTGTGTGTGTGTGTATGTGCCCTGTCTCCATGGCACCCAATCCATCTCAAGACACCATTACCATCCACCATCATCCAAAAGGTCCCCTGTACTCCTGGCAATCAAAAACATTTCTTGCCTTGGTTTCCATGACAACCAAATCAACCTCAGAACCACCTCATCCCCATAGAAGACAGATTCCTCAGTGACTTCTCTGTGTTTATACCTGTGGAACCCAGACAAACCCATGCTGTCACGACTCCCTTAAAATCTCTTTATTTGTTCCTCCTCCTCCTATCCTTCCTTCTTAATCAGTCAAAAAGAATTTATTAAGCACTTTTTATGTGCCAGGCAATGTGTTTCTTAGCCTTATCCCCACATTCTTGTACAGTAAGGCAACAAGGTGGAAAGTAACAGAAGGGACTCCATGAGAAAACTCTGGATGAGTAGCTATTAAGTATGAAACATTCATTAAGTAGCCATGTACAAAACAGTGAAATGCACCTAATTTTTGCCTTCAGGATTTATATAATAAATAATAATTTTCAATGTGCTGAATTTATATGACATATTGGGTTTTATTCATGTATTTAGCCAGCCCAGAAGTCTGACAAACATTTGGGAATGAGCCGTGGAAGATCATAACCATTCTTTATGATGACACCCTTAAGAGTTATAGATCTGATTGAAACAGATTAGCTAATTTTAATGACTCATTCTGGTCTTCCCAACTAGATCATCCACCCAACCATAATATCTTTTTAAACAACCACTTATAACATAATCTGTTATAAATGGGGCATTATATCTTATACTTGAAGTCAAGGGACTATGCAACAATAGCTAACAATCATACAGTACTTTGGGCAGCTAGGTGGCGCTGTGGATACAGCAATGAACTTGAAATTAGGAAGATTCATCTTGCCAAGTTCAAATGTGACCTCAGACACTTACTATGTTCCCCTGAGCAAGTTACTTAAAACTGTCTGCCTCAGTTCCTCAACTGTAAAATGAACTGGAGAAGGAAATGACAAACCACTCCAGTATCTTTGCCAAGAAAATTCCAAATGGGGTCAACGAAGAGTCAAACACAACTTAAATGACTTTTAAGATTGGCAAAATACAATAAACACATATGTGTGCATACATTATGTATGTATATCATATATCTCATGCACACATATATATGTGTATATATATGCATATATATGTATATATTTGTGTGTGTGTTTGTGTACACATATATCTACTTCTCCCTCTCTCTCTCTCTCTCTCTCTCTCTCTCTCTCTCTCTCTGTGTGTCATGTATGTATTTGTATCCCTAGTGCTTAGCCCATGGTAATTGCATAATAAACATTTTATCTGGCATCTCACTATCTGTGATACAACCTCCTTTCCCCCAAGATGTTGCCTGATATTTGTATGTTAGTGACAGAAAAATTATATTAGAGCGATTCAGTGGTAATCACTAACATTGCCTTGAGACTGTCTAAATGCTCCCTTTCCAATGACTAGGCATATGAAAACATGGCTTTGTATAAGAGCTGGTGCAGGAATCAGAGAAAGTGGGGCCTGATCATAAAAAAAAAAGAAAAGAAAAAAAATTGCAAAAAAAATTAACTTGCGTGGCTGTAGGACTTAATAATAGTTTTGCATCTAACAGAACTGTGTTTTTCATTCATTCCTATATATATACTGAAGGGAGAAACAAAGAGCAGCAGCAATGTTATGCCCGCTGAATGGTGCTGTTTAGTCTGATTTCCGTAGGTGTAATTGTTCAGCCCATAAAAACAAGACAACAGCCCTTTCATCTGCCAGTTTTCAGCAATATACGAAATATGATTCTGTGGGCTTGACAGTGTGTCTGCGGAAGCTGACAAGGTGGTAACTGTGAGGTATAAAAGCTATTTCATTTTTTCTCTTTAAAGAATTACTGGATTGTTAAATTAAATTTATTCCTGTAGGACACATCTGACACACAGAGACTAGGTTTCTAAGTTCCTATCATATGATTTGTCAGTTTCCTGAAGGTGGAACCACAAGGCTCTCCTTGTAGCTTGTTTTACCTGGTAATTACACTTGGCAATTATTATGTTGATGAAAAAATAATTAACAAGGCACTAAATAAGAACTGGCTTTCAGTTTCTAACCTCAGGGATTTGCTTGTCATGCGGAAGAGTCCACATTTTTACTAGAGGACATTATTCTAAACAGTTAAAGCATATTAAAACCTTGTCCAGATTTCTTACAGTCCATTATGAAGGGACTTGTTCCTCAAGAAATTCAGCAAGCAATTATGGTATCCTTGATGGTAATCATTGACCAATTATTTCAAGTGTAGATCAAAGGTCTGGTTTTTTTTAATTCTAAAATTAATTTTAGATACTATCTAAAATGACATTCTAGTTGCCCTTTAATATCTAATAATTTCAAATAACTTGTTTGAACAGATTGCCTTTCTTACCCCAAACATAGCTAAACCAAGTAAATTCTACTTTATGTTTTTTTTTTTTTGAGGGCAATTGGGATTAAGTGACTTGCCCAAAGTCACACAGCTTGTAAGTGTGTCAAGTGTCTGAGACCAGATTTGAACTCAGGTCCTCCTGACTCCAGGGCTGGTGCTCTATTCACTGAGCCATCTAGCCGCCCCAATTCTGCTTTATGTTAATGCTACCAATCGTTTCTTTTCTTCCCTCCAAATGTCCTTTCATCGATTATATTTCTATTCTGTTTTTAAAAAGTTGTTTTGTTGATATCATTTCTTTTGATATCATAACCATTTCTTGGTTTATCCTTCAACCCTTGAAGTATCTGGGGAAGGAAAGGAAAAGTCAGTCAGCAAGGTATCAAGCATTTCCTAAGTGTTTACTGTGGCTCAGGCACAGTTCTAAGTGTTGGAGATACAAAAAAAGGGCAACACTCCCCAAAACAACCCAGTCCCTGCCCTTAAGGAGCATACATTCTAATGGGGAAGACAGTGAGTAAATAACTAGTTGGTAAAAGATAACTATATCTATATAGTCTATATCTACATATGTATACACACATATGTACTTGCAACCTGATTTCTGAGGGGAGGTACTAGAAACTGGGGGTGGGGGGGACTGGAAATAGCCTTTTTCAAAAGGTGGCACTTGAGGCTGAATGTTGAAGGAACCCAGGTATTCTAAAAGGCAGATATCAGGATGAAGAGCCTTCCAGGCTTCAGGAACACCCAATGAAAATGTTTTGTGAAGGGAGAAAAATAGCTGAGAAAAATAACTAATATAGTGACCACGTTTGACAATGTATGGAACATTCTGTCCCTGTGATCTCCTGATTGCTGAGGAGAGGGATGGAGGTGTCATTATCTGTTCTCTAAGACAAATACTAGTTTTTATAATTGCTCAAAGTTTGATTTTATTTTAATATTCTTCTCATTTACCTATTTATTTGAATTAATTGTGTATATTCTCATGCTCTGTTTATTTCACAGTGTACCAGTTCATTCATGTCTCTTCACTTTTTCCGTCTCTGTCTGTTTCCCTCTCTCTTAATCTCTCTGTTTCTCTGAACTCCCCTAAGTCTCTCAATTTCTTTGTCTCAGTCTCTATCTTTCCTATTCCTCATCTCTCTCTTTGTGTCTTCTACCCCACCTTTTCCTCTCTCCTGATTCTTTCCTTACTTCCTCCCCATCATTTTACTGGTGGGGAGAATTAATTCAATTTATCAATTCAATTTGGCAACCACTCCACAATTTAGAATCTCAGAGAGTTCCAGGGGCAAGAGGTTAAATGACTTGCTTAGCATCACATAGTCAATATATGAAAAAGATAAGACTTAAAGTCAGAGTGTTTTGACCCCAGGGCCAGCTCTCTATCCATTTTACCATGGTGCCTATCATTTGTTCCCCATGATACAATTCCCTTACATTCCAACATCATGTTTTGTTCAGCTATTCTCTATATCTAAGATGTCCAATTAACGGCCACTTCTTTCCCCTTTTTCTGCTACTATAAAAAGTACTGCTATGATTATTTTGGTAGTTGTTGGGTATTTCTTTCTATCTTCAACCTCCTACAATCAATAGAGGAATCACAGGATCAAAGCCTGTAGTGTTTTATTTTAGGAAGCTGCCATGCTGACATATGCTTGCTTTCAAGATGACTTCTTATTCCCCATCTACTTTCAGTGACTAGTTCTTCAATATTTAATACTTCAGAGAAGCATCAACAATTTCCCCTCCTGACACCTAACTACTGACAGCCATTAAGTTAGCAGATGGAGGGAAATTTCTAATTGAATTTCAAAATGGATTTTAACACTACATGTACAAAACATCAAAAGAATCAGCTAATTCTGTTAACTGAGGTGCTTTGACAATATGTCCTTGGTTTGATTGGAACTTCTGTCTTCCATCATAGATCACTAGAGCTGTTTCTGATGATAGTAGGAAGTTATTTCAGTTGCAAAGAAAATATTTACTATCCTATGAGCACCAAGAGGTCAGGAACTCTGACTTGGTATGTCCTAAAATGTTCTGTAAAAAGAAAATGTTTAATAAATGTTTACTGAGTTAAACTGAATTTACTGAATTGAATTATTCTGAATAGGGGTAAGGAGAAAGAAGGGAATCAAGACTAAATAGCTGATTTATATGAGTGGAACAAAAGAGAATCTAATGGCACACAATATCTCTTACCTGGAGGAGTATAAATTAATTGCACAGAATAAAGTATGGCATTATCTTTAGATTTGGATCACCTAGCCAGTGTCAAAACATATGCCTTCAGAAGGGCTAGTAAGCTGAGATTAGCCTGTAGTAAATATCCTCATCCTTGAAGGCATTTAGTCATTGACATCATATTCACAACAATCCACATTCATAATCTGTCATATCTGTCTTTTATCTTGCTAATCCTCCTGAATCAAGAAATGCCTTTGATCTAAGGAGAGATTTGTCTAAAGAGAATCATGAAATTCAATCCCTGTGTGGGCCACCTTGCTTTGTTTTTTCCATGACCAAGGAGTTCATGTGGAACGAAAGACCCCACAAGCCTGCTGACAGAGAGGAACAG
>CM053583.1:112308834-112348570 GCA_028627135.1 Pseudochirops cupreus
TTTTTAAATTAGTTCTTTTTTATTGGACTTTTTTTTAATGAGGTTCAGTTTCATTCAATACTATGGAAGACATGGGTTAGGAATGAACAGCTCATTCCAGTGCTTGCAGTGGTTGCTCAATGGGCATTGCAATTGTTAGCTATAATTTAATAATGTAAAAAATTTAAATCCTCAGAGTGAATTTATACATACAAAGAAATTTGAAACAAAAGTGTTTTTTCAGGATGTTCTTGTTGATAAGACCAAAACTCTGGTTCTGCCTTTATAAATAGCTAGAGGCATTCCCTATGAAAATGCAGAGTTTTGTGGGTGAGTGGATTCCCTTTCCAAATACATATTCCCACCTCCACCCCCATAATTGACAACTTCCCATGCCAGGCACCTCTACCCCCAGAGCTTGAAAGGGAAACTTGATTATTGGAAGTGAACCAGAGCCCACAGGAGAATGATTTTGTTTAGAGGGGATTCTGACTTTAAGCAATTCTCTTCACCATTATTGGTCTCATTTTCACCTTATGGTAAATGGGGACATTCCTGTCTCCCTCACAGAGATGTTAGGAGAATGAATTATAATGTCAGCAGATGCTTTTAGCTTTTTCGTGAGAGGTACTCTATAAACATACATTATTATTATTGCTCATTTCGTTTGTCGCTCTAGCAAATGAAAAATTCCCTCCCCTATATATTCATGAGGGACATAAATTTAATTTATAGATTCTTAGACAGTAGAACCAAGTCCCTAGTGGTTATTATTTCAGTGGAGCTGGTTGTTAAGGGACTATCAAATCCACTAGGTTATTCTTTGTGGAAGTTCTGTAAAAATATCCCAAAAAAGGAAAATAAGAGGTAGCTATTTATACACTTTCTACCTTGAGTTAGGTTTTTTTTTGTTGCCTTCATATCGGATCCAGTGTTAGAACTTTGGCTTAGGGGATTTAAGAAAAAACAAGCAAACTATGAAATGTAGGATTTAATTTGGGTGAGAATGTTATAAAGGTTTTTTTTTTTAATCTAAAGGGAATTGTCTAGAGGAAAAATAATCAAAAATTAATTATTTTACTTTTTGTGGACAGTATGAAAAGAAAGGAAGAGTTTCCTTCCTCTTGTGCTATGTCTTCCTATTGAAAACAAATTATTTATAATTGATGAATTTCTTGTTCATGTCTAGTTAAATTAGCAAATGCTAAATTGGATTATCAGAGTATAAAAATAGATTATAAAAATAATAAGTCTCATTATTCATATTGAAACAAAATTGCCTCAACTGTTTATGAGTCTTGTCTCTTGCTCAACATTTGGTTTTTACAGCCAATGAAAACTGATGAGGTACAGTCTCTGGGAACCCCCTTGAGCTGTCCTTGAATCTTCCCACAGGAGGTATTTCCCTGAGGCCATAAGGCTTTAATTATAACTCTGGCCCAAATTTCTGTTACTAGCCTAGCCCTCCTTTGTCCAGTTACTTCCCACCCTTGATCCTCCCAAATTATCTATGCACAAATCTGTTACCTTAAACTAGCCTAGCCCTCCATTATCTGTCATCTCCACGTAGCCTCCAGCTACTTCTTACCCTTAATCTCTCTTTACTGGAGTCTGACCTCTTGAAGACCCTCCCCAAATTTCTCCTCTAGACCACCCCTAGATTCCTCCCACATCCTTTCTGTATATAAGATCCATCTTGCTTCCATGAAGCCAAGAATTATCTAGTGCAAACTCACTCTGTGTCAGGTGATTCTGGCCTGCTTGTCCAAGACAAGCAAGATACCAGGGCTCATTAAGAGTCTACCTGCTATGGAGAACCTTTAATAAACTTTACTTTTCTTTGGCTGAGAGAAGACTTGAGTGGAATTCATTTGGCAGGACCCAGTGTGTTGGTATTTTGGGGTCTTGTGCACCCCTAACCCCTAAACCTCAACATTTTATGGTTCCCTGACCTCAACAGAAACAACAGATTTGAAGAAGAGTCTTCAGCTATTCCTCATATACATTCTAAACTCCTTAACCTAGAATTCAAAATCAACTACCAACTGGCTACAATCTAACTTTTCCCAGATTATCTTTCATTTTCTCCTCACAGACACTGTGCTGTAGTAAAAATGGTCCATTTATTTTTCCTTGAAATATCCCATGCCTTTATTCATGCAATTCTGTGAACTCAGAATGACCCCTTTCTAAGCATTCATTCTTTAAAGATAAGCTCAAAATGCCACATCCTTGAAAGATCCTTTGATTCCCGCTAGGCAGTAGTATTCTTTAACTCATCTGACCTGTCTTTTACTTCCACCAGTACCTAGCCTGGTGCTCTGTATACAGCAGAAATGAATGAATGAAAAGGACTTATGCTTATTATACACAAAACTCTGTGCTCAAAGCTGGGTATACAAAATAGCAATGCAAGATATCTTTTGCTCCCAAAGAGCTCATATTCTAGTTAGGAGAGTCTTGGGGTGTGTGTGTTTATCTCTCTGCCACTCTCTCTGTACTTTTCTGTCTCTATTTCTGTTTCTCTCTGTCTGTCTTTCTGTGTCTGTCCTTCTGTCACTGCCTCTCTCTGTCTGTTTCTTTCTCCATATATACTCACATATATGAGGTTTCAGCTGCAAGTCACATGGAAAGGCCTTTGGCAAAGAAGAAGATAATGCATCTTATTTCATGTCTTTTCTACTGACAAAAAGCCATATCCTTTTCTTATGTTGAGCAATTTGATGATGCCAAAGGCTTGATTGGTGAAGTTTTTTCTAGATCTTCAGAAACTGTGACTGCTAAGGAGGCAGGACAGAAGCAATTGTTAGGTCACATCTCCATATGAATTGTTTCTTTTGTAATGGTTGGAGTGGGCAGGGAGGAAGGGACTGGATTTGATGCAGAAGCGGGTTGGGGGTAGGCCGTAGTTGGGAGCATTACTATTCTAGGGACTCTTGAACATACTTGCCCATTCATAATAACTGGTTTGCAGTTTATGTTGGTCATGGAAGAAATAGTAAGCTCCTTCTCAAGGGTCATTTCCCCTAAATTTTGACTACCCAGCTCTACTGGAAGCAGGATCAGAGGTCAGGAATGGGGAGTTACATCACTGTTGTTCACAGAACTCATAGGCTCAAAATCCTGGTCTATCTCAATCCATGTCTGAGGGCATGTGGTGATCAAAATAGTGGTGGTTTGACTTGACTGATTCGTGACGCTTTCTACCTCCCCTCAGGGAGCCTTGCTCTTTCAGCTACTCTGACTTATTTGATCTTTTAGAATGAAATCAATAATTGTTTGGTAGATATCAATGAATGAATTACTGACTTACTGAACAAGACTGCAGATGAATTTTGATTGTTACGTTATTTCTGATTGGCCAAGTTATTTCTTTTTTATGTAATAGAAAAGGCATTTTTAGTAAGTATTGAATTGTAATTCTAAGAACTTTGTAAATATGAGGTTCTTGTGATGGTCTGAGTTTGAGAAGTAAAAGTGAATTAAAAAAATAAGAACAAATCCAAGTTCCTTGCAAATCCAAAGTCATACCAAACTCTGAGCCTCAGTTTCCCTCATCAGTAAAATGGAAGTAATAATTGTGAGGCACAAATGAAATCATATACATAAAATACTTTGAATTTTTTATAAAGTGCTACATAAATGCCACTTGTTATTATCTCTGAGATCCCTTCTAGCCCTAAAATTCTATGACTTGATAAAATTTGAAGAGTGTCATAATTGCTTAATAACATAGTCAGGCCTTAAGAGGTAAAATTTCCCAATAAGATTACCACGTACTTTCAGTGGCAAATGATTTTCTAAAACCTTAGCAATTGCTGGTTTATAGCATCAAAAATGAGTCTTTCATATGTAAAAAAAAATTAAAACAGTGAATCGTATATAAAATATGCAGATTGAGAAGAGGAGTTAGTATTGAAGGTCCACTGGTTCCACCAGTTGTTCTGAAGATGTCACAATTTTCAGCCACCTAAGGCCTAATTTTACAAAGGGACCCATTTAATTCATCAAATATCATTCAGTATCTAATTTCAACACATTTTAAAGAGCAATTACTTCTTTCAAATGGCATTCTGATGAAACAAGGAGATGGCAAAACTGATCGGTCAGTCGGGCAGAGAAGTCATCATAGGCAGAGAAAATGAAAGCCTGGAAACTAACACAGAGAGGCATACAAGAGCTGTTTTGTACATGTGAGTAGGGAGACAAAAGTCATATGGAAATCTTGTGTAGAACTGAAGCTCCTTGAAGTTATTGTATTTTAGATTTTGACTTGATTTCCCCAAGAGCGTTTAATAAATGCTTGCTGCATTTCATTTAATGAGAGATTGCCATCAATCATGAGACAAAAGGAATATCTTGGTTTTTTTGTTCAGTTGTTTTTGTTATGTCCAACTCTTTGTGACGTCATTTGGAATATTTTTTTTTGCTTTTTGGAGGGCAGCTGGGGTTATGTGACTTGCCCAAAGTCACATGGCTAGTGTGTCAAGTGTCCAAGGCCAAATTTGAACTCAGGTCCTCCTGACTCCAGGGCCGGTGCTCTATTCACTGTGCCACCTAGCCGCCCCCATTTGGGATTTTCTTGGCAGAGATACTGGAGTAATTTGCCATTTCCTTTTCCAGCTCATTTTACAGATAAGGAAACTGAGACAAACAATTAAGTGACTTACTCAGCAGCACACAGCTAGTAAGCATCTGAAACCAGATCTGAACTCAAGAAGGGTTTCCTGACTTCAGGCATATACCACTTAGCTGTCCAAAAAGAGTATGTTCTGAGAGAAAAATAAAAGCCTAACATAATGCCTGGTACATCATCATCATCATCATCATCAATGGCATTGGCATCGCTAGCATTTGTATAACACTTTAAAATTTTCTTATGATTTTTTTTTATCACCAAGACCTTGGGGGTGGGGGTAGGCACTGTTATTATTCCAATTTTACATATAAGAAAACTGAGGCAGCAGATGTAAAGTGATTTGCCCAGAGTGACACAATTAGTAAGTGTCAGATTTGAACTAAGATTTTCCTGACTCTAGCTCTTGTTTCTTCTACACCTTCTAGTTGCCTTAATGCTTATTAACTGACTGATTAATTGCACTAAAATGGTATCAAGTCAATCCCCATTAGATTGTTTAGTGTTTTAAATTACTGGACGGCTCACACCTACAAGATTTTAATATAATCAGTTCAGACATATGATATTTTGTTGGCCTGAACAATTATCTTATTATTATTACCTCTTCTTAATCTGCCTATTGCTCAATCTCTTCTCAAACCCCCTTCTAAATTTGCTCATTTTGTATATAATTCTCTCTTTTTTTAATATTAAAAGCTTGTTTTTCATATTATAACCCAGCAACAGCTGAGGCTTCAGAAAATGATTTGCCACTGAAAGTAGGTGTTACTCTTATGAGAAATTTCACCTCTCAAGGCCTGAGTGTGTTGTTATACAATTATGAAGCACTTCAAATTTTATAAAGTCATAGAATTTTAGGGCTGGAAGGGATCTCAGAGATAATATTAATTAGATAACTAATTATTCCAGTTAATATTTACTTGTTTAGGACCATTTTCCTGTGTTTCAACCCAGTACCCACTATGTGCAGAGCATGTAGAAGGCAGTAGGGATATGGGTGAAAAAAATCAGACTTTACCTCAAGGAGCTGACAGTGCTTGGGATCTTTGATCCTTACTTAGCCTGACCAACAAGGTGCCATAAATAGGTTGTCTCAATTTTTATCTATTACACTCTTTTTTCCTTCAATCACTTGCCAGTCTATCTTAGAAATAAGTTGCGTAATTATGGCATAGTATTCATTGTTCATCATTTTATTCTGTTTTTCTTTATCCCCCCAAAATGAAAGATGATTGTCATAAAAGCCTGACTTTACTTGATTCCGCTTAATATATTTCCTCCAGGTAATAGTATTTCAACTTACCCTAATTACTTCTTCTGATCATTCTGCTTTGTAAATGTTTGTATTCTGGCAGGGATGATGATAAAGCAGATAAATCAGGAGAGAAAATGATTATCTCCATTAATCATCCAAGACTAATTTAATGACCACAGATGTGATTGTCAGCAGCAATAATGGTTTTTGTATTTGATGATAGTCTAGGTTTGGTAAACTACTTCATTTGTTTTGAAGTGAGGAAGTCATCATTCTTAGAAAACATAAACAAAGTCATTTAGACAATTTGTTGGTCTTGATTTTCCAAGACCTTTGCTTGTTTGGACACAACACTTGGCAGGGCTTCTCCAAGATGATAAAATAATGAGCCTGTGCATATGACTTTATATAGTCTCTCTGCTTTGTACTCTAGCAACATTCTGAGTGAAATATTACTTACGAAGCAAAAAGAAATAGGAAGGAAGGTATAATATTTTCCCTGTCCAAGTTCACAGATTCCCCTGACATCTTTCCATAGATACCTTAGAAGTCTATGAACCCCAGGTTAAGAGCATCTGATTTACACAGATATGTAGTATCGGCATGCCCAGAGCATCCTTGCATTTCTGTCTCCAGTGGTTTTGTAGATAGGTAAGTTCACACAAGCAGCCCTTTCTGTGCCTTTCTCTAACAAAAAGCAGCATGTCTTGAGGCAGTGTGGTGCAGGGGAAAATATGCTGGATTTGGAATCAAAGAACTTGGGTGTTATATCCTGGTTCTGTCACTGGTTAGCCTCGTGATCCTTGGCAAGTCTGTTAACCTCTTGGTTTCCTCATCTCTAAAATGAGGGGCTTAGACTAGATCTCCTCCAAAGGCCTTTCTAGGATCAAATCCATGCTCTTGTGATCCTTGTAATCCTTGTGTATTAACTCATAGATAATGGTGCCATTTCCACACACTAATTTGACAAGAGTTGCTTAGCATTTTGAGGGGTCAAGATGCAAACAATGTGCCCAGAATCAATAAGCAAGCAGCAGATTTCAAATTATAATCTTGCTCACTTCCACTGCTATGATAGGACATTTCACAAGACAACATGACCATTGTCTATAGCAGAGGAATCTTAACCTGGTGTCCATAGACCTCCTCCCTGATAAATTTCAAAAGATCTTTGAACTAGGATGGTGGGAAAGTACTTGTTAATTTTTACCAGTTTCTAACCAGAATTTATCATTTCCTTCAGTTACTTAGAAACATCCTTCTGAGACTTTGAAAGGCACCTATGATGTACAAAAAAAAAGATAAAGAATCCCCAGTTTATGGATGTGTAAATTTTAACTGAACCAGAACTATTGATAGAGGTGGACCTTTTCTTCAGTCCAGCCCACTGTGCATTCTTCCTCTACCTCCCTAACTTCAGAATTTAAGGTAGTACATGACTTCCACTCTGAGTCTGTAAGTATTCATGCCTTGGCTTGAAAGCATGTAACATAACACTACCCCTAGATGTAGTTTTTGCTACACTGGGCATAAGAAGTGCTAGTTATGACCCTGATTTGGGCTATTGTTGCCATTGGTCTCCCTATTTCTACTCTCCCCCCTCTCTACCATTCTTCACTGCTATTAATGCCATCTTCCAAGGGTCTGGGTCTGACCAAGTCCCTCCAATGCTTAAAAAATTTTTGTCTATTAGATAAAACAAACTTTTGAGATTGGCATTTAAGTGGATTGTCATCCACTTCCTTGCTCCAACCTACCTTACAGATATATTTCATACTACTTCTTTCCCTGCACTTGTATTCCAACCCAAGTAGACTATTAGTTGTTTTCCAAATCTAGCATTACTTCTCTTGTCTCTGTGTCATCATGCAGGTTTCCCAGCATGCATCTCTAAGAATTTTTATCTGCAAGGTTCTGCTCAGATTGCTCTCTTTTCCAAGAAGCCTTCCCTGACTCCACCAAACACCCACGAGGTTATTGATTCTCTTTCCTTCAAATGTCTTTTATTTACTTATCTGTATGCATTTTGTATCTCCACACACAACTCCCTCTCCCCCCAGCCAAGAGAAAGAAGGCTATTGGAACACAAGTTGTTGTATTTTTAATTTCTGTATCTCCAGTGGAAGAGGCAACATGTCTTGTTGTATACAAGGCCAGATCCAAGCCCTGCCTTTGATACATACTGGTTGCATGACACTGGACAAATCACTGAATTTCTCTGTGTTCTGGCAGCTCTCTAAGCAGGTGCTGATATGTGTAGGTGGAAAAATTTTCCTCACTGGAAAGTTTCTTAAGTAATGTCAGGTAAAAACAAAACAAAAAAAAAACAACCCATTGCCTAAAACAGCGTCTGGCGTACAGCACATCTTTAATAAATGTTTTTGGTACTGAATTAAACTGAAAGACGCAGTTTATAAAAATAATTTGTAATAAGCAGTCTAATAAAGAAGTAGGGAATTAGGATAAAAGTATGCAGTTAAGAAAAAAATGAATAAAGATAAAAGTTTGAGTATGTCATTTAAAAATAAGTGTATCACACATTATTTGAAACTTTTGGAAAGTACCAATATAGCATTCATGGAAGCCTCACTTCCTTCCCTTATCCAAAGATTTTATTTTTGTTATCAGTATGCAGTTTGTTATCAGTTAAGCAGTAGATGCTTCAAGAAGATCACCATAATCTTTCCTGACAATCCCACAAAAAGCTCACATAGAACTGACCACAAGGGGTGTAATCTCAAGCCTATTGCTCAATCTCAGGTTTTATTCTCTCCTCCCTGTCAGTTCTTCAATTCCTTCCTAGCAGTTTAGATGTAATTACAAACATCTGGTAACACTGATTTCCCATCCTTCCCTTTAGTTTTGCAGTGTTATCACTCAGGTTCCAGACATTCAGTTTAGAAGCTAGCTTTTATTGCTCATTTAGCAGCAACAAGGCAACTTTCAAGTGCAATTTGGGTACTGGGGCGCACATGCTTTCCACCAGCCTGGAGGCAAGACAGACACAGAGGTACTTCCTAATTTCCTTCTTGGGAAATGCAAATACATTCCCCTAGAATATATTTTTGAGCCACCTTTCTGTTTTCTCCCACTGGGGAGAAGTGAACAGGCTATTTTGGTATGTATTTAAAAAATGTTATCTTCTACTTCTTTTCATTTGGTCCTATCACACACATGGATGTGTTAATTATTAAGCAAATGGAGTTCCCACAGCTTTCCTCTAAGGCATGTCGCTGGAGGTTAATGAAGTGACTCTGTGCAGGTGCATTCTTGGCCTACTTCAGTGAATATTCCAAAAATTTACAGTATATTGTGCTTAGCACATGAGGTTAGAATCCAGATGCACACATATCCTCCCAACTTTTGACATCTTTAAAGAAACACTGTATATAGAATTAGTGGATTCTGGAGCCAAGATGGCATCAGGGATGGAGGGCTGGGTTTGATGCCAGAAAGGCCTGGGTTTAAATCTTGCTTCTGATAGATACTGGCTGTGTGACAATGGCAAGTCACTTAGACTTAAGCCTCAGGAATTAACACTGCCCCCCCTCCAAGAATTCTTTAAATTTACGAATTACAGATGTTGCCAGAGTCTCTGTCTGTTTCAAATATGTGATTTATATCACTTTGATTTTGAATATCCTCCTTATGGCATGCCATCAAATAAGACTCTTTTAACTCTGGCAGGATGCTGTCTCTTAAAGGACTACCCAATCAAGTAATGAAGATGATGAATTTTAAGACTTTTCCATTTCCAAACATTTTTATTATAGATGCCTTAATCTCAAGATTATCAAGGTTCTTTTGAACTCAAAAGATCCCCTTTATCAAAGACACTTTTTGATCAAAGGGAAATGTTGGGAGCACCTTCTTAAATCTGAATTGGAACAAAGCCATTGCAGAAGGTCATGAACGCTTACAGACAAAGAGGTCAAGAGTAATTTTTAAACTAATTTTTACTCATCTTTTTTCCTAATATTTGTCATCAATTATTTTCTTGATTAATTAAAGGAGAAATAGCTTATTAGCATGAATTTAAAGTAAGTGCTGCACAAAGGGAAATGAAGTGGTGCATTGTGGATATAAATGGAATATGACACATAACAAATAAGGAACTATAAAGAAGGATGTTATCAAAGATTTCTTGTATGATCCAAAACAGTTGTGGGCTATGTCTGTGATGGTAAATAGAATAACCAAAAGGCAAAAGTTGCCCAGGTTTGGCAAGTGCAAACCAATAATCATCTACAGCCTTGGAGGGGGTCCATCAAACTGAAGAGCTCATAGAGCCATTTGACTATTAGAGCATAAATGTTTCCAAACATTCTAATTAATATTTTTTTCTCTTACTACCATAATTTGAAAAGATTCTTTTTTCTCTTTGAAAGGGGATTTTGCTCTTCAGTTGGCTTTTTATAAGGACTATTTAGGAAGTTCTCCCTCAATCCCCCTCATCCAATAGAGCAGTCCTAGGGGGCAGGGGATTGGGAATAATCATAGAACTTCAATTTCCCTGTTCAAATTTTCCTTCAACAAATAGTGAAAATCTACAGGAAAACAAGTAAAAATACTAAGCATCTGGATAGTGTTTTGAGATTGGAAGCATATGTTCATAACTTTTCTTCTTTCCCTTTCTCAGCAACACTTTTGGAGAGGCAAGAATTAATATCCTCTATTTTATAGCTGGCAAAACTAAGGTTTTGTGCCATGCTCAAGATCATAGAACTAGTAAGTGAAAGAGTGCAAAAGAATCTTCTTAAATTCAGTGCCTTTGCAACTCTTCATACCATTCTGCCTTTCTTTAAAGCTCAATCACTTGAGGACAGCTAGGTGGCGTGGTGAATAGAGCACCAGCCCTGGAGTCAGGATGACCTGAGCTCAAATTTGATCTCAGACACTTAACACTCACTAGCTGTGTGACCTTGGGCAAGTCACTTAACCTGAATTGCCCTGACTTCCCCTATCCAAAAAAGAAAAAAAAAAGGTAAATCATTTGCCAAGATAAGCAGCTGCCTGAATAAAGTTAAACAGCAGCAGAGACAATTCTGTGATCTTCCTGTAACTGTGATTGGAAATCTAGTGCTTATTGGCTTCTATGAGGCATGATGTTTACAATTAGTTTAGTCATTTTGTAGGTTTGTTTTCCATTCCAAATGCCTGCTAAAGTAATCAGAATCTTGTACAAAAAAGAATTATGTGAATTGGAGCAATTTATGTGTTCAAACACGGCAGATCCAATACAAGTTGAGTTTCTATTCTTTAATCTTAATTTATTTTGCATTCATTTGACAAGAGGTGTGGTAACAGTCACACCTAGTAGTCTTTAGCCCTATCAGGAAGGCAAAGATCAGACTGGAACTGAGAAGCACCAAGAATGTCAGTGCATTTTAGAGGAACTAAAGTCACCATCACCACAATAATGACAATGTTGACAGGACACCCTTATGTAGAGCATCAAAGCATAGTCTTTCTGAAACTCTGGTGAAATGGGTCCTGGAACATATTATCAACCCCATTTCACATATCTTGGAGTCAAAGATTTTCATTAGAGTCTACTTTCCTGTGCTGCATTGTAATATGGAGGTGATCTTGTATTCTGAAATTATGCACTGTGGTAGTCAATCCTATAAGGTGGTAAGACTTTGGGTATGGGACCAAAAATGGATGATGTCTGTTGTCCAAGCACTAAAGTGGTTAAATTCTGAGAGTTTCAGCTCCAGTTTGGTAGCAGTCACTCAGCTGACAATCATTTATTTTTTAAGGGCTTACCATGTGCCAGTCACTGAGGATTCAAAGTAAAGCAAAACAGGTATAATCTATATCAGATTGCTTGCCATCTTGGGGAGGGGGAAAAGGAGGGAGGGAGAAAAGTTTGGAAGTCAAAAATCTCATAAAAAATGAATGTTGAAAACTATCTTTATGTGTAACTGGAAAAAATAACATTTACAAATAAAATAACTGCAAACAGTTTTTTAAAAAGTAAAGCAAAAAAATAAATTCCTTGTCTTAAAGGAATATTTATTTTAACAGGATATAATGTGCCAAAAATTATACATACAAGAAATATCTATTATACATAATAAGTCACCTTAAAAGGAACTGTTAGCAGGAAGGGAACTAGGGAAAACTCCTATAGAAGATAAGATTTTGAAGGAAACTAGAGTTTGATAAATTCTTTAACCAGGGAACCTCTGGTAGATTTCCACTCAGCTGGCTTTGTGATCAGAACTAGTAGACAGAGAACCTTATGCTGATTAATTGAAAAATTCATGACATTTTGGAAAGGAAGAATAAATAAATAATAAAATTTCAGAGCAAGAAGCAATCAGAGAGTGTCTGATAATCATTTTATTTTTTTATTTTTTAAAACTTATTTATTTTTAGTTTTCAACATTCATTTCCACAAGATTTTGAGTTACAATTATTTGTAACTCATCTTTCCCCTACCCCCACCCCAAAATAGCAAGCCTACTGAATATCCCTTCCCCCAATCTGTTCTCTCTTGTATCCCCTCCATTCACCCCCCCCAACTTTCTAGTAGGACAAGATGGGTTTCTATACCCCAGTACATGTATATCTTATTTCCCAGTTGCATGTAAAAAAACACAATTTTTAAACATGTCTTTAAAATTTTGAGTACCAATTTTTTTCCCTTCTTTCCTCCTCACCCACCCCACTGGGAAGATAAGCAATTCAACATAGACTGTGCATGTGTAGTTACCTGAATCATTTCCACAGTAGTTATATTGTGGAAGACTAACTATATTTACCTCCATCCTATCCCGCCCCCACTTATTCTATTTTCTCCTTTGACTCTATCCCTTTTCAAAAAGGTTTTGTTTCTAACTACCCTCTCCAAAATCTCCCCTCCCTTCTATCTTCCCCCTATCCTCTTATCCCTCCCCCCCCATTTTGTGGTAGGGTAAGATACCCAATTGAGTGTGTATGTTACTCCCTTGTTAGGCTGAATTAAATGAGAATCAGGTTGTTCCATTTCTTTCACCTTCCTGCTCTTCCCCTCCATTATAACAGTTTTCTCTTGCCTCTTTTATATGAGATAATTTACCCTAATCTATTGCTCCCTTTCCTCTTCCAATAAATTCCTCTCTCACCTCTTAATTTTTTTAGATATCATCCCTTCATATTCAATTCATCTTGTGTCCTCTTCTATGTATACTCACATATATATTTATATACAAATACATCCTCCTATATATACATGTATATGTATATATACATTTTATATATATATGTATATATATATTCCCTTCAGCTATCCTCATTCTGAGAAAAAGTCTTATGAGTTACAATTATCATTTTTCCATGTAGGAATGTTAATAGTTCAACTTTAATAAATTCCTTATGATTACTTTTTCCTTTTTACTTTCTCATGTTTCTCTTGCTTCTTATATTTGAAAGTCAAATTTTCTGTTCAGCTCTGGTTTTTTCATCACAATGCTTGAAAGTCCTCTATTTCATTGAATGACTATATTTTACCCTGTAGCATTATACTCAGTTTTTCTGGGTAGTTGGTTTTAGTCCTAGCTCTTTTGACCTATGGAATATCATATTCCAACCCCTTCAATCCCTTAATGTAGAAGCTGCTAGGTCTTGTGTTATACTGATTGTGTTTCCACAGTACTCAAATTGTTTCTTCCTGATAGCTTGTAATATTTTCTCCTTGACCTGGGAACTCTGAAATTTGGCTATAATATTTGCAGGAGTTTGCTTTTTGGGATCTTTTTCAAGAGGTGATCAGTGAATTCTTCCAATTTCTATTTTGCCCTCTGGTTCTAGAATATCAGGGCAATTTTGCTTGATAATTTCTTGAAAGATGGTGTCTAGATTCTTTTTTTGATCGTGGCTTTCACATAGATCAATAATTTTTTAAATTATCTCCCCTGGATCTATTTTCCAGGTCAGTGGTTTTTCCAATGAGATATTTCACATTGTCTTCTATTTTTTCCATTTGTTTGGATCTGTTTTATAGTATCTTGATTTCTCATAAAGTCATTAGCTTCCAATTGTTCCAATCTAATTTTGAAGGAGTTATTGTCTTCAGTGAGTTTTTGAAATTTCTTTTCCATCTGCCCAATTTGGCTCTTTAAAGCATTCTTTTCCTCATTTGGCTTCTTGGGCCTCCTTTGCCATTTGAGTTAGTCTGTTTTTAAGGTGTTATTTTCTTCAGCATTTTTTGGGGGGTGGGGAGTCTTTTTTAGCAGGCTGTTGACTTGCTTTTCATGATTTTTTTGCATCATTTTCATTTCTCTTCCCAATTTTTCCTCCACTTCTCTTACTTGATTTTCAAAATCCTTCTTGAGCTCCTCCATGGCCTATAACCAATTCATATTTTTCTTGGAGGCTTTTGATGCAGGAGTTCTGACTTCACTGTCTTCCCCCAGCTCCATGCCTTGATCCTTTTTGTCTTCAGAAAAAGATGCTATCATCTGTTTGTGCTTCTGTTGCTTGCTCATATTGACAGACAATTACTTGACTTTTGAGCTTTTTGCCATGGTAGATCTCTGCTTCCAAAATGAAGAGAGCTATGTCCTAAATCACTGTGGTTTTTGCAGCTGCCAGAGCTATTAGATGGGCACCATCTCTACAGCCCCCACACACTCTGGCTCACTGGTCAAACACCCTAGGACCACCACCCAAGACTGTGATCTGGATCCAAGCAGGTCAAAGCAAGAGAGATTGCCCTCTGAGCAGTTGCTTGGTCCCCATACAATCTGCAGGCCAGGAGCTCCAGGAGCAGCCACATGGCAGCAACTATAGCCACCACACCTCTGTGGCTTCTCACTTCAAGGATAGCAGTCAGACTGCACTAGCCTGTTTGAACAAAGTTCCACACTGACCTTTTACTTTGTCTTTAGCATTTGTGGATTGAGAAGTCTGGAAACCGCTACAGCTGCTGGTGATTTACTCTGGTGAAGTCTGCTCCAGCTGCTGCTGGTTAGGGCTACCCTGGCACTAAAACCATGGCTCAAGTGGGCTCTGCTCCCAGCTAGCTATGATGGACCCTTCCTTCTGGCCTGCCAGTCTTCCTTCAGTTGGAGATTTGTTTCTCTCTGTCACTTTGTGGGTTCTGTAGCTCTAAAGTTCATTTTTTTACATGTATTGGAGGAGGTTAAAGCCAGAGCCATGCAGAAGTCCTGTTTCTACTCTGCCATCTTGGCTCCACCCCCAATACTAATCATTTTAAAGGAGCTTAAATTCCAGCCCACTGAGTTAGCAAGCAAAATCGATAGTTGTCAGATTCCTGACTCCCAATCTTAGGCTGTTTCCACTACCGTAAGCTGTCAAGCCATATCTTTGGTAGGATTTTACTCAACTCATAGTTGTTTGTTCAGAGAGGTCTTCAGTTCTGGCATCCATCAACACAATGAAATCTCCATGTATGAAATAGCAAAAATAAACTCAAATGACAAATACGATGAGACTCAGAGTGATTTCATGACTTGCCCATGATTAGATGGTTAGTAAATGACTGGAGCATAGTTCTTTTGCCTTCAAGTTAGGTGTCTTTCTGCCAGGCTAAACTGTGATGATTAACCAGGAGTCTTTTCTTTTGATCAGGGCTCTAATATCATTCCTCTACACTGACCAAGTTCTCACTTCCCTTATCTTTAATACACTCTGGGTCACATAGAGAGAGAATTTGAAAGTAGCAATATTTGGGGTTAGGCAATGGAAGAATAACAAGTCAATAATGATTTATCATAATAGGATAAAAAAATCAACCTGTGCTTTCTCATAATTGGACTTCAGAGTTGCAAGGGGCCCTACACCTAATCTAAGCAGGTGGATGGATAGAATGCTAACCTCAAAATCAGGAAACCTTGAGTTCAAATCCTAAATCAGACATGTATTTACTTATGCTTACTGAGTGACTTTGGGCAAGTGACTTAAATTGTCTCAGCCTCACTTTTCTTATCTTTATGGGGATAATAATAGAACTTACCTTACAAAATCATTGTAAAGATAAAATATTTTAGGGGTATCCTGGTGACTCAGTGGATAGTGTAATGGACCTGGAGTCAGGAAGACCTTATTTTAAATCCTACCTTAGACATTTACTAGCTGTGTGACCCGAGGCAAATCTCTTAAACTCCATCTGCCTATGTTTCTTCACCTATAAAGTGAGAATAATAATAGAACCTGCCTCCAAAGGCTGTCAGGAAGAACAAATGAGATAATATTTGTAAAGTACTTTGGAAACCTTAAAGTGTTATATAAATGTGGGTCATTATTATAATCTGTTCTAATGCTCATCTTTTGTAGATGAAGGAGGTTAAGAAACTTGCCTACAGTCTTACAGAGAGTAAATGATAGTCTAAGAATATGAATGCATATCTTCTAGTTCCAGTGTCATTATAAAGCTAGTGTAGTTCTTTGTGAATCCTGGAGGCTTGCATCTCAACTATGTAGTCCTAAAGGGCTTAGTCTTTATGAAATATAATGAAGTTTTGGTTCATAGAACAGAAACAGAATTAGTTGGGAAAATAATCCTTCAGGATAAGGGTCATTCTTTAAAGATTCTAAGTTTCCCCCCCTGTTGTTCTTGTTCAGTCATTTCAGTGGTATTCAACTCTTCATGACTCCATTAGAGTTTTCTTGGCAAAGATACTGGAATGCTTTGCTTTACCAGAATCCTTCTCCAGCTCATTTTATAGATGAAGGGACTGAGGTAAACAAGGTTAATTTATTTGCCCAGGGTCACACAGCTAGTAAGTGTCTGAGTCCAGATCTGAACTCAGGAAGATGAATCTTCCTGGCTCATAAGGGAAAGAAGTGAAAACTTCTCAGGCTATACTCTAAAATCTAGTAAGCCTTTTCATGGGAAACAGGCCCAAGTTCCCCTTCACCAGAAATCACATGACTTAAAAGGACTCAAAACTAACTCAGAGTGGTAGGGAGTCACCCCTCTCCTCAGTGACACCTCAGCATAAGATATGCCAAATAAGGACAGAAGTGCTTTCTCAAATGTACATTGGGTGGTCTACTGTTTCCTTGTTCTGGTATTTGAGGTAGATTGCCACACTTAGATTGTGCACCTTACTTCCAGCCAATGGAAGAAAAGGGTCAGAAGGGGGTGGGGGAGAATTCCGTGTTACGACTTTATAACTTCACCATTGCCTTTTGTAAATTGCTTCTCTTCCCTATTTCTCAGAAGATGGGGTTGCCCTTTCTCAAGATGGTAATAAACCATTCTTTTCTGCTTCCTACCTTGAGAAGCCTCTGTGTGTTATTTGGATAAGTGTTTCTGTGGCACACAGTTTTGGGGTGCACACACACAATAAGAGTCCTAGGTTTCCTCTTCTGCAGTGGGCTAAAGTATAAAGCTCACGTCAGGGAAATTCCAAACCCTGTAAATAATCAGATCTTTAGCTGACCTCAGGACAGAGGCCTCATATGTCCCTACCAGGTCAACTCTCTTTTAGGCAACTATGAATGTAAATCTATAAAGTTTAGAAAGAACCAGATTAAATTTAGACATATAAATCAGTTGTTACTTATAAAACATATCAAAGACTTATAGAATTGGAAATGATTGGAGACATTATCTGTTAGAGTGCAACCCTCTTTGCTCCATACATCAAGACCCTGAAACCCAGAGAGATTGACTTTCCCAAAGTTATACAGCAAGACACAGGTACACACAGACCTGAGGGTGTTATTTGCTGACTTCTCATTGTCATTCACTTATATCACCATGTTTGTTTCAACATATTACATTCTCTTTTTAAATACCAAAAAAGGTCGTGTTGACTATAGGAAGTCTAAGAAATGTTGACAGCCATCCTTAAGCAACTCATATTTGCAAGTGTCACTAGGTATTATGGTTTGTCAGCTTGTTGATTGTGTATCTCCCTCTTCAGTAGTATAAAATTGATTCTGAGTTGAATTTAGTATTTGAATTTTTTATCATAGAATTATTTTATTTAACCACATTAGTTAACAAGTCTAAAAACTATTTAAATATCAAAATAAAAAGAGTAATAGAAAAGAGATATGGAATTTTTATATTGTATTCTTATTCACACTACTATGGTTTTTCTTAATGGGAACTATATGTTAAGGTTCTAAAAATAAATATCTTACAATCTGGACTTATAATTAAAATAGAATATTAAACACGAAAGCATCATAATTTCATTGAAACATCCCCCAGTTTGGATTGAGAAGTCACTTCCATTCTATACCTTTTTCTCATATCACTATATTTTAATTTCCAAAATGATCTTTCAGACCTTAAATTCTTAGATTTAATTTTTACCCAGAAATACAATTTCCTTATCTACATTTTTAGCCAACATTTCAATGAATTTTTCTACCTTGTTTTCTTTTTATTGTCTCAGAATGAAAATATCTCTTTTAATACCATCAAAATCATTCTAATGGGAGCATCTCAAATATGAAAATCTTGTTTGACATCAACAATACCAGTGGTTTTTGTCCTTATTGAACTCATATGTATATATGTGGTATTGTTTACTGAGACAATAGAATGTGTAGCACCAGACTACAGTCAGTCATTCAACAAATCTTTATTAAGCATACTATGCGCCAAGCACTATGCTAATCAAGAAGGAAATGAAGAGAATGGGAAATAATAGAGATGTGGTGAAAATAGAAACAACAAGGCTTGGCAAAAGATTGGATATGTGGAGTGAGTGCTAGTGAAGTACTGAAGATGACCCTAAGATTATGAACCTGAGGCACAAGGAGAACAATAGTATCTTTGAAAGTATTAGGGAAATTTGGAAGAGGGGAATGCTTACAGGGAAAGATGAGAACTTTTTCTTTAGGTCCAGAGAGTCAGAGATTCCTGCTTTCACATGTTAATGATGTGAGACTAGAGTTCAGGAGGGAGATTAGGACTAGACAAAGAGATTTGGGAATCATTTGAAAAGAACTGCTAGTTGAATCAATGGAAGATGGTGAGATCATGATGAAGTATGGAGGAAGAAAAGGTCATAGTACAAAGCTTTGAGGTATATCTACAGTTAGTGAATGTGGCCTGGATGAAGTATTCAGACAGGAAAAGAACCAGGGGTGAACAGTGTTCTGAAATTTTTGAAAGAGAATATCCTGGGGAAGAAGGTAATCAATAGTGTCAAAGACTGAAGAAAGCTTAAAAAAATGAAAATTGAGAAAATGCCATTACATTTGGAAATTTAGAAATCACTGGTGACTTTGGGGAGACCACTTGTCAGTTGGATGATGTCAGAAGTCAGACTGCAAAAGGTTTGGAATGAATTGAAGGAACAAAAGCTAAAACAGTAATTATAGTTTTCTCAAAGAGTTTAGTCAAGAAGGGGAAGAAAAGCCTAGGATGATAGCTAGCAGGGATAATAGGATCAAATGAGATATTTTTTAAGGATGAGGATTGCTAAATGGGGTGCTTCCCTTCCCAGTGGAACTCTAGTGCATTTCTGTCTAATGGTAGCTATTGTACTTAGGTAGTCATGGTGGAGATGAGGAAGGCATGACCATTCTTTACAATGATTTCTCTCCTCAATAATGTCTGTCAGGGCTGGACTGGAAAGAAGCTAGTGGGTTGGGGGCAGTACTCTTCCCAAGGCTTTGGTGTGGAAGGAAGAGATAGTAGCAAAAGGTTACTGTTTAGTATGAGATGAGGAGACAGAGGAGGGAAGAAAAGAAAACTTCCATTGTTGAATGGTTTCTTTTTTTTTTTTGGTGGAGTATGAGGAGATATCTTCAATTGAAAGGGTAAAGGAAGGGATTGTCATAGGAGGCTGAATGGAAAGGTTTGGAATAGCCACTATGACAAGTGGAAGACTGAGTCAATTAGGAAAGAATAAAAGGATTGCCTTTCTCATTGAGGGTCCAGTGACAAAAATTTGTAATGGAGTGTCAGCACGGTTTTGTGATTTTCTCCAGCTTGGCTCAACAGCATTTGAATAGGAGTGAAGATGGTAGGGCCAATCTTTCATAGTTCTTTGATTTTGCCAGTATGGGCAATCCCTTCACTGGTGCAGATCATAATCCATTTGTCCTTATGCAATGTGACCCCTGCCTTGTCTTTTCGTAAACCCTCCACAGATGATATAAGCCATGTACTCTCTCTTCCCTCCCCCCATATGTATATGTATATGTATATGTGTGTATGTATATATATGCATAAGTACATACACATATATAGTGAGAGAATCTATGTGTATACATATATACATATAAAACATGACATTGTAGTCTAAGGACTTAAAACAATGAAGATAAAAATACAACTCTAGATTTTTCATCAACAAAAGTACAAGTCTCATACCCTTTCTCTATCCACATACTAGAAAATTAAAGCAATTGCCTGGTTAAATCGGCATAAAGTGCTCACCTTCAATTATAAGAGGTAGTATGAGGTAGTAAAAAGAGTACTGGTTGTGATGTCAGAGAATCTTAAATTGAAATCCTCTCCTTAGTCACTTATTACTTGTATGACCCTGAGTAAATCACTTGACAATCTCGGGCCTCCTTTTCCTCACCTACAAAATGATGGCCTCTGAAGCTCATTCCAATTCTTGATCTCTGATCTGAAGACCCTATACTTCTACTCTACAGTCTTGTAGGGTTTTTTTTTTCTTTACATTTTAATATTCCAGTATTTATTTTTGCCTATAAATTAGTAAAATTAAAGTTACTGCTAGGAAAAAAAAAACAACTTCAATCCTAAATCTAAATTTTAATCTGTAGTAAGTTCAGGGAATCTTTGTCATGATGAAAAGTGAGTGATGTACTAAAAAAAGAAAAAAGAAAATTCTCAGGGCATGCTGGGTTCAAGGATCTAAATCGCAGAAAGTTTTGACCATGAAATACCATATGAAGGAGAACCATGTCAAGTTTCCTCTCCTTTTTTTTCCTTGTTAATTTTTGGCTGTTTCTGTCTCCCCAAAGTGACCTATGTATCTAAACTGAAATGAAACTCTCTAGAGCAGCAGTTCTCAACCTGTGGGTTGTGACCCATTTGAGGGTCGAACGACCCTTTCACAGGGGTGGCCTAAGACCATCAGAAAACACATATTTCCGATGGTCTTAGGAACTGAGACACCGCTCCTCTATCTGTCTCCAGGCAGGTCTGCCCACATGCAGATATGCCCACAGATGAGTGTTAAAGGGTCCCGGTATTAGGAAGGTTGAGAACCACTGCTCTAAGGGTTCTAACTCTCTTTTATATGTCATGAGCCTTATTGACAACTTGGTGAAGCCTATCTATCATTCTCATTATAATATTTTAAATTACATAAAATAAAATAGGTAGGATTACAGAGGAAATCAATTGTATAAAAATATATAAAAACAAGTTAATAGACCCCTGTTCCAGGAGAACTTCTCCAAATTTGGATGAAACCTTAGATCTTGAGCACTCTATGGGAAGGGCCATTTAAGGCTCTCTGTTACGCCCTGAGTTTAGAAATGTAGTGGTCACCATAAAATGTAAAAGTTTAAGGTTAGGGATGCTCGAGATGCCAAAATACCAACATGCTGGGTCCTGCCAAATGAATTCAAATCAAGCCTTCTCTCAGCCAAAGAAAAGCAAAGTTTATTAAAGGTTCAATATAATAGGTAGACTCTTAAGGAGTCCCAGTATCAGCTTGTATTGGACAAGCAGGCCAGAATCATCTGACATAGAGTGAGTCTGCACTAGATAATTCTTGGCTTCATGGAGGCAAGATGGATCTTATATACAGAAAGGATGTGGGAGGAATCTAGGGGTGGTCTAGAGGAGGAGTTTGGGGAGGGTTTTCAGGAGGAGTCAAATGAGGTCAGACTCCAGTAATGAGAGATTAAGGGTGGGAAGTAGCTGGAGGCTACCTGGAGATGACAGACAATGGAGGGCTAGGCTAGTTCAAGGGTAACAGATTTGGGCATAGATATTTTGGGAGGATCAAGGGTGGGAAGTAACTGGACAAAGGAGGGCTAGGCTAGTAACAGAGATTTGGGCCAGACGTGTAATGAAAGTCTTATGGCCTCAGGCAAATGCCTCATGTGGGAAGATTCAAGGAGAGCTCAAGGGGATTCCCAGACCCTATGCCTCACCAGGAATACAAACTAAAAATGACCCTCAGCCTGGAAACCTAGATATGTGTTCACATAGAAATGTGTAGATATCTGAACTTTCATGGCAGCAGCTTTCACAAGGTCTTTCTCAAAAAATGAAGACAAGGAAGGATAGAGGGAAAGATTTTTTAAAAGTTACTGAACTTGGAAAGGGTCATCATCAGAGAAAGGGGGTAGATAGGCCCTTATGATTGTAAGAAAATCAACATAATGAGTCATATTTTTTCAGGTTCAAGTTTTGTGATTTCCTGCCATCTGTGGCTCTAATTCCTCATATGCTTTAATTATTATTCCTGCAATCCAAGGTGGTCTTTGGTTTTTATTGACTAAAAGTAACTGGGACATTGATGAAGGACCTAATCTGCACCCTTTGATTATTAAGCCAACGGTATGTGTACTCTCATAGTATTTAATTTCAGGCCAAATTTTTTTTTTAAGACTGAAGGAAAAAAGTGTTTTGAATGTAAATTACAGCATACTTGGATACAGTTTGCTCCTATAGACCTGCTTTTCAGGGTTTTTGTGATCATAAGCACAAATTGTGATGTGTTATATTTCATTTATGTAGAAATTATCAAAGGCTTTATATCAAGAAACAGCTATGACTTCTATTAGCAATTCATTAATTCCACTTCTTTAAGAAATGATAGTTTTAGTTACAAAGATGTACAAAAATAGCATTTGTTTTATTTAAAACATTATTACTATAGAAATAGAGAAGTGTGAAATATGACATGGTATCAGCATATTATTATAAAATGTGGCTGTCACATAAAAAGGGATTGATGCACTGGGAATCTAAGTCTCAGTTAAATTTCCCTACACTTAGAGAGATAAATACAGGCATAAGTCTTTTGTAAAAACAATATTTAATGACTTAGTTGCTTCAGCTGTCTAAGAGCTATGTTAGCCTCACAGAAAGTATATTCATTTCTTTTTCAGTCAACCAAAGCATTTTTATGCCCTGGGTTAACAGAAAAATAGCATTTTCAAATGAATTCTAATAAATTATCAATAATAGCTCATATTTATATAACAGCTTAAAGTTTACAAAGCACTTTTCCTTCTAATAACCTTGAAAAGTAGATAGTAGAAGTAGAATTATTCCTGAGATGAGAAAACATGGTGGAACCAAGCCTTGGACCCAGGTCAGGGTGACAGATTTTCAGCTGGATGAGTACTCATAAGTCATTGAAGTTCAACCTTAGGAAATAGATGATGAACTGAAGCCCAGAGAGGTTACCGTTTCCAAGATTACACAAGTAGAAAGTTATATAGCTAGAATTTAGACCCAAGTCTTCTGATTTTAAATACAGAGCTCTTTCCACTATGCAAATGCTACGGACTTTTTCTACTGTATTCCCCTAGACCTTACTATATTCTTTGTGTGTATATGTATAACAATATAATATGATGTGGCATGATGTGACATGATGTGAAGTGATACAACGTGATGTGACATGACATAACATAACACAATATAATGTAATATATAGGAATAAGACAGTGTGGCATAGTGGATAAAAAGCTGGCCTGACATTTAGGAAAATCTCACCTATGCTACATTGGCAGGAAGCATTGTTAGGCAACCTGAGTCACAACTTAGTAACTTCGGGTTTTTGAGGAAGGAAGGGGCTGTTTTGCATTCAGATGGCTTTTGATTTTATAGCCTTTTCTATGTCATTTTTCAACCTTATATAAAGGTTTCCAGGTCCCACTTTTTGTGTGTGCTCCTTTCTCCTTTCACGGAATCCTTTGGGCCTTGAAAAATACCCCATAAATTAAAGAGACTCCCCCAGGTACTACTTTTAAAAATACCTGCTCTCATCTAGATGCTCCTTAAATTTGAAATTTCCTTTTGACTTTGGACTGTCCAAATTCAGGCTGCAGACCTTCACCTAAGCCAGGGCAATCAAATAAGGATATGCTTTCCAATTGTGTGCTGAAGTACTTATAAAGGAAATCCAGGTATTTTACCATGGAGAAGAAGCCTTTCAGGAAATTGTGTGAATTGTGAGGTGGACATTTTATTTTATGGGGGAAGAATTGAGTTTTAATGAATTGCTTAATATTACATAATTTTTGTCCTGGTAATATACTCTGATTGTGGAGACCAATGTCCCTTGGTGAGAGGGTGGCTTTTTCTTCTCCTCCTCCTCAAAAAAAAAAATCTGTATCATGAAGGTATACAGCAGGCAATAAGATGTTGTTGGCAGTTTGCACTAATTTGGGAGGGAAAAAACTCCCAAGTAAAGAGCAATTTCTCCTAGATTATCTAGATGTAAGCCAAGTTAGTTACATGATAGTGACTACTTGTTAAATTTTTTAAAAACTGCTTTTTAGAAAAGTGATATTTTTCTGAATCATGGATTTTCTCATTATTTAGTTCAAACCAATCTTAAAAATACAAAGTAAACACATTCAATAATGTTAAACCATCTTAAAGAACAGAAAGCACAGAGAGAGAGAGAAAGAAAACCCTTAATGGCTTACGAAGCCCTTTCTTCCTCAAACCCTAAAAAATAACTAGCCAAAGAATTATTGCTCACATTTTATTAATGCAGAAAGTGAGACTCAGAAGGTGACTTCTATAGCCAAATAACTAGCAAGTAGGAAGACTGGAACTCAGACCAAGTTTTCTGGACTGCTAGTGCAAGACTTCTCTGTGTCTCTTAGCAACCTGTCTAGGAATCTCTTGTATACTGATGAGAGCTAAACAGCCTGGACTAAAGGAAATGGAAATAGGATGGAATGGTGCCCAGTGATGAGCAGGAAAGAGATAAATGGAAGTAATGGACTATTTGATAGTTTGCACAGTACAAAATTAACAATGCAAATAATACCCTGATAGGACATTACATTGAGGAGCTAATAGAAATCAAACCCTCAGCCATGCCTCATTTGTTTGTCTTTGGAATTATTTGCCTTCCCTCACCACCTTACCCCATTAGCTTCTGATGTTCTTTGTAGAAGTTTATGCCAAAATCACTGATCAACACTTAGCTGGTATTTACATAGTGATAGACCATTGCTTGTGTGTTTTTTTCTTAATGGTGGAACTGGTTATGCACCATAAAATGCACCATGAAATCATTGCAAATCTTTGAGTTCTGCTCTAACAAGGGATAATTTCAAGGTTAAGCATCTCTCTTTCCATCCCCAAATGCCATCTAGTTTTGGCTTTGGGTTAAAAAGTAAAAATTGCCCCTAGACAAAGGAGTTCTTACCCCATGGTCTATGAATTATGTTTTCATTTTTATAATTGTATTTTTGAGTGGAAAAAAGGTTTCTTTTGCTAACCTAAGTATTCAAAAACTTTTTTTATTTTAAGGAAGGGTTCCATGTTCTTCACCAATATGGCAAAAAAGTCCATCAAACACACACATACCCATTTAAGAATCCCCATCTTAAACATGACAAAGCCTTGTCATAAATAGAATTTAATATCTTCTTTTGTTTCTTTGTGTTGAAACATCTCATGCAACTACAGAAAGACAAAAATAACATTTTCAACCCCCAAAAAACATTATAATTAAAACACTGACATTGTATTTTGTATTGCTTTCTATGACCTCAAACTGTTTTCCAGAACAGCTTAAAAAGAATTTTTTTTAAAGATGAAAAAATAACAACAACTGTAACATGTTTTGGTAATGTATGATTAAGGATCTTGGAATTAAAGAATTACTTAATAATTAAAACCAGAAAACAATCCTTAAACAGGTAGAAAGTGAGGGAAAAAGGAAGGGAGGGAGGGAAGGAGGAAGGAAGGAAGGAAGGAAGGAAACAAGGAAGGAAGGAGAGAAAAAAGAAAGGAAGGAAGGAAGGAAAGATTAATAGATGGATGGAAGAACATGACAGGCACTATGGTAAGCAATTTACAAATTTTATCTCAATTTATACCCTCACAAAAACACTCTGAGGTAAGTGCTATTATTATCATTTAACAGTTGAAGAAACTGAGGCGGACAAGTGGTGAGTGACTTGCCCAGGATCACACAGTTAGCAAGTGTCTGAGACCAGACTGCCTCCCAGTATCCACTGTAACACCTAACCTGCCTATGAACAAGTCATTGTGTGCTGAGGATATAAGGATAAAATGAAAAAACACAGTTCTGGACTTCAAATAGCCTTATAGAAGAATATCACAATCCCTAAAGAATCATGAAATCACAACATCTTAGATCTAGAGGTAGAAATGAGTTCATCTAGTTGAGCCACTTTCAGAGCTCTTCCCAAAGTACCATTCATCACCACTGAGTATGACTTAGTGAGCTGTGAAGAGATGCTTAGTCTCCAACAGCATATTTCTAACACTTACATATAAGAAATGGTACAAAGGATTTCAGTGAGGAAACGTGTGATCATAATGGAAAGTAGGGCAGTCATGAAACTAGAGGGAAAGATAACAGATGGGTAGCCCAAGTGCCACCCAGTCTAGCACCCATACAATGTAAGTACAGTGGTACCTTGACAAAGAGAGCACCAACTTACGAGATTTCTGAGATACAAGCTGTCACTAGATCGATGTTTTTGCTTTGAATTGCGAGCCAAAATGTGAGGTATGAGATATTGCTAGTTGGGAACGCCACAACCCAACTCCCACCCAGCATCCCGTGCCTCACTGATTCAGTCCACGTGTTTACCTTACCTGTGAAGAAAATTTAGTTAAGTGAAAGTAAAAAAGATATTGTAGCAATTAAGTTCAGGGATAAAGTGTAGCATTAAGAATATAGTGAGTAAGTGAACAAAGGTGACCAAAAGAGCACGAAACAAAACTCCTCTAACCTCCTCCATTTATCTCCTCCACCCTCCACCTCCACCAGTATCTTCTGTTAGCTCAAGTTGTCTGATATCCAAGGTAAATATACACTATACAAAACCAGTTTATTTCTTTACATTCTTTTTTATTATGTTTTATACAATATTTGTTATTTATAAATACTTTTTCTTATTTAAAAACATGTAGCAAAAAAAATACCGGGGTGGAATTTTGGGGGCTGGAATGGATTAATGGCATTTCAATTAATTTCAATGGGGAAAATTGATTTGATATATAAGCAAATTGATTACAGGCTCAGTAATGGAATGAATTAAACTTGTAAGTCACGGTATGACTGTATACTTAGAGGATAACCTCCATCACCTTGTGTCCCATCACCTTATGGGACAAGAATTGTCCAGGATGAGAAGAAATAGGTCATAATCCTCACTGATGGTGGGAATATTCGTTTATGAGATCATGAATCCACTGAACTATCATACAGAAAGACTAATACTGTCAAACCATCAATGTCTTTGGAATGAAAGAACCTGGATTCAAATCTTGCCTCAGATTTGTAAACCAAGGCATCATGTAACCTCCCTGAGCATTTGTTTCCCCATCTGTAAAATCAAGGTGTTGGATTTGATGATCTATCAGGTCCCTTTTGCAAGATATAGCATCCTATACTGCATGAATTTGACCTCGGGGTTCAGTTTTCTTAGTGAAAAAGTGTGTAGTAAGCCCCTCATCTTAAGAATGAAGAAATGTGTGATATATTTCATTCTTTCTTTTGTCTTCATGAATTAGGTAAATAATTAATGTATCTGAGTCATCACCCAAAGGTGGAAATGAGCTTTCTTTATTTTTCCAAAGGCTTCTGAGGAATAGCATATCAATTCTTTGCAAACAGTCTCATTTTGAAATCAGAATATTCCATACTTCCAAAATGTAGTTATGTGCCCCTTTTCCTCCCCACAGTAAGTGACTTGAAATATGCTAAGAGGCTGAGAGACAGAAGAATACTGGAAATATAGTTATAAAGGACAGAGCTAAAAGAATCCTGAAAAGGAATGCAGGAAGGAGATACTGTCAGATGGAAATGAAGGTCTGTCAATGTGGCCAGGTATTCAGGAGACCTATTTATTATTACATTTTCCTTGTTTTATGTGCCAGCTTAAAGAGAGAAGAAGAGAGGGAGGGAGGAGGGGGGGAGAGAGAGAGAGACAGAGAGAGAGACAGAGAGAGAGACAGAGAGAGAGAGATTGATCCCTTCTTTTTATTCCACAAACCAATTCAGCTTTTCATTTTTTTGGTGTGTGTGATTATATAATAACTTTTGTCCACGTGAAAGATAAAACCTACTCTTCTATTCAGTCATCCACAGCTATCCTGCAGAGTTGGTAGGAGGGGAAATTTAGCCTTTTTTAATTAATATAGCAGTAGTTTTTCATCCTGCCTTTTCTTCTGTTTTGTTTGGGTGGCATTATTACTCTTCCAGATCATTTGTTTCCCCTCAAAAATTACACCTCAAAAATGAGAGCTGATTTTCTTTCTTCTGAAGGCCCATATATCCAACTCAATGATATTGAATATGTCTCTTTTCAAGTCTTTGGGTTTCAGATGTTTGGTGTAAGACACAGGAAAGTTCAGAGCAGTTAGGTGGCAGAGTGGATAGAGTAACAGGCTGGTCAGGAAGGAGTCAGAAAGACTCAACTTTGTGGGTTCAAATCTGGCCTCAGACACTTACTACCTGTGTGACCCTGGGCAAGTCAACTTGCTTCACCCTGTTTGCATTAGTTTCTTCATCTGTAAAATGAGCTGGAGAAGGAAATGGCAAACTACTCCAGTATCTTTGTCAAGAAAATCTGAAATGGGATCACAAAGAGTTGGACACAGCTGAAGCAAGTTGCTTTTCTTTGTCCATCAATCAACAGGCTTTTATTAAACATTTTCTTTGTTGTAGGCTTCTCCTGTACTAGGTCCTAGGGATAAAAAAAGAAGGAAAACTATCTCCAGGAGCTCACATTCTAATTGGTAAGATAATATGTACATAAACTGGTATGTACTAGATAATTTCTGGGTAAACAGTTTTGTATTAGAGGAATAATGTTACTGTTTTATGGACTGAGGAAATTCTTTTTGCTGCTATCTTTTATATGACATTTACTTCTCTGTTCTGATTAATAACATGCACAATAAATAAATTTAATTTAAGTTCTCCTTATCCACATTTCAGTTTCCTCAGTATTAATCAACTCACTGTTCTCTTTGGTTACTGATTTTTTTTTTAAATTTTCTTCTAAATATGATATAAACCTGCTGCTGGTCAGTCAAGTCCAACCTTTCATGACCCTATTTGCCATTTCCTTCTCCAGCTCATTTTACAAATGAGGAATTGAAGCACACAGGCTTAAGTGACTTGCCCAGGGTCACAAACTCTAGTAAGTGTCTGAGGCAGGATTTGAACTCAGAAAGATGAGTCTTCCTGACTTTGGGCCCTGCACTATCCACTGTACCACCTAGCTGCTCAGTTTGTGCTGTAAGCATTAGTTTAACTTCATGAATGTCCAAAAAAGAGACTGTAGGGAATTAAATTGACAGAGTTCTTTTTGTGAATTTAGGACTTTTAGAAATGTGAAGATACTTATTGATATTCATTGGGGGTTTTATCCATATTTATGATTCCTCCCATGAGTTAAGTCCTTTTACCAATAGAGATGGACTGCTTTTCTGCCGCTTATTTTCTTAACGAATTGCCAGAGACCTTGAGAGGTAACAGCACTAAGAGCATTTGTCAGAGGATGGATTTGAACCCAGATATTTCTGATTCTTAGGCCATGTTCTCTATTCACTAAATTACTGAAGCCTTTCTATAGGTATATGGAGAAGGAGGAAGAAGGAAAGAAGAAAAAACAACAACTACATGTGTTTATGTTTTTATTAAAGCATTTTAGGTCAGTATAATTTTTTTTCAGGCATGATAACCCAGCTGATCTAAAAAAGAAGTGGTTTTTTAACTGTTTTTTTTTCTCCAGCTGTGGTGATGGATTTGAGCTACTCTCCATACTCTCTCTATTCCCCACTGTGATCATAAATCAGGCTTTTCCAAGCGTCAGTATAGTGATCATGGAAATGAGCAAAGTTAATCAATCTATGGAGGAATTGAGCTTTTGATCTCGTTACCATTATATTGGTCTATATACAATTGAGCCCAAGACATCAAAAATCTTATTTATAACAGCCCCTTTTTCCTGATCCCCTGGTAGAGTATGTGAAACACCTAGAAAGAAAGTGAGTTCTTCTAATTAATGTGATTAGGTCAGAGGACATTTCCAAATTCTTGGGTCAATTTTGTGTGTGTGTGTGTGTGTGTGTGTGTGTGTGTGTGTGTGTGTGTGTGTGTGTGTGTGTGTGTGTGAATACTGGCCTCTGGCTTCCATATCTGATATGTAAACACTCAAGAAGCAGAACCTGGAAAATAATCTATATAACAACTAGTAGAAAAGAAAACTGTTTAGAAAATATTTAAGATCCTTCATCACTGGAATGACCAATCACAACTTTAAAAATCTGATGATGAAGCAGGCTTACTGCTTTTTGATAGAGGGACTGTAGGTACAGATTGGAATGCAGATTTTCAGGCATGACCAAAGGGCAAATTTATTTTGCTTGACTGAACTTTTTTCTTGCAAAATATGGGCTCTTATGGGAGAGAAAGAATTTGAGGTAGCATAAAGACAGAGATAAAATAAAAAAGGAAAGAGAAAAGTGTCAATGAATCATGTTAAAATACACAGAAGACAGCAAAAGGAGATTTAAAACAAGCAGGGCAGTGTAGGTACTATCATGTTGAATTGAATAGTTACTTTAAAAAACGTTACATAATAGACATTCGTGATTTCGTATACAAATTATCTGTTTTCTTCGTTCATGGGGATACTCTTATTTATTCATATGTTTCAATTTCATAATCTTTATATAAGAACATTTGAAAAATTGCCCATGATAGTAATCCAAATTTAAATTGTTGGTAGCAGGGGACTTTGGTTTGGATCTTTCTGAAACAAGCCCTTGAGCGTTCTTTCTATACCCATAAACAAAAGCAAAGTGGAAATTTACAGCATTCTTTGTGATCATTCTGTAAAAAAAATAATTTTAATCTCTATTAGCTATATAACGGACACAGAACTCTTGCTATAGTTAATGTCTGTTTAATTGTTTTCTATTAGGTAGAATTATTGCTTCCATTCTCCATTCAATGTTGAGCGTGTGAGAACAGTATTCAGTTGTAGCCTATTATTTTTGATGGGTTGGGGGAAGGAGGGAGTGAATATTTTACTTTGTTTTTGGTCCATTCCTAATTGTGTGAATGACAGCTTCAGGTGCTCCAATCTGGATGGCAATACTTTGTTCACAAATGATTTCAAATAATAGGGCATCAAGTTCTTTCAAGATAATCTCTTACAACTATATCCTAGCCTGAACTGTTTTCTAACATGGAAACATTTGTTGTAAAAATGTGTCCTTGAGTTTTCAATTGAAATTAAAGAGTTCTTCTTTTCTAACACACATGAGATTGAAGTGAAAAAAACTCAAAGTTGCCTATGTGTTGAAAGAAACTATCTCCTTTCCAAGTAATCTTGTCTTCAGCTCTTTAAAAAGCTTAATGTAATCTTGAGCTTGAGCTGTGACAGAAATAATACATGTCAAGGAGTGGACTGACAGTATTAGACAGTCCTCTTGGCTGCTAATGAAGAAAAAAAAAAGGAAGAAGAATACTGAAAAGTGAAGTAGGGGAAATGGTGCACTCTTGAGGTAAATATCCTTAAAACATCTTGAATCCAGCCCCTTCTCTCCACTCACGCAGCATCTGCCTGATTTCAAGTGTTCATCGCTTCTCACTTGCATTATTGCAATGGTCTCCTAATTGACCTTAGCTTTCAGCCTCACTGTCCCCTGTCCAATCCATTCTCCACTCCGAATTGTTATTCCTAAAAAAGATCTGACCCGATCACTCTGCTACTCAGAAATATTCGTTAGGTCCCTGTTGCCTCTAGTATGAAAAGCAAAATTTTTGTTCTATCATCTAAAGCACTCTACAGTCTTAACATCCTACACCTGCCTTTCCAGTCTTTTTTCTTGTTTTTCTTTCATGCACCATTGATTTTAATCAAACTCACCTGCTAGTTGTTCCTCATATGTGAAATTTCATACTTGTGTCCAGAGTCATTATGCCTTGTTTAGAATATGGTCCCTTCTCACCTTTGTCTTGTAAAAACCCAAGCTTTCTTCCAAGAAGAAAACTCGGGTAAAATGCTTTAGCTAAGCCCACCAGCTGTTAATGCTCTCTCCCTTTTGTAATTACTTCACCTATACTTCATATGCACACGTATATCCTGCTCCCCAATCACCCTCACCTCCGCTGACTCACCCCCCACCAGGCCAGGCACTATTTTGTTTTTGTATGCCCATTCTGCCAGAGTGCCTTGTACTTAGTCAAAATTCCACAAATGTCTGTTATATTGATATGAATTTCATTATCCTACAAGGAGCAAGTACATATTTTAATATAGTGAATCATTTTAATTTTGGTTAGTTTACAGATGTGAAGACCAAAAATATTCTTGGTCGTGGTGATAGAGTAGATGCCATATTTCTAAATGCATGTGGACCAGTTGAATGAAATAAAAATGGCAGATGCAATCATATTCTTTTCAACAATTTTATTAATGCATTTTGTTTTTAATCACTTCACTTCCTGCTACATCCTTTCTCTCCTGCACCCATCAGCTAAGTTACACCATATTTCACACGCATTGACCCCCCACCTCAAGAAAAAAAAGGAAAGAAATTGGGCATTGCTCTTAGAACAGGGTTCCACAATAGAGTAACAAAAGGCAAACAAGCTCTAATTCCCTTACCATTTAGCTTCTTCAGTAGGTAATTTTATACTTTATTCTTTTAATATTAGTGTCTTCCCTCTAAAATTATCCCCAAATATCCTACCTCTATCATGTTTACATGTAGTTGCACAGCTGTTGTCTCATTTATTGGACTGCACTGTGAGTTACTTGACAGTAGGGACTGTTTTTGCCTTTCTTTGTATCTCTGTTGCTTCACAAATGCCTAGCACATAGTACATGCTTATGCAAAGTGGGCATTTTCTTCACACAATACAATCAGACCAATTTTGTGGTCTTATAGATCAAATGAAATGATCATGTCGAAAACTGCAGAGAAATAAGAGGAAGTAACTCATTGTTATACAACTCTTTATAATGTAGATAGTGGGAGTATTATTAACAATAAATCCCCATTTTATTGTTAAACAAACTGAGGCTCACTCTGGAGAAGTGGTTTACCTAATATCATATAGATATTGTTAGAATTGAGATTTGAACCAGCCTTTCCTGATGTATAGTCTAGCATTCTTTCCACTTGCTGACTCTCAAAGTCTGTAGTGAAACATTTGCCTTCTTCTTCATGGTCTGATGCCCAGAGATTGTTTTAAACCTTTACTTGAATGCATGTATATGAAGAAATGATGCTGATTTCTCTTATGTTGCCTTGAAAGTTCAGTATCTTTTATGTATGCTCAAAATAATTTCTGCTCTGAGAATTCCAATATCTTCTCTTGAATACAGTAAAACACACTTGTGTGATTTGAAAATTCTGCCCTTAAAGACACTACAGATTCTTCAGATTTTTTCAGTGTTTGAAATTATTACACAACCCAAAACGTGTGAGAATGCCTTTAAGGATTCAATTGGAGAGAGAGAGGGAAGAGACCATTTTTCCATTCAACCTTGTCAGGAAAGCTCTTGGAATTGACATTAGAACTTATTTGGCCATATGCTAATTTGCCAGCAAGAGTCAACACCAGCAGAGCAATTGTGTTAAAAACCAAAGTCCTGTTGGTATTATTACTACTGTAAAGTAGAAAGTTTTTAAAGCCTTAGTGATATGAATCAAGGAGTGAATCTCAAACCACTGATATAATTTAATTAAAAATGTATATTCTAAGCACCTGCTGACTACATAGAAAGTACTTGTTATATACTGAAGATTCAAAGACAAAAAAAAAAAGACTATTCCGGACTGAGAGCAGTTTCCACCATATTCTGCTACCATATTTTGCTACATACAAAAAAGAATGTGAAACAAGATAAAATGTGATGTGGCCAAAATAGAAATACAAAGAAATGTTCTAAGAAATTTTGAGGAAAGAGGGATAATTTCCAGCTAGTAGGTTCAGAGAAATGTTTATTGGAGCAGGTAACCCTTGATATGAGCCTTGAAGGAAAAGAAAAATTTTAGCAGGCTTGTAAGAATGAGTGGATCCCAGGCATAGAGTGCAAAAAGGTGTAGAGGTGAAAGTATAAAATGAGATTGGGGCCCATCTGATTAAGGAGGTTCAGGATTCGTGTAAATGTAACACTCAGCACTTCATAAGATCCAATATAGTTTATTTGGAACATAGGCAAGGGGGAAGGAAGCCAGAGATAACAGAGTAAAGGCGTAGGAATAGTAAAATAAGAGCAACTATGATTTATATATATACATATATATATACACATACATATCCACAATAATCACCCATGTGGGGAAGTACCAACACCTGACCACCCATCAGGGTCCCACTCAGCACAGGCAGGGCCCCAACTGCATAGTAGAATATATCTATACATATTTACAGTCATCACCAATGTGGGGAAGCACCAACACCTGACCACACAAGCTGGGGAATCCTCGGTACAGCCATCAGGATTCCACTCAGGAGGGTCCCAGGCAGGATGTCTTCCTCCATGGGTGATATTCCAATTTGGGGTCTGAATATTACAGTTTAAGTAGTGCTGAGAACAAAGAAGGCATACTGCCACATGTTTTTTAGCAAGCATCATCTTGTGTGAGGCTGGGGAGGGAGGCCAATGCCTCCAAGGCCACCCCCCAAGAGCAATGTTTCCTTGGAATGGCTAGTTCCAGGAGTTGGGCAGTTAACCATATCTCTTCTCAAGGTCCTGGCCAGGGTCCCAGGAGAAATGCAGCCCTCATGTTCCCAGGATTTTCTGTTCCAAAACAACTTAGGGTAATAGAAAGGTCTTATTGAGTTAGTGCCATGGTTTGTATAATCTTATTCCTTACAGAGGGGCTTACCTTGCCCCTTTATTTTTGGGGCCTAGCTAGTAGACAATTTCAGTTAAAGAAGGGGAAGCCTTCCCACTGAAAGGAAACACTGTGAAATCAATCTAGCGAGGTAGATGGAACCCTGATTGTGAGACTCTTGAGGAACTGGCATTTCCAGTAAAGGTTTTTGAGCAAAGGAGTAATATGGTCAAGCATGTGCATTAGGAAACTTATTGTCATATAGCTGTGTGAATATGCAGGAGAGACTAAAGCAGGGAGAATAGTAAGTGATGACAATAGTTTTAGGGGCAGCTAGATGATGCATTGGATAGAGCACTGGGCTTTGAATCAGCAAGACTCATCTTCCTGAGTTGAAATCTGGTCTTAGAGACTTACTAGCAGTATGACCCTAGGCAAATCACTCAACCCTCCCTCCTCATCTGTGAAATGAATTGGAGAAGAAGAAAGCAAACCACTTCAATATCTTTGCCAAGAAAATGTCCAGAAATGGGGTCATGAACAAACATGACTGAAATGACACAGCCACACAATAGTCCAAGTAAGAAGTGATGAGGGTCTGAGCTTGGGGGATAGCCATGAGAGTGGAGAGGAAGGGATGGTTGTCACCTGAATCAGGACAATTATCAACTAAGTTAAACATGCTCTAAGTTTTCCCGAGAACCTAAGGTGGTAAGATCTGGATTGTGTCCAAGAACAAGGATGCTTGCATGTTTATATCCTTTAAGAAGTCTGCATGTAAAGCCTCATGAAGGGGAGTGTTTCATTCATTGAGTTTGTATCCCTAGCAACCAACACAGTGTCTGGCAAACAGCATAAGCTTAATAAATGCTTGATGCTTGAGTAGCTATATGATATGCAGGCAAAAGCAATGCCAGGAATTTGTGCACCCTAGATATTGTTTGAAAATGACACTTCCCGACATCTGGAAAGTGAGCCTCCTGTCTCCCCAAGATGCCTTAAATATTCACTGTGTCACATCTGACTTGCCAGCCTTCAAATCAATACCTGTTCTTGGGGACAACGAAATATTCTGGCATTAAATGGATGTGCCTTTATAAAAGAGAACAAAAGGCATCCCTCATTAGATGTACAATGTACATTAGATCTAAATGTTGTACCCTATACAACAGGATCCTCCTATTCCCAGTTCTAAGTGGAGGTACTATATACATGCAAATAGATATGGATATAGATATAGCTATAGACATATTTGGAGCACATGAAATTCATATGTTATATATACAATACATACATGCGTGTTTAAATGCATATTTGAATGTATATGCATGTGCATGTACAGATATGTTTGTACACAATTATATATATATGAAGTTTATGTTTCTGTGTATATATGTGTGTGTATGTGCATGTGCAGTCATACATGTGTAGGTATATTTGTATGTATATACATATGTGTTTACATAAATGTGTACTCATGTACATTTCAGGGCCCTGGTGTTTTACACAAGGATATTTTCCCCTAGATTGAAATTGGCGACCTAGAATGTAGAAAGCAAATCATTATTACTCTTTTCCTACTCCCTAGAAAAGTGTTCCCTTCCTGCCTGTATTCCCCAAACACACACTTGCTTGTCCTCTGACACTCAATCCAGAACACTCTAGATTTAACATTGAACTTGTAGTTCTTTATAACTGCCTGTGGTCTAAATGAAGTGTAGGATGGCATTGCTGAATTGGGATTCTATTTTTGTTTTTTTAAATTATTTTTTATTGATTTCTGTAGTTATTTTTAAAAATTATGCTATTGTCCATTTTGGTGGCCTATTTTATAGTTGAAATCTAAACACTTGATTCCTTTTTTTATTTTAAAGAATATATATCACTGTAGCAGACGTGCCTTTAAGAAAGGGAGATGGGATGGAATATTATTCACTCACCAAGCAATTGTTAAATAAATCTTATATTCTAGGGATTATGCTGGGTGCTGAGTTCTAAGAGAAAAAACAATCCCTATTCAGAAGAACTTGCATTCTTCTGAGGAGAAACAATGTCAAACACATACAAAATCAATGAAAAGTCTGATGAGGGTGAGGGCATTTAACTACAGAGGGCATCACAAAAGACCTTTAGGAGGTAGCATCTGAGTTATGCCTTGAAACAATATCAAAGAATTCTCATATGGTAGAAGTGACATCTGAGACAGTCTGTGCAAAGTCAGAATTAAAATGGAATGACATATAAATATATAGGGAAGAGGGAATGGCCCCATTGACTTGAACATCAACATCAAGAAGAACATGCTGTGAAAGGCTTTGAATGTCAAAGAAAGGAGTTCATATTTATCCTAGAGGTAATAAAGAGCTACCAACCCTTCTTGGATAGTGTAGTGGATGTTAGACCTCTACTTTAGGAATATCAATTTGAAAGCTCATGTAGGGGTATCATTTGGATGGAAAAGAGATTTGCAGGGAGACCAATTAGCAGGATATTATAGTAGTCTAGTCTGCAAAAAGAGGTGGTAATAATCTGAGTTACGGTGGTGGCATTGTGAATCAAGAAAAGGGGGATGGATGGATGGATATGTTCTAAGTTTGAATTGACAAGGCTTACCAATGGATTGGCTATATGGAATGATGGAAAGGGAAGGATAGATGATACTGAGACTATGAACCTAGATGACTGGAAAAGTGATGGTTTTTCTTTTTGTTTTTGTTTTTTTGCAGAACTTAGAGAAGTTGGAAACTGTAGAGGGTTTATATGAGAAGATAATAGGTTTTATTTCAGATGCATAAGATTTGTTTAAGATCCCTGCAGTGTGTCCACTTGAAAATATTCAGTGGGCAACTGGTGGTGCAGGACTGGAGTTCAGGAAAGAGACTAGGGATGGTGTTATGGGAATCGGAAGATCTTCCCTGTCCCTAGGCCCTTTGATAGGCTTAAGTGACTCTGAGAACCTTCCCTGATTTGAAAATATACTCTGTCCCATAATAGGCTGAATGTGGTCACATAGAGCCTGTGGTGAGAGGCTTGTTCTTTAGAAATGCCCATGCCTTATTACTTTGTGATTGGGCAGTGGGTCAAGAGGGCTGTGACATTCTATGATCCAGGAGAAGACTATATACACCCTGATGTGAGTTTTTGCTTTAGGACTCACTTTGGAAAGAGTTGTGTGATTTGGCCAGATGAGACTCTGGGTAGCTGTTGAGCCCCCTGGCTTTCAAAACCCAGATGTTGATGCTTCCCTCTCTGGTAACTAACTAGGTATGGATGTAATGGTCAGGCGACTGGAAGCCCGTCTGCTGACCTGTTTCTTTGTCTGCTTGTAATTTGTGTTTGTATTCTGTTTGTATTCTCTGAAGTTCAGAGTGCTGACTTTTCTCCTTGAACTAGATAAATGATATATGTTTGATTAAAGTAAGATTGTTAACCCATTTTGAGTTGCTTTCCTTTGGAAAAGCAGATCTAAGAACCTGTGCTAGCAGCCATCCTGGGTATGCTAGGGTGCTCGCTGATGGAATTCATCTGCTTAGAGATAATAACTAAACCAATAGGACCTACTAAACTGAGAGAAGATGATGAGAAGGAAATAGAGAGAAGAGGGGGGAAGAGAAAAAAGGTCTGTGACATCTACTCATAGTGGATGGCCAAGTATTATAATCCAACAAAATAAATTGAACAGACAGATGAGTAGGAGAAAAACAAGGAAGAGCGTCACAAAGAAATAAAAGAGAGTATCCAGATGGAGAGGGTGATCAGTGCTGTCAAATGCTACAGAGATCCAGAATGAGGGATAAGAAGAAGCTAGTGGATTGACCATTTGTGAGAACATTAGTAACCATGGAGAGAGCAGTTTTGATTGAGTTGGAATGATTCAGGGTTGGGGTTTGACAAAGCATGAGTAGCCATAGGACATAAGATAAGGGATCAATGGATTTAGGTTCATCACCTGTTTAGTTGGTAATTTGTAGGATTAAGATTAGAATGAGATAAAAGTGAAGTCATAGTATAGGTGATGACCTAGAAGAATAGTAAAGAATGGAAAAGACTAGGTTTAGGAGGAGTAAGGTATAGGGGCACATGGGTATATGAAAGATTGGGGTCAGATAGAGAAACTTTTTTTTCTGCTTTTTGGAGAGGGGAAGGTAGGGCAATTGGGGTTAAGTGACTTGCCCAATGTCACAAGGCTAATAAGTGTTAAGTGTCTGGCTCTCACAGTGTGCTCACTATGGAGAGGTTCTGTGTAATTTCACATGTTCAACCTGTATTTGATTGCTTGTCCTTCCAGTGGGGGTGGGTGATGAGGGAGGAAGAGAAAGAATCTAGAATCTAAAGTTTCATAATCAAATGTTATAAATATCTATCTATCTATATATATGCAATTATTATTATTATTATTATTATTATTAACTACATCCAACTAGAACTTGAGATACACAGGCACTGTGGTTGGGAGATCCATCCTGCCCTACCGAAAAGTCAGAGGGGTGAAGGGGGAAGACATAGGACAGAATAGACTGGGGGAGGGGGGATACACTGGGATGGCTGTTTTCGGGTGGTGGGTAGAGAAAGATGGAGAGAAAATATGTAACTCAAAATCTTGTGGAAATCAATGATGCAAACTAAACTTAAATTAAAAAAAAAGTGTTAAGTGTCTGGGGCTGAATTTGAACTCAGGTCCTCCTGACTCCAAAACCAGTGCTCTATTCACTGTGCCACCTCGCTGCCCCAAGAGAGAAATTTCTGATGATGAAAGTAATATATTTATGGGTGACAGTGAGATCAAAGGTATGACTGTCCTTGTATTGACTGAAGGTCATTGGAATTGAGAAAGCTGATGAATTAGGAAGTCAGAAAGTTTGAAGGGTGTAATAGTAATCTGTTCAGCAGGATACTTAGCACTTAGTACTAAGTG
>CM053583.1:112349070-112383393 GCA_028627135.1 Pseudochirops cupreus
AATCATCCCCCCTCTCATCTCCTTCCCCCCTACTCTCCTGTAGGGTAAGATACCCTATTTAGTGTGTATGTCATTCCCTCCCTAAGCCAAATTCATTGAGAGTAAGGTTGACCCATTCCCTTTTGCCTTCCTGTTCTTCCCTTCCATTGTAACAGTTTTCCCTTGCCTCTTCTATATGAAATAATTTACTCCATTCTGTCTCTCCCCATCTTCTCTCATTATATTCCTCTCTCATCTCTCAATTTCACCTTTTAAGTATCATCCCTTGCTATTCAATTGATCCTCTGCCCTCTGTCTATCTATATCTGTACACATATATACACACACTCACGTATGTATTCATATGCCCACATACCCTTCTATATATAGACATATATGTGTGTGTGTGTGTGTGTGTATATATATATGTATATATATGTATATATATATATATATACATATATATACACATACGTTTACATTCCCTTCACCTATCCTCATACTGAGAAAAGTTTCATAAGTTACAATTATCGTTTTTCCATATAAGCATGTAAATAGTTCAACTTTGATAAGTTCCTAATGACTTCCTCTCCCCATTTACCTACTCATGCTTTTCTTGCTTCTTGCATCTGAATGTCAAATTTGCTGTTCAAGTCTGTTTTTTTCATTAAGAAAGCTTGACAGTCCTCTATTTCATTTAATAACCATATTTTCCCCTGAAACATTATATTCAGTTTTATGGGTAGGTGATTCTTGATTTTAATCCTAGCTCCTCTGACCTCTAGAATATTATATTCCAAGCCCTTTGATCCCTCAATGTAGAAGCTGTCAGATCCTGTGTTATCTTGATTGTGTTTCCATGATATTCAAATTGTTTCTGCTTGGCTGCTTGTAATATTTTCTCCTTGATCTGGGAACTCTGGAACCTGGCTATAATATTCCTAGAAATTTTCTTTTGGGGATCTTTTTCAAGAGGTGCTTAGTGAATTCTTTCAACCTCTATTTTGCCCTCTGGTTCTAAAACATCAGGCAATTTTCCTTGAGAATTTCTTGAAGGATATTTTCTAGGTTTGCTTCTTTTTATGGCTTTCAGGTAGTCCAATAATTTTTTAAATGATCTCTCCTGAATCTATTTTCCAGATCAGTGGTTTTTCCAATGAAATATTTCACATTGCCTTCTATTTTTTCATTTGCTTGGATCTGTTTAATAGTATCTTGACTTCTTATAGAGTCATTAGCTTCCATTTGTTCCAATCTAATTCTGAAGGAATTATTCTTTTGAGATTCTTTTTGCATCTGGAAAATTTGGCTTTTTAAAGCATTCTTCTCCTCATTGGCTTTTTGAGCCTCTTTTGCCATTTGAATTAGTCTATTTTTTTAAGGTGTTATTTTCTTCAGTCAGGTTGTTGACTCACTTTTCATGATTTTCTTGCATCATTCTCATTTCTATTCTCAATTTTTCCTCCACTTCTCTTATTTGGTTTTCAAAATCCTTCTTTAGCTCCTCTATGGCCTGTAACCAGTTCATATTTTTCTTGGAAGCTTTTGGTGCAGGAGTTCTTACTGTGTTGTCTTCCTGTCATTCCTTGCTTTGATCCTTTTTGTCCCCAAAAAAGGAATCTAAAGTTGTATTGCTGTGCTTGCTTTGCTTCCTTTGCTTGCTCATCTTTTGACTCAATTACTTGACTTTTGAGCTTTTTGCCACAGTAGAACTCTACTTCCAGAGAGGAGAGCTTTGTCCCAAATCACTGGGGTTTTAGCAGCTGCTGGAGCTATTAGTTGAATGCCCTGTTTGAAGCCTCCATAGGCTTTGGCACCTGGTCACACATCCCAGGACCTCCACCCAAGACACTGATTCAGGTCCAGGCAGGTTAAAGCAAGAGTGATTACCCCTCAGAATGGTCGCTTGGTCCCCCTACTATCTGCAGGCCAGGAGTTCTGAAGCAGCCACATGGAGGCAGCTGCACAGCCACTGCACCCGAGCTGCTTCTCCCTTCTGAAGGTGGAGGCCAGACTGCACTCTCGGTCTCCCTGTTCCCAAAGTCCACACTAACCTTTTACTTTGCCTTTGACATTTATGGATTGACAGTTCTGGAAATGGCCACAGCTGCTGGTGATCTACTCTCAAGAAGTCCCTCCACCTGTGGCTGATTGGGGCCACCCTGGGGCTAAAACTCCGGGCTCACACAAGGCTAGGCTGGGCTCCCAGTGTGCTACAATGGATCCTTCCTGCTGGCCTGCTGGCCTGCTGGGCTGCCTTCAGTGGGAGATTTGTTACTCTCTGTCACTTTGTGGGTTCTATAACTCTAACATTTGTTTAGAGTCATATTTTATAGATATTTGAGGTGATTATAGAAGGAGCCCACAGAGTTTTCCTGCTTCTATGCTGCCATCTTCACTTTCTAGGTTTCTTTTAGCAATTTGCTCATTGTCAGAAATTTTATGACTTTTGTTGCCACATGAGCCATCAGAACTCGGTGGGGTCCATAGACTCAACAAATTTTCACAAGTCGCCTCAAATACATATGTCAGGTTCAGAGATTTTATCTTTCCCCTTCATCTTTTACTTGGCAGTCTTGGTTTATAGTCCTTTCAGCCTCTTTTATGATACTTTTATTTTATAATTTTCTTCTTAAATCATTTCTTCCTTTCTTTCTAAGAATTTTTAATTGTCCCTAATAAGTCAGAGTTCTATGAGGCATTTCTCTTTGCCTTTCAAAATTTTCTTTAAGCAAGTAAACTATGTTACTTTTCTCATAGATAATTAGTGAGTGCCATCAGCCAAATCTGATGGCCTCCACCATCAGATTGGTCACTGGAATAGTACTTTTAGTTTCATAATCTCCTGAATCTCTAGTCCTTTGTGGCTTCCCTTGACAAATCATGAAGTTGACTATATCCATACCCTGCACCTTGGACTCTCAGTCACCATAGCCCAATTTTATTTGCATTGAAAAATATTTGTTCAGTATGTTGTTGGAGAGTTTTAATAAAAAGATTCGTAAAGATTAATTGAAAGTACTGGGGATGGTAAATCTGTAAGAAAATAAGCTCAGGAGTAACATGATAATGGTCTTCAAGTGTTCAAAAGGTGCACTTATAGAAGAGGAATTGGACTTGCTTTTGGTTTCAAACTATAGAACCAGGAATAAGAAGTGCAAAGAGGCAGATTTATTCTTGATTTCAGGAAAAAATTTACTAATAATTGGAGTGATCCATAAGTGGAATGGGAAGCCTCAGGATATGGGAGGTTTCCTCTCTTGGGAGATCTTTCTCATTTTTTTCCCCAACATATTTTTATTTATTTTATTAAATATTTTTCAATTAAATGTAAGTAAAAAATTTTGACATTAAAAAAAATATTTTGAGTTCCAAATTCTCTTCCTGTCTTGCTGTTACTGTGTACAGTGTTCTCCTAGTTCTACTCATTTTACTTTATATCAGTTTACATAAGTCTTCCCAGGATTTTCTGAAAACATAGTGCTTGTTATTTCTTATGCACAACAGTATTCCATCACAGTTACATACCACAACTTGTTGAATCCTTTCCCAGTTGATGGACATCTGCACAATTTCTAATTTTTTATCACTACAAAAGAGCTGCTATAAATACTTTTGTATATATTGGTCGTTTTCCTTTTTGTTGGATCTCTTTGGGATCCAGACCTCTTAGTGGCATTGCTGGGTCAAAGGGATGCACAATTTTATAGCCCTTTGTTCATGGTTCCAATTTATTCTCCAGAAATGGTTGAAACAATTCACAACTCCACCAATTTTCATTACTCTCCCAATTTTTGCATATTCCTTCTAGCACTTGCCATTTTTCTTTTCTGTCTCATTAGCCAATTTGGTAGGGGTGAGGTCAGAGTTAATTTTAATTTTCATTTCTCTATAGATGGCTTTGATTTCTTCTTCTGAAAACTGTCTTTTCATATCCTTTGATGTTTTATCAATTGGGGAATGACTCATATTGTTATAAATTTGACTCAGTTTCTATATATTTGAGAAATGAGGTCTTTATCATAGAAATTTTATGTAATCTCCCCTCCCTTAAGTTTCTTGCTTTCTTACTGATATTACCGTATTGGTTTTATTTATACAAAATATTTTTAATTTCATGTAATAAAAATGTCCATTTTACATCCCATAATGCTCTCTAAGCATAATGGACATATATTCCTTTATCCATAGGTCTCACAGGTAAAATTTTCTATGTTCTTCTGGGAAATCTTTCAACAGAGACTCAATGACCCCTTCTCAGGTAAGTTATAGCAGAGATTCCTCATTAGGTATGATTTGGACTAAGTGTCCATCCAGTTCCTTTCCAAGTCTAAAATTCTATAAATTTATGATTCAGTTCAATGATGTTAGGCATGGAATTGCAGGACCTGAGTTCAAATCTCAGGCCTGCTATATATTACTTGACAAATCATGAAGTTGACTTGTTGATCTTAATATAAATTGAAAAGCAAACTGAACATAACGGAATCCTGAAGTCTCTTGTAACATTGTCTTCTTTCTGTTCTACTACATACATACAAATACCACTTCTATTTGATGTTTAAGTTCAAAATTAAAATTAAATTTATATAAGGAGCAACAATAATAAAGGTCACTACATTCCCATCCTCAGTGTCTTTATACGAGTGTCCCCGTCTTTGAAGTATATTCTCTTTCCTTCCTGCCCCACAGAGTCTTTAGCTTATGTGTTTGTATTGATTTGTTTGTCATATTCCTTATTAGATTGTAAGTTCCTTGAGGACAGGGACTGTCTTTTTCCACTTTTTGTGTCCCTGGTGCTTAACATGTCACCTAAAACATAGTGGGTGCTTAATAAATGTTTATTGCCTGACTACCTTCAAAGTACAGAGCAGGTGCTACTTCCTACAATGGGTATTACTGATCTCCCCAATCCCAGATGTCAATTATTTTATTTTATGCATACATGTCTGCATATATGCTGTGTGTGTGTGTGTGTGTCTCCATCCTCTAGTACTTTGACAACATAAACTGTTTCTTCAATGTCTTTGGTATCCTCATTACTTCAGGACTACTTTGCTGTCCTTCACAGAGTGGATGCTTGGTCAACCAATGAGCATTTATAAAGTGCCTATCATGGGCCAAAGAGACAAAACCAAATGAAACAGTTCCTTTTCCTTCCTCCTCTAGCTTTTTGAAATTCCAAGTTAACTTTTCACCCTGATGATTCACCTGTTGGAAAATTCTTCTTAAATAAGCCCCACCACCACCCTTACAAGGTTTCGAGCATCATTTAAAATTTTGACTTATATAGAAATTTCATTCAAATTATTTTCTTCATTCCAAAGGCAAATAATAGTTTCAGTTCATATTTTTCCAGTGCCTCAAGGTGCTACTGTAGTAAGCATTTATATGCTAATTCCTACTGCATTTTGTGGCATTTTGAATTGACAGTTCTTTTTAAAGGTGAATATTATTTCAATTAGTTAGAGGTCTACATGGAGATTTGAAGGTCCGTTCTCTAGGGTTTCAACCTCATAGAACAGTATATACTGTGACCTTCTCTTTTTGTGAGCCCACCTGCTGGAAATTGGAAGCAAATGTTCTCAGAACTTCACATGTACATATTGGACTTCAATAGAGTATAAATCAAATTTTCAATTTTCAGAACTAGTGGCATAATGCAAAATTATGTACCCTGATTGCCATTCAGCATCTGGTTCCATTCCCCAAAATGTACTTACTAATCTCCATTTTTTCCTAGGCTTCTATCAAGTCCCTCACCACTGACTCCATCAAGAGATTGTATAATGTTGGAGCAGCAATTGAATGAAATTTATTGAGAATTTTGACAGCATAAAACAAGGCAAAACAAAACAATAAGGTGTCCAAATGCAGCTCTATGCAGATACAAACAAATAGGCCACATGCCAGTTAACATGAACCATTATTAAGCCATTTTTTGCACAAAAGATATTCATTTCTCCTGACCTACAGGGCCTGTGTCTATTCTGCCAATATAAAGTTCAACAACTGATACAAACAATTAAGCACCAATTACATGCAAGACATTGTTGAGATGCTATGGATACAGACATGGAAAAGTATATAATTCTTGACCTCAGTGAACACGCACTCTAATAGAGGGATACAATGTGCATATAAATGTATATACAAAAATCCAACAAGGCTTTACTAAGTACCTACTCTGTGTAAGGCACTGCGGGTAAAAAGACAAAACAGAAAAATAGTCCTCGCCCTCAAAGATCTTATATTCATTTTACTTGGTGAGAGAATGCAACATGTAAATATATATGCACATAATTAATCATTGGAGAAGGGAGAATTTTAACATGTAGGATAGAGGAGGGATTATATTCCAAACATGGAGGCAGGAAAGAGTAGAATAAGGTGAGAAGAGAAGCTAATAGTTCATTTTGGCTGAAACATATTGACATTTCAGTACATTTGAGAATGGGGAATCACATATGAAGGGAGGAAATAATGATAATTAACATGGAACGCTCTAAATGCCAAGGTAAGGAATTTTCCAGAGTAAGGATATCATAATTGTTATATTATGTCACTAAAAGGTGGTTGTTGTTGTTGTTTTCAGATAGGAAGTGAAATGGTGAGATCTCTGCTTTAGGAAGATTATTTTGTCACTTGTGTAAAGAATAAAATGAAGAGGGGAAAGACGAGTTAGACTAGTAAGGAGACAATTATAATGAGTCAGAGGAAATGATGTCTCAACTAGGATGATGGCTACGTAAGTTCTGAGGTGGAGATAGGTGTGAGATAGACTATGGAAAGAGAATTGATAGGATTTCACAGCTGAATGGATGCTGGGGATGAGAGGGAGGGAAGAATCAGAGGATACTCTGATTTCAAACCTAGATGATTGGGACAGTAGTGTTGGGGTTTTAAAATGTTGAGATTTAGGGGTGCTCGGGATCCCAAAATTTGGACATAATGGGTCCTGCCCAAATGAATTCAACCCAAGTCTTCTTTCATTCAAAGTAAAATTAACTTTATTAAAGATTCACCGTATTGGGTCGATTCTTAAGGAATCTGAGCACCTTCATTAGAATGGGACGGGTCTTATATACAGAAAGATTGTGGGAGGGATCTGGGGGTGGTCTAGTAATATGGGCGGGGGGGGTCTAGGGAGAGTCTTGATAGGGCTGGAGTGACTAGAGGTCAGACTCCTGGAACCAAGAGAATAGGATTAAGGGTGGGAAGTATCTGAAGACTACCTGGAGATAACAGACAAAGGAGGTCAAGGGTAGTTTGAGGGTAACAGATATGGGAATAGCAATAAAGGAAAGCTTATGGCCTCAAGAGAATGCCAGATCAAGTGGGAAGATTTTGGGGGATTGCCAGAGCCTACACACCATCATTAGTAGTACCGTTAATAAAAATAAAGAAACTAAGAGAAAAGCCAGATTTAGGGAGGGTCTCCTTTTCCATTAGATTGTAAACTCTTTGAGGGTAGGGATGCCTTTTACCTCTTTCTGATACCCAGCACTTAGTACAGTATCTGGCACAAAATAGACACTTAATAAATGTTTATTGATTGATTGAAGATGATACATATAAAGTTGGTTTTCAAGTACTGGCAAGATGTCCAAGTAAATATAAATCAATCCATCAAGAAGCACTTATTGAGTATTTGCTATGTGCCCACTGATGTACAGAGAGAGAGAGGGAGAGAGAGGGAGAGAGAGAGAGAGAGAGAGAGAGAGAAAGAGAGTTCTCAAAAGGAAGAAAAGTCCTATTCCAGTAAACAATTTCACAAATTGTTATTATTGCTGTTGAGTCGTTTTGGTTGTGTCCCACCTTTCATTACACCATTTGGAGTTTGTTTGTTTGTTTTCTTGGTAAAGATACTGGAGTGTTTTGGTGTTTCCTTCTCCAGATCACTTTACAGATGAGAAAACTAAGACAAACAGGGTTAAATGACTTGCCCAGGCTCAAACAACTAATAAGTCTGGTCTGAGATCAGATTTGAATTCAGGAAGATGAGTCTTCATGTCTATTTCCAGCACTCTTCCCACTGCACCACCTAACTATTCATTTTACAAAGTATTAAATACAAATTAGTGTGGTTGAGAAAATAGATCAGAGTGGTCATTGACTTCCTTGCCTTTATTTGCCAGTCAGTTATCTATCAGTTCTTCATTCGCACCATCTCCTCTATATGTTCCTTTCTTTCAACTCTCTTTGCCACAGCCTTAGTCTGGGCCTTCATCACTTTGATGCCTGTGTTACTGAAATACCCTCCTAACTGTTCTCCCCTTTAAGCTTCCCTCCCTCCAATCCATCATATATATTTCTAAGAGCTATTAATTTTCCTAAATCATTGATTTGATTATGTTCCTTCTCTTCTTAGAATCTCCCCACAACTTCTGGTTACCTGGAGAATGAAGTGCAAATCCCTTATTCTGGCATTCTAGGTCAGAGGAGGGGAATCTGCTGCCCTGGGGACCACACATGTGGCTTTCTGGGTCCTTGGGTATGGCCTTTCAACTAAGTCTAAGTTTTATAGAATAAATCCTTTTATTAAAGGGATTTGTTCCATGAAGATTGAATTCAGTCAAAGGGCAGCTCTTGAGGACCTAGAGGGCCTCATGTGACCTTGATACCACAGGTTCCCCACCCCTGTTCTAGGTCCTTCAAATCTAACCCCAACCTATTTTTCCTGTCATATGTGTCTTCTTAGACATTACCCAGGCTTTTACTTATTCAGGAAAACTTATCTACATTGTCTCCTTCTTTACATCTGCCCAATTTGATTGGGATGCTTTGGTGTTGGATGTTGGTGTGGAGAAGATGAGAGGGAGGTAGAGTTACTGCCACCATTGTGACTCTCCCATTACCCACTGAATGACCCTTTGCACAGGTTATCCTTTATATCTAGAATTCACTGTCCACTTTCTCCTACTTCTTTGAAGTCCTAATTTCCTTTGCTCAGAAGTCATCTATAAACAGGAATCCTTTCTTGATCCTTCTAGCTCTTAGTTTCCCATTACCTTATAGTAATTTACATATACTTATTTGGGCATGTGGTAGCTTTCTTCATTTTTTTAACTTTGTATTCCTACCACTAACTTAGTTCCTAGCATGTATTAATAGGTGGTTACTAAATGCTTCTTGAAGGATTGATTGGTTGACTAATTGATTCACCATCCTTTCCTCATGGCCAGATACCTGTAGCCAATAGACATCCCAGAGTTGTGAATCTTACAAGTCTAGATCCCATGTCAACATAGTAGAAGATGTATACCATTCAAGATTAGCTTATGACCAGTGGAAATGTCGAGGTTTGGGCTTTTAGAGGTGCTCAAGACCCCAAAATACCAACACATTGGTTCTAATGAATTCGACAAGCCTTTTCTCAACCAAAGTAAAACAAAGTCTATTAAAGATTCACCATAATGGGTAGCCTCTTAAGGAGCCTAAGTATTCCTGATGCTTGTATTGGACAAGCTGACCAGAATAATCTGACAGAGACTGAATCTGCCCTACTTTAATCTCAACACCTTGATGGAGGCAAGATGGATCTTATAAACAGAGAGATTGTGGAAAGGATCTAGGGGTGGTCTAGAGGAGGGGTTTGGGAAGGTCTTGAGGAGGAGTCTAAGGAGGATCTTGATGGGACTGGGTCAGACTCTAAGAATGGGCTTAAGGGGGAAGTAACTGAGGGTTACCTGGAGATGATAGACAATGGAGTGCTAGGCTAGTTTAAGGGTAACAGATTTGGTTATAGACATTTTGATAGGATCAAGGGTGGGAAATAGCTGGACAATAGAGGGGCAGGATAGGTTAAGAGTAACAGATTTCGGTCTAGTGATAATGAAAGGCATATATATCTCTTCAAGTGGGAAGATTCAATCAGAGTTCAAAGGGTTTCCCAGAGCCTGTACCCTATCAGGAATATAGAAAGAATCTTGTTTTTCTCTCTAAGCATACTTCAGAGTCACAGCCACATATGGTATCTTCAGTCAAGAAATGTTAACTAAGACGTGCTCTATGCAGAGCACTGTCCTAGCTACTATGCCGGGTACTTTTGGTGCTGTAGGACATGAATCTTTTTCTGGATTATTTTCTCTGGAACCTGAGGCAGAGGGAACATTAAGTGGTAGCCAGCACGTTAGCCTACTGTTCAACCACATTGATTATGGGATTTATACTAAGATGTCATTTCATCTGGGGTCATCATCAGCTGATAATAATAGTGAACTGCCCCTCGACTTTTTCTTGGTAAGCTTTTGTAACACTGAAGAGGCAGCAGTTTTTAGGTGAGTGGGAAAGTTCACACAAAAGGTCTAAATAATTGAACAGAATGCAAAAATTTCTCATGAAACTTCTTTTGTCCAGTGGCAAATACCATGATATCTGACCTTGGACTAATAAGAAGGGAACAGTCTCAGTTGGGAGAAAGTTTGAATTATATAATGTGGCTTTCAAAGACAGTAACTTGACCTATACTGAGCATTATTGGGTTTGTCCTTCATTCTACAAGAGGACCATGACATCAGGGAATGAGGACATGACATACAATTGACTTTGATCTGAGGGAGGGAGGGAGGTGCAAGGCCACCAGGCAGGGACCTATTGTTGGCCAGTCTATGAGTGCCAGAATGAATTGAGAAAGAAATCTAACCAGTAAACCCCAAGTGAATGAGGCAGCTTTCAGCCAACAAAATGTACATTCTTTTGGGCAGAGAACCCTCAGGTGAAGGGAGGGGGCAGGAGAGGGACAGAGAGAATATTTTTTTAATTAAAGGGGCCATCCTGAACTCACTTCTTTTTTTATGGTTAAATTTATTTATTTATAATTTTCAACATTCATTTCCACAAGATTTTGAGTTACAATTTTTTCTCTCCCTATCCTTCCCCTACCCACCACCCCAAATAGCAAGCCTACTGAATACCCTTTCCCCCAACTTGTTCTTTTTTACATCCTCCACCTTCACCCCCCTAACTTTCTAGTAGGGCAAAATGGGTTTCTATACCCCAGTACCTGTATATCTTATTTCCCAGCTGCATGTAAAAAAAACACAATTTTTAAATATTTGTTTTTAAAACTTCGAGTTCCAGATTTTTTTTTCCTTTCTTCCCTCCTCACCCACCCTCACTGGGAAGATAAGCAATTCCATATAGATTGTACATGTATAGTTACCCAAATCATTTCCATAGTGGTTATATTGTGGAAGACTAACTATATTTCCCTCCATCCTATTCCAGCCCCCACTTATTCTGTTATTTTCTTCAGTATTTTGGGGAATCTTTTTTTAGCAGCCTGTTGACTTGCTTTTCATGATTTTTTTTGCATCATTTTCATTTCTCTTCCCAATTTTTCCTCCACTTCTCTTACTTGATTTTCAAAATCCTTCTTGAGCTCCTCCATGGCCTGTAACCAATTCATATTTTTCTTGGAGGCTTTTGATGCAGGAGTTCTGACTTCACTGTCTTCCTCCAGCTCTATGCCTTGATCCTTTTTGTCCCCAAAAAAGAATTCTATCATCTGTTTGTGGTTCTGTTATTTGCTCATATTAGCAGCCAATTACTTGACTTTTGAGCTCTTTGCCATGGTAGACCTCTGCTTCCAAAATGGAGAGAACTATGTCCTAAATCACTGGGGTTTTTGCAGCTGCTGGAGCTATCAGATGGACACCATCTCTACAGCCCCCACATGCTCTAGCTCACTGTTCACACACCCCAGGACCACCACCTAAGACTGTGATCTGGATCCAAGCAGGTCAAAGCAAGAGAGATTACCCTCTGAATGGTCACTTGGTCCCCCTACAGTCTGCAGGCCAGGAGCAGCAGGAGCAGCCATGGGGCAGCGGCTGTAGCCACCACACCTCTGTGGCTTCTTGCTTCCGGGGTAGCAGTCAGACTGCACTTGCCTGTTTGAACAAAGTCCCACACTGACCTTTTACTTTGTCTTTGGCATTTGTGGATTGAGAAGTCTGGAAACCACTACAGCTGCTGGTGATTTACTCTGGTGAAGTCTGCTCCAGATGCTGCTGGTTGGGGCTGCTCTAGGTCTATAACCATGGGTCAGGTGGTCTCTGATCCTAGCTAGCTGTGATGGACCCTTCTGGCCTGCCAGGCTTCCTTCAGCCAGAGATTTGTTTCCCTCTGTCACTTTGTGGATTCTGTAGCTCTAAAGTTTGTTTAGAGTCATTTTTTACATGTATTGGAGGAGGTGGAAGCCAGAGCTGTGTAGAAGTCTTATTTCTACTCTGTCATCTTGGTTCTGCCCCCCTGGACTCAAGTCTTAAAGAGGTCTATTCATTGAATGGGCATACTTAAAGAGTGGGCCTTCCCTCACTCAAAGTAAGAACCTGAAAAGACTTTAGCCTAAAAGGGCCAGGGTCTACCATTGCATCCTGGGCCATCTCTAGGTGTCCTGATGAATATCAGGCCATTGGACCCAGATGGCTCTGGAGGAAAGTGAGGCTGGTGACCTTGCACAACCCTCCCTCACTCAAATCCAAGACAACTGCAAGTCATGTCATCATTCCCTGATGTCAAGGTTCTCTTCAAAAATGAAGGACAAACACAACTTGTGAGTAGTCTCCTCCCTATCCGGATCCCTATCCTCATACTGAGTGCATGGACCTTTCTATATAATTTTAATGAATGATAAATATGATTTATAATTATTGCTTTTTATATGGAAACAGGTGTGGCTACAGTCATTCAAAGTAGTTTTTTTCTTTCTTTTTTTTTAACTTAAGGAGTTGGTTTATTGTGAACATTAAAATTCTTTGGCAACATTCATTTTATCAGACACTTCCTCAAATCTGCCAACTTGCTTTATTAAAAAAATACTGGATAGAATTTATAGCCTTCAGGATTTTTTCTTTTTTTAATATTTTTGTTTAAAGTTTTGAGTTCCAAATTCTATCCCTCTCTTGCCCCTTACCTTTCCTCTTTCTGAGACAGTAAGCAATCAGATATAGGTTATACATGTGCAGTTGTATACAGCATTTCCATATTAGTCATTTTGTATAAGAAGGCTCTAATGAAAGAAAAAAACAAAAGAAAGTTAAAAAAAAAATCCACGCCTCAGTCTGTATTCAATCAATATCAATTCTTTCTCTGGAGGCAGATAGTATTCTTCATCATTAGTCCTTTGGGATTGTCTTAGATCATTTTAATGCTGAGAATAGCTGTCATACATAATTTATCATTGAACAATATTGTTGTTACTGTGTACAACATTTTCTTGTTTCTGTTCACTTCATTATGCACCAGTTAACATAAGTCTGAAATGGCAAGTCTTAACAGAGTGACCACAGAGTCCGAATAAAAAGTTTTAGGAGCTTTATTTTGCCAGCTGGGGCTGTCCTATGCCAATCTGAAGGGAGCAGCCCCCAGCTCAGGATTGCAGAACCTTTTATACAGTACAGTGTTATGTTTACGTATCCAATGAACATAGTTTGTTACTAAGCAGGTTACTATGCAGGTGCAAACAGACTGTTACTAAGACAAGGGGGGTGGTGAGGCAGGGGATTGTGAAGATATGCAGAGGGGCACAGGGCATGATAACTGAGCAAGAAGAAAAATGGAGAAAAAGACAAATTACCCTAGGCCAGTTTCGTGACTCTTATCTTAAGTCCATGAAGTTTTCACTTAACTAGTTCCTAGCCATTTCAAGTCTTTCCAGGTTTTTTTTTTAATCATCCTGCTTGTCATTTCTTATAGCACAATAATATTCCATATAATCATATACCACAGCTTGTTTAGCCATTGCCCAATTGATGGGTGTCCCTTTGATTTCTAATTCTTAGCCATCACAAAAAGAGTTGCTATAAATATTTTTGTACAAATAGGTCCTTTTCCCTTTTGTCAAATGTCTTTGGGATATAGACCTAGCAGTGGTACTGCTGGATCAATGGATACACACAGTTTTATAGCCTTTTGGGCATGGTTCCAAATTGCTCTCCAGAATGGTTAGGTGAATTCACAATTCTAGCAACAATGCATTAGTGTCCCAGTCTTCCCATACTCCCTCTATCATCCAGCATTTTCCTTTTTTGTCATATTAACCCATCTGACAGGGGGTGAAGTAGTACCTCAGAGTTGTTTTAATTTTCATTTCCCTGATCAATAGTGATTTAAAGCATTTTTTCATATTACCATAGTTAGTTTTAATTTCTTTTTCTGAAAATTGCCTGTTTGACCATTTATCAGTTGGTAAATAATTTGTATTTTTATTAATTTGATTCAGTTCTCTATATATTTGAGAAATGGGGCCTTTATCAGGGATTATTGTTGCAAAAATTTTCCCCCATTTTCTTCTTTCCTTATAATTTTGGTTACAATGGTTTTGTTTGTGCAAAACCTTTTAAATTCTATATAATCAAAATTATCTATTTTGCATTTCATAATGCTCTCTATGTCTTCTTTGGTCTGAAAATATTCCCTTATCTATAAATCTGACACATAAACCATTCCTAATAGGCTTGCGGTATTACTATTTATGTGAAAATCATGTACCCATTTTGACCTTGTCTTAATGTATAGCATGAGATGTTGATCTGTAGCTAGTTTCTGCTGCACTATTTCCCAATTTGCCCAGGATTTTGTGTCAAATAAAGAGTTTTTGTTCCAAAAGCCTGTGTCTTTGAGTTTATCATACAGTAGATTACTATGGTCATGTAATTTGTACTTAATCTATTCCACTGATCCATTGTTTTGATAATTACCACTTTTTAATACAGTATGAGATCTGGTATGGCTAGATCACCTTCTTTTACATTTTTTTCATTGATTTCCTTGATATCCTTGACCTTTTGTTGCTTTAGATTAATTTTGTTATTATTTTTCCAGCTCTATAAAATATTTTTAATAGTTTTATTGATCTGACACTGAATAGATTAATTTAGGTAAAATTGTCATTTTTATTCTATTGGCTCAGCCTACCCATTAGCAATTAATATTTTCCAATTGTTTAGATGTGACTTTATTTATGTGAAAAGGTTTCTAAAGTTGTATTCATATAGTTCCTGGGTTTGTCTTGGAAGGTAGACTTCCAAGTATTTTATATTGTCTAGAGTTATTTTAATTGAATTTCTTACTCCAACTTCTTCTGCTGGACTTTGTTGGTATTATAAAGAAATGCTGATGATTTGTGTGGGTTTATTTTGTATCTTGCGACTTTATTCAAGTTGTTTATAATTTCAAGTCGTTTTTTAGTTGATTCTCTAATATTTTCTAAGTATAACATCAGATCATCTGCAAAGAGTGATAGTTTCCTTTCTTCATTGCCTATTCTAATTCCTTTGATCTCTTTTTCTTCTCTTACTGCTATAACCAACATATCTAATTACAATATTAAATAATTGAGATAATAATGGACATCCTTCCTTCACTCCTGATTTTACTGGAAAAGTTTCTAGGTTATCCCCATTGCAGATAATGCTTGCTATTGGTTTTAGATAGATACTATTTATCATTTTAAGGTAAGCCCCACCTATTTTGTGCCCTCTAGTGGTTTTAATAGGAATAGTTGCTTTATTTTGTCAAAGGCTTTTTCTGGATCTATTGAGATAATCATATGATTTCTGATGGTTTTGTTATTGATATGGTCAATTATGCTAATAGTTTTCCTAATATTGAACCAGCCCTGCATTTCTAGTATAAATCCCACCTGCTCATAATGTATGATCCTTGTGGGATATATTGCCATAAACTCTTTGCTAATATTTTATTTAAATTTTTACATCAATATTCATTAGAGAAATTGGTCTTTGATTTTCTTTCTCTGTCTTGACTCTTCCTGGTTTGAGTATCAGCACCATATCTGTGTCATAAAAGGAATTTGGTAGGACTCCTTCATTACCTATTTTTCCAAATAGTTTATATAATATTGAGATTAATTGTTCTTTAAATGTTTGGTAGAATTCACTTGTGAATCCATCTGCTCCTGGGGATTTTTTTCTTAGGAAGTTCATTGATGGCTTGTTCAGTTTCTTTTTCCAAGATTAGGTTATTTAAGTTTTTTATTTCTTCCTCTGTTAATCTGGGTAATTTTTATTTCTTGTAGATACTCATCCATTTCATATTTAGATTGTCAAATTTATTGGCATATAATTGGGTAAAATAACTGTTAATAATTGTCTTAGTTTTCCTCTTCATTTGTGGTGAGTTTACTCCTTTTGTTTTTGATACTAGTAATTTGGTTTTCTTTCCTTTTTTAAACCAAATTAACCAATGGTTTATCTATTTTGTTGGGTTTTTTTTTTTCATAAAACCAGTAATTTATTTTCTTAAAGAACCAGACTCCTTTTCATAATAAGTTTTAAAAGATTTTATTCACAGAGGAAAGGTAAACTTCAAGCATTCTTATCTGAGAGTTCATAGTTCATTTTGGGTTAGTAGGATCCAAACAAGTTAAGTTGAAGTTTGATTCTTCCAAATAAATGTCTTTCCATATGTTCTGTATTGGACATTCTGAAGTAGAATGTTACTTTCTCAACTTAACTCTACTGAAGTAACTCTGTCTTTCTGATAAACCACCAGAAATATCCCATTTACTTCTAATATGAGCCACACTTTATCATCTCTAAAAAAGCATTTATTAAATAACAGTAATACTTTAATAAATTTATTTATCATTTATTAACTAATATTAATAGTATTTGATTTATCAAATTATTTCATTATGGTTTTAATATTGACAATTGTTTGTCATTATTTATTAACAAATTTAATATTTATCAAATAATATCAATAATTTATAGGATATAGAGGACATCATTTCTGCAATTTTTAGCATCCTAGGATTTTAGTAATGTGCCAGAACTGGGTAAACATGGTGACATAGCAGATAGAAAGCAAGCCTTAGTTTCAGGGAGTCCTGGGTTCAAGTCTTGTCCCTTATAGGAAATGCATATGTGATCTTGGACAATTCACCAAAACTTTCACTTACCTAGGCAACTCTCTAAGACTATAAGTTGATTAAAGGGTACCAGTCTACACTGATAAAGTATATTACCTTACCAGGAGTTCTCCGAACCACTCTTTGTATGTCCTGCATGATTTCTAAATGTTTATCGTTTGGTGAATTGATTCTCCTCTTTACCTACATGTCTGGATAATACTAGCCAAATACAACTCCTCAACAAAACAGTTCAAAATTACACATCATTAGGCCAAAAGAAATCACCTCTAGAAGAAAAGGTACTGTAGTCATGACAACTTTAGGGTTGACTGAAAGGGAAAGTAAAGAAAATATTGCAGTAGGATGTGAACTCCTGGAGGGCAGTAATTATTTCATTTTTATGCTTGTAGCTCTAGCACCAAGTATAGTCCCTTGCATGTAGTAGGTGCTTAATAACTGTTTTCGAACTTAAATTGAAGTAATCATAGCTTTGTCTCATATCTATTGTTTCATATTCTCATTTCATTTGAGAACTAAAGCTTCAAATTCATGCTTCTCCAAATAGTGAGGGGAAAACAATTGTTCTCATTTGTATCTTTGGCAAATGCCTCTTTAATTGCCTTGCTTGATAGTGTCATTCACGTTGCTGTTATAGTTCCACCAACAAGATGGGCTGACTTGATAGCATTTGCTGGTACGTGAAGCTTTTACTGAAAGCTTGGCTATGTAATTTCTTTACAGACAGTGTAACATTTATACTTGAGAGGCAGAGTTTGATCTGAGGAAGAACGTCTCTGGTAGTAGCCAAGAGGGAAGGATGTTTCAGATTAAAGTTCAAACAAGAGAATGACCTTAACCCACTTCAGCTCTCTGATGTTGAAAACTAGAAGAATCAAGGAAGGCTGAAGGCAGTTTTCTTGGGCTAAGAAAAGTTTCTGTTTGCCTCATCACTTAAGCCATAAAGTAACTATATAGAGCAGTGGTTCTCAACCTTCCTAATGCCACGACTCTTTAATACAGTAACCATAAAATTATTTTGTGGCTACTTCATAACTGTAATTTTGCTACTGTTACGAATCATAATGTAAATATCTGATATTCAGGATGTATTTTCATTGTTACAATTGAACATAACCCACAGGTTGAGAACTGCTGTTATAGAGAATTCAATCAGGGGTCTTTCGGTAGGAAGGTAACTGACCTTGGCACCATTTTCTCCCAAACAGCCCCTGTGGTTATTTGAGCCCTACATAGAGAGAGAAATTTCAAAAGTGAGTGTATTCAAAGGGGAGGGGCTGAAAAGAAGTTGCTTTGTAAAATTTTATGGGGGGGGGCCACACATAAACTTAAGTCACTTAGGATGATATTTATACATCATCTAAGAGAGTGGATCTAAGTGAGGAGAGGGCAGGTTGGAGAAAGGAGCAGGGTACTTTAAAATTACTTTGCTTCTGTTTATATAAACAAAATTTTGAAGGTAACAGTATTTAGCATATATTTTCATTTTTTATGAATGCCTTTCATTTCTCTGCTTCTCACCCCCCCCCCCCAATTAGGAGAGAGAGAGAGACAGAGAGAGAAAAAGAGAGAGAGAGAAAGAGAGAGAGAGACCAAGGGAGGGAGAGGACAGAAGAAGGCAGGCAGGCAGGCAGGAAGGCAGGAAGGAAGGAAAGAAGGAAGAAAAGTAGAAAGGAAGAAAGAAAGAAAGGAAGGAAGGAAGGAAAAATAAATCCTCTCAATAAATATTCATAGTCATGTAGTAGCAAGTTCCTTCATTGACCATGCTCAAAAATATATGCTTCTTTCTGCATCTTGAATCCATCAACTCCCTGGGGAGTTGCTTCATCCTCCATCCTTTGGAATTTTTATTGATCATTCCACTGATAAGAATTAAATCTTTCAAGGTTGTTTTTCTTTATTATTTTGTTTTAATAGAACTTAAAAAAAACTGGGAGTTTGAGGATTTGGGTTGTTTGGGTGGGGAAGAAAGGGGTGGATAATAAAGCACTAAATATGAGTATAGGTGAAGCTTGTTTTGACAAAGCTAATCTAAAAGAATGTTTTGAAAGACTGAAGTTTTGGAGTTTCCATCAGTGAGAGGGAAATGGTTCATTATTGAATCATAACTTCAAAAAACCTATTTCTCAAGCCTGATTTAATAGTTAAGTTTAACAAATCCTTAACAAATTGTTATTTAGCAATGCTTATTAAATACTTACTGCATATAAGACATAGTCGGATTTGGAGAATATGGAGACAAGGAGGAGAAAAATTCCTCCTAAGGAGGAACTTCTGTTTGTCACATGTGAAATTCAACAAAGAGGCAAGTTGAGACTATCCTCCTAGCAAAATAACAATTTATTAACAGGGCATCAAACCCATTAGTGAAGGATGGGTCAATGGATGGGCCTCTGACCAAAGGACCCTGAAATGAAGAAGCAACTCATTGTTATAAATATAGAACAAAGAACAGAATAAAAATCATATAATTGGTGAGAATCACACAGGTGAGGAATTGTGATTGGTTACATTAAACTTCTCTAATTTATTTCTTCCCATGAATCTACCACAAACAATACAAGCAGCATTTGGTGGTCCAATGTTTTATAGGTACCACTGTAGCACACATGCTGTCTTTCTGTTATTCCATGCTCATTTTCTTTTTTGTAGAAGTAGACAGTTGCTTTTGGAGTCAAAGAACTTGGGTTTAAATTCTGCCTCTGTGTACCCTTAGGCAAGTCCCTTCACCTCCCTGGCTCTTAGTCTGCTTACCTGTAAAATGAGAGGACTTCCTCTTTAGCCTCTAAGATTCCTTCTAGCTACATGTTTATGATTCTGTGTTCTCTTCCATGATAGCTCTTAAACTATTTTTTGTACTCAGTTTATTATTCCTAATGCCCTTCAGCCTATTTGTCATCTTTGAATGATCCTAGATTTTAATCCTTCAGTATCTGTGATTTACCACCATATACTATGATCTTAATAATGTTGGAGTTTAAAAAAAAAATTATTTCTGGAAGAAGCTTAGGGCCATTAAAAGCAGAGCACATTTTTCCAAATCCCATGCATTGCTGTTCCCTCCTCCTATTCAATTCTGGTTCAAGTTAATTATCCATTTGCAATATCTATCCAAGATTTGTGTACTGATAGACCATGTCTATGATCTGCTCATCCAACTGTATATCATAGTTTCAGCAATAGTCAATCTTCATTTTTCATTTATTTTTGGCCTAAGATCCTGTTTAGTCTGAATTGTTTAAAGTGATTAAATCTCATTTAGAAGGCCCTGTAGCATTCTGGAGTTTGATACACTCATCGCAATCACAAACAGATTCATCTAGAAAACATTATCCATTTAAAATCCCTCTTCCATTTGGACTTTTTGTTGGACATCCTCCTTGATGAGCAAACAGCCTCACCAAACACAGCTCTTGTCTTGCCTCTTTTGATTAACAAATGAATCTCTATTGTTATATCTATCCCTGAATCTTTTATGATCTTAGCATGTACATAGGAGGTATCTTGTTGAAAGAGAGCTTGTAAGGCAGCATTTTGCTCTACCAAATCAAATGTTTGTTTTAAAGACTTAAAAGCAACAAACACAGCAGAATCTTGTATGTTCTGCACACTTTGGTAAAGATGATTGATTACAAAATGTCTTCAGCTGATATTGTTGATGAGTAACATTGCCTGTTTCCTTATCATGTTTTCGTCAGAGGTACCACTCTTATGTACATAGATTAGTCTTCAAAAAAAAATTAATTAATTCATGGAATAAAACAAACATTTCTATAACTGTAATTTTTTTAAAAAGATGATCAGATTAGTCTTATAAAGATTTTTTAAAGGTGGAAAAGAAGGAGTATGGGGTCAGAAATTTGGAATAGTTTATTAATGTGTATTTGCATTTGGTTGACATCTTACCATCTTTTCAATGTCAGATATCATTTACTCCATTGAGGCTCTGAAAATTCATAGCTTCCAGGACACACTTCTTTGTGTATATTTGAACCAGTCAGCTTGTTCTTCATTGTGTATATTTTGCCTCTTTGTGGAGCATTTTATGGATTATTATGTAAGGGCCCAAGGGAGGTGATTGTACCATCATTGGCCAAGAAAATACTTTGTTACAAAAATTTTGGCAAATTCTTCCCATTTTTGTGTATTTATGATTTTCCTTCTGTTTCTATCCTTTAAAAAGGAAGTGTTCTTTCAGTCATAGATTTCAAAGTGAACAAGCCTACAAAGTCCCTCTAGTCCAACCCTCTAATTTTACAGTGAAGAAACTGGGACCCAAAGAAGATACTGGGGTTGATCCCCCAAAAGAGAATAAGTTGAAATCTTTTGAAAATAATGGGGAGGGGGCAATCACAGTACCACTTTAGGACTTAGTTTTTGGAAAATGTATTAGAGGCCCTGATATTAGACCAATGGGGGATAACCCCAAGTTGGTCACATCTCACTTATATTGCTAACACAGGTGTAAAAGAGGTGCATCTATTGGGCCCACACAGGCTGCATGTCAGGGATTGCTTTGGGCTCTAAGACCATCCTACCCTCAGAAAACATCTGTTGTTCTTCCTATTTCCCTGCGTGCTATGTGGGTTAATGACATGGAACATGAGATAAATTCAGTTGAAGAACAAATAACACCATATGATTGGATATACTTGCATTGTTTGAGATACCTTCTTTGAATAAGTGAAGCTTTCCCAGAAAACAGAGAAAACTACTACATATTTCAAGTAACAATAATGGATGAGTAAACTTGCTTTTCTGTTCTTCCAAAATACTTGATTTTTTCACTGGGTGGCACTATAGTATTAAAAAAATGAATTTCCCAAGAGCCCTCAATTATGCCTGGAATAATGATAATGTGTGCATTACATATGAAGTCCAATGGCACACCAGCTTCCATACCCCTAAGAAGAAAAAGACTTCATAACGTTTAATGGCATTGCCCCCACATAGATGGGAGAGATGAATAGATATATAACCAAATGTCATTTTGTTGAGTTAGTTTACAGCCAGTTCATCATGACATAATTGTAAATGGAGGGGCACATCATTAATGTTCTGGGATATCTTTCAGTACAGTTCATATTCCCTGCCAGTTCTGAGAGCAGAGACACCATTGTGATGGAACCATTTTTCTTTGAAGAGAGCATAACCCCGTCATCAATGGAGATTAGTATGCAACTTGCAGGCATGACTCATTACTGACATAGCTCCTATAAACACAGCGCTTCAACTCAGATGCAAAGCATTTAATGATATATAGCTGACTAAATGAGGATGACTTAGACTCTCTGAAGTATTTGCCCTTGCCCTCTAAATATAAATTCTGAATGTTATTTTTGGAATGGGTTGAGTGCTTTGAGTTGGTCTGGGCTCCTCTTGCTTTGAGATGAGAGAAGTCTGAAGAAGATTGCAAACTTTCTGCCTTGGATTATTAGATATAAAAGTTCTAAATTCCTGCAATCCCTTGACTTTTTAAACTCAAAATTTAGTTTTAAGCCTAAATTTTTTTCATGAGAGCATTTTCACTGCCTATGTCACAGGATGACTGCGAAGAAAACTCTTTGTTAACCTTAAAGGCCTGTAGAAACAGGCTTGTTCTGAGACTGCTGGTTGTACAGCGGAGAGAGTACCAGTCTTGGCGGTGGGAAGTCCTACATTCAAATCTGGCGTCAGACACTTGCCAGTTGGACAAGTCATCCCAACCTCTATTTACCTCAGTTTCCTCAAATGTAAAATGGAGAAAATAATAGCACATATTTCAAAGGGATTTTATGAGAATCAAATGAGATACTTGTAAAAGTGCTTAGCACAGTGTCTGGCACATCTTCAGTGCTATATAAAAGCTTATTCCTCTTCCCCCACTAACTAGCATTGCTAGAACTTGGGATGTGTCAAGAGGTCAATAAGCCCCAAAATATTTCCCCTCTGATCTGGTCTTGAAATTCCATCATTTAGCATCAATAGACTAAACCATTGTGTATCTCTTCTGCCATTTCCCAAGACTTTTGTTGTCAAAAGTTCCTTGCTTTTTCAAAACTAAAAACTTAATTTTTTAAAATGAAAAATCTTTGTCATCTTCCCCAGCTCTACATTCTTCAGCGACCTTTTCCACATCTCTCATCATAGAACCACACTTGTTTCTAACCAGAACTGTAACCCTGAGTGGTTTGCTTTGAGAATTTTGATGGTTAGTTGAAGTAATTACATGATTAAGTTAATTTGTGGTTACCTCATACCCTATGTAAAGAAGAGGTAAATTTAAGAGGTAAATTTCAGTATGGAATCAGTCATTTTAATTACCTCATTGTCCAGTAGGTTTTTTTTTCATTGCTTCTTTCTTCAATTTCTTCTTCTTCTCTTCTCTCATCTTGAACGTCCAGCCCTTCAGTTAGTTCCCAAAATTCTCTGCTAATCTGGGACATCACCATGACGTCTCACCAGACCTTACTATACCTAACTTGAAAATCCTAGGACTCCATTAGTTGTATAATATGCAAGAAGAAGCTAGGTAGCACAGTAGTTAGAGTGCTGGGCCTGTAGTCAGGAAGACTTGGGTTCAAATCTAGACTCAGACACATCACCTTTATGGCCCTTAAGCAAGTTACTTCTGCTTTCCTCATATGTTAAGTGGGACTAATGATAGCACCTATCTCCCAGCATTATAAGGAACAAATGAAATAATCGTTTAGCACAGTGCCATAGTAAGCACTATAGAATGTTAGCTATTATTATTTAAATGGATGTCCTATTTCTTTAAAACCTATGGTTAATGATGAATTTAATTTGTTTGTTTGATTGAACTGGATTTATTTGAATTGATTTGAGTTGTTAACTCTAAACTAGCCCTGGTACATTGTAATGCCAAAGACCAAGTGAATGGTTTATGGTTTTTTCTCCTGGTTTATGTCATGTAGTTGGACAGACAATAGAAATTAGCAATCACTATGTAAATCTAGGACAAATAATATAAATGTCTATGCTAAATTCAGAAATAAATGGGAAATGCCGATCAATTGTGGAATGTCCGAAAAAATTGTGGCATATGATTGTGATGGAATATTAGCATGCTATGAGAAATGACAATTTCTCAAATTCTCAAATGACAAATTTCTCAAAAAATGACAAAGATGATTTCAGAAAAACCTGGAAAGACTTTGATAAATTGATGCAAAGTGAAGTGAGCAGAACCAGGAGAGCACTATATGAAAAACTATGAATGACTTAGCTGTTCTCAGAAATACAATGATCTAAGACAATCCCAAGAGATTCATGATGAAACATATTATTCACTTCCAAAGAAAGGACTGATATTGTCTGAATATAGACTGAAACATATTTTTCAGTTTCTTTCATTACTTTTGTTGTTGTTTGAGTCTTCTTGGATGAAATTACCAACATGGAAATGTTTTACATCTAAAAAATAAAAAGAACTAAATGGGAAATGGAAAACAGACTGAATTAGCTTTGGGAAATTGTATGGTTCCTTTAATGACTTCATACTTCTCCCGGAACAAAGGTCCATCTTTTTTAATGCCCATATCCTACCAGGGTTGATAGAGTATGGAATGCAGCAGGGTTTCATTTAGTTAATGCATGGTAGTAGTTGGCATCAGTCTACGTGGACCCCAGTAGGTCCAAAAGATAACCCGTTTAATTGTAGCCTTTGTATGTAGCTATTCTAGTTGTGGGGTCCCACAAATAGTTATTTCTAATGAGCCTCAGCAGGTTAGGCAAATCAAACTGCTAGATCATGTTTAATTCTTTCATAGTTTCTTAAATGTATATTGGATTCCATATAGATCATAAGCATCTTAAAAACAGTGACTGCCAATGTAATAGAGCATATCTAGCATATACATCTATCACAATCCTATGCACATATAGATATGTAATTTGAATAAATTACAAGTCTGTTCCTGGACTTCTAAGGAGAAATGGAATAGAAAAATTTGTATTCCCCCTGTCCACTCATTCTTTCTCAAGTTCTGTATCATGGTGGTCTTCTCTTCTGATAAAAAGTACCTTCTTGAGCCCCAAAGTACCAATTTAAATACATTTGGGCAGAGAGTTTATCTCAACTGAGCTATGAACCAAAAAGAGCAAACAGATGAGGAGTGAGCCACACTAATTTTCTGACCCTGAATGCATCCTTTTTTTCACTTTAGCACTACTGCTCCCTCCCTATAAGCATTTATTCAGAACTGTGAAGTTAGAAGCTATATGGATAACTGTATAGTGGTTAATGAAAAATGCAATTTGTTTTAAGTCTTTGTAAATCTTTCAATTTTTATTTATATATTTAAATGTTCTTGAGATAATCTTATTCAACAACATCACAACGAGAGTTTAAGTGCCAAACTGGGAGACATACGCTTGCCAAATATATTCACCACTGTGTAGAAGAGATTCAGGGGAGTCCAACTTGAAGAGAGATTCTTTGTGGATGGTGAGATCCTCCATCTGATCTTGTTTAAAAATGATATTGTGTTGTTTGCATTGTGCTGTAGAATATTGTGCTGCCTCCTAGAACTATTCAAAAGAATTTTCCTTGATCATTCAAAGATAAAACACCAAGTAGATGAACAACATCCATTCCCTAGATTATGACAGCAGTTGGATGAACAAGCTATAGAGATTGGCTTTCACCACAAATTATACATACATACATACATACGTACATATATATACATATAAAATGCACATACATATCTATGTGTATAAATATATATTGTGGTTTTTCCTTCCTTCTTGAAGAGGATCATGACATTGGGGAGATAATGACATGACTTGCAATTAACTTCGATTTGAGTAAGGGAGGGCTGTGTAAAGTCACTGGCCTCACTTTCTCCTCCAGAGTCATCTGGGTCCAGTGGCCGGATATTGATCAGGACAACCGGAGGTGGCCCAGGATGCAGTGGGAGATCTTGACCCTTTCAAGATAAGGTCTTTTCAGATTCTCACTTTGAGTGAGGTTATACCCATGTAATGAATAGACCTCTTTAAGAAGTGAGTCCAGACATGGCCCCTTTAATAAAAACAAACTGGGAGCAGAAGATCCTCTGGGTTGCTGGCTAAAAGAAAAACAGTTTTATTTACATTCACTCTGAGCCAGGGGGTCAAAAATAACCATTAAGTTGTACTTAGGCAGGGATTATTTGTTGTCTGGTCTAGGAGATCCAAAGTAAATTGGGTTTAAGGCTTGGTCTTTCAAATCTAGCCAGTAAACCCTATGTTAACTAGGTAGCTTTCAACCACCAAAATTTACCTTCTTTTGGGCAATAACACCCTCATAGGGAGAGGGAGAGGAAAGAGATATGTATATTTTTATGTGTATATAGAAACATACACTTGTATATTGAAAATTATATATATGCATAGTTAAAACTAATATGTCCATGTGTATAATATACACATGTGTGAAAATATGTATGCACATGTATGTAGGTGTATACATACATGTGTGAGTGTGTGCATATCACACATTCGTGCATATATACATGCTTGCATGCCTATCTCCAGGGCAAAACTAGAATATTCAGACCAAGTGAGAACTGAATCAACTTCCAACCTTTCATGAGATTTTAACCCCCCGTTTTTAAGAAGTGGTTACAAGGCAGGGACTGGAGACTTTCCTGGTCACTTTTTTTGTTATATTATTTGCACCAAAGTGTACAATCTGGAGAACAAAAAGGAATCTTAGAATTTTTCCTGTGCACATATTCCAGAGCTATTTAACCAGCATGAAGTTACTAGTTGAACTTCTCCCATTATATTGTAGCCACCCAACTTTTTATTCCTTTAGTTGTCTGAAGTAAAGTAGGAGTAAAGAAGAATGTTATCACAGTTTTCAGAAGCATTTACACCATAGACACTAGGAAACTCTCTAAAACTGTGTCTATGGTGTAAATGCTGTGAGTTTCAGCTGGCATTAATTTAGGGAGTTTCCATGCCAGGAATTCTCAGCTCAGATGAAATCTCAAGTCTGGACCAAGAAATTCCTCCAAAATCTGTATTTATCAAGAAAACAACTCCTCCTGGGAAACCATCTATAGCAGTGGTTCTCAACCTTTCTAATGCCACGACCCTTTAATACTCGTATGTGGGAGTATCTGCATGTGGGTGGACCCACCTGGAGACAGATAGAAGAGCTGTGTCTTGATTTCCTAAGACCATCAGAAATATGTGTTTTCGGATGGTCTTAGGCGACCCCTGTGACCCCTGTGAAAGGGTCGTTCAACCCCCAAAGAAGTCGCGACCCACAGGTTGAGAACCACCGATCTATAGCATCTACCTTGGAGCTCTGAGGAAAGAGAACCGTGTTTTCTTGAGACTTTTGAAAATAGCTAGAAAATTTCACTTGGTAAATTCTTCTAGACTAAAGCCTTGGTGGTTACTATTTTACTTAGAATATCCATTTACTTACATTATAATTTGGAGTGTTTATGGGATCTTAGAACTATCTCAGAAAAGCTGATTAATTCCTCTGATACTAAGATGTATAGACCTAACTATATACCTAAAAGTTAGACTGAGAGTACACAGATGTGTACATAATACAGTCATATGTTATCTCTACAAAAACATAATTCTTTGCTAAAATAAAAGTATAGATACTCGACGCCCTTGAAGAATTTTCTATTTATTTATTTTGTATCTGTTTTCTGGATACCTTCATTTATAAAGGTTGTTTCCTTACAACCTTTGTTGTATGTTCAAGAGCAGGACATTTTTCACCTTTGTATTTAAATACCCACTATGCCAACACATAGTAGTCTCAGTAGGTATATGGTGGTAGCCATTTAATAGGTGTTTGCTGTTGTAATGGTAAGGGAATTTGAAGATCTTCCCTGGACCTTAATGGGCCTCCCTTTGTGCCCAACAAGAGAAGCTTGCATAGGGATGGCTTGTTTTTCAACATACCTTTTGTTACTTTGTAATTAGGTAGTGGGTCACAAAGGTTGTGATGTCTTCTGACCCTGGAGAAGGCTGTGTATACTGATGTGAGATTTTGTTTTGGGGTTCACTTATGGGAAGACTTGCGTGATTTGGCCAAATGAGACTCTGGGTAGCCATTGTGACCCATGCTTTGAACCTCAGATGTTGCTGCTTCTCTTCCTGGTAACTAACTATGTAGGCATGTCAGACAGCTAGAAGCCCTGTCTATTGGTCTGTTGAATTGTGTTATTATCTCTGTCTGTATTTTTTGTGTGTGTTTGTGACTTCTGTTTGTATTTTCTCTGAAGTTCAGGGTGCTGACTTTTTCCCCTGAACTAGGTAAATGATATATGTTTGACTAAACTAATGTTGTTAACCCCTTTTGAGTTACTTTTCCTTCAGAAAAGCAGATCAAAGAACCTGCACCAGCAGCTATCCTGGGTATGCTAGGGTGCTTGCTGCTGCAGTGGTTGATCAGTTGATGAAATATATTAAAAAGTATAATAGAAGCTTTAAAAAGTGTAATAGAAGATTTAAAGACTCAAATATTTTGTATGTACAAAGAACACAAGTTTTGGCATCAAAGGGACTGGACTTCAATCCTGGTTTTCTCTTTCTAGCGATGTGACCCTTCACAAATGACAGCTTTTCTGGACCTTTGTTTCCTCATGGAATGAAAACTCCTCAAGAGAAGGGGCTATTTATTTTCTGTCTTTGTATTCCCAGCCCCTAGCCCAGTGCTGGGTGTGTAAAAGTTGCTCAATAAATGCTTATTGACTGTTGATTGATTTATAAATCAATCCTCTAAGGTTCCTTCTAATTCTAAATCTGAGATCTTATGACTTAAAGTTTTACTATCCCTTTGTTATTAAGCTCAATGGTTTTGAATCTCTGCATTTTGGCCTTCCTTTGCACTTTAAGGAAAATTATTTATCTGAAAGAAAAGAGGAAAGGACAGGAGGAAAGAATGTATGAGGAAAGGAAATGAATTATAAAATTACAGATGTCCTCAAGGATTTTAGTCTTGAAAGAGAGGAGAGAGATATAGGACAATATCTACCAGGCAGATCAAGAGAGGGGTTTTTTTTGTTTGTTTGTTTTGTTTTTAGGATAAAGGGACCTGGACAAATTTTCTGGCTGAAGGAATCTCTAGGAGACAAGAAGAGATCAAATATTAATGAGAGAGTGGAAATGATAAAAAGGGCAATTTGATGGAGTAGACAGGAGAGAATGAGTTCATTTATAGAAGGGGTTACCTAGCCACGGAGAAGGGCAACCTCTTCATATGAGTAAGATTTATTACTTATGATTTTATATATAATTATTACACACACTCACACACACATACACACACACACACACTGACATTATTGTTCATTTAAAACTCATTTCTCCCTACCTCCCCAGCTCCACCTGCCTATCAGCCCAAAGTGGTATCTCTTAGTGAAAGGCTCTATTGACCACTGACAGAACTAGGAAGAGTTTGATTGGGTCTCAAGGTAAAGTTACTTTTGATCAAATGGTTCCTGTGTCCTCATAAAAATCACTTTTCATGATTACCACCAGAGGATCATATTTCTCACAGAGCACTTCTTCTGGAAGGTCCTTGTCTATGGAAATCTCCTAATCAGGGCCTTTCCCTAGCCCTTCATCCATATGAATATGAATGAGAAAAAAGTTAGACAAACATTTGTTTCTTTGAAATCTAAAAAACAAAATACATGCAATGCATGTAATTCTTGTGCAAATATAAATATTTGTAAAAGCTATTCAGTAAAACATTGTGATTATTTCTTTAAACAGTACCTCAGAAGAACTGTTGCCTTTCCAGTAATCCCTTTGGTCAGCTGAGCCAAAAATGCCTTTGCATTCAGCTGAATATTCATGTTGAGCTGCGGGGGGAGCACATTTGTGCCAAATGTTGGCTATATCGGTAATGACCACAGAAAAATCCAGAGGCTATGAAGAAAGCAGTGTGACTGGAAACCGAAACATTTATAACTTCATAAAAAAGGAAGTTACATTTGTGGTGCCTAAAAAACTAGTTTTTTATTTTTTATTTTTTATTTTTTTTAAGTAGAAGGCTTAATGGCTCCAAGTTCCAGAGTTGCTATTTACTTGCCAGAAGATAACCAAAGAGATGAGATTACCCATTCAACTTGATAGACATGGGGTGAGAAGAAAAAAGACTTGCCAGTGTTTCAAACAAAGTACAAGAGGTTATATGTAATCAGTTCTAATGAGAGCACACTGTAGCTGACTCATTTGGTCTTCGGAATCCACTCAGGCTCTTGAAAAGCACTCATTACCTGTGAACTTAAAAAGAAGAAACTCTAGCTATAGTTTAAGGTGATAGAATGTCTCAAAGTTTGTTTTTTTCCCTCTACTTGTTTGGATTCTTTAGTGGCCTAAAATGAGATTTGTCCAATGAGTTTTTTCCGATTTTAAGTTGAAGAAACTACTAACTCCCCACTTCTAATTTGTTTCTATCATATTTGCCAAAATACTCTGTACAAACTTGGAATGAAGCCTGTTCATATCTCCCTTCAAAAACATTGTGACACTTTCTTTCAAAAGGTTTTGTTCTTAGGGAAGACACTCAAAATTAGAAATTACGGAAGTTAAATCTCCATTGCTAGAGGAAGTTTTTTCACTGAGAGTTCACCATACCAATGAAATTGCAGGTCTGAACTTAAAATGGGGGATGGGGAGTGGTATGGACCCTTTACAAACAAAAAGTTCTGGTAATTTTGTATCTGGAGCAATTTGTGAGCTGAAACCATTATTTGGGAGTAGGGGTGATGATAGACGTGAAGCTTAAACTGGTTCTAGGTCCTTCTTAGTTGGTGGGCCTTGGCAAACACAACCTATCTGAGCTTCAGTTTCCTTTTTTTTTCCCCAGCAAGAAGCCACAACTTTATTGATAGAAACAGTACAAATTTCAAATCAGGTTGCATTTAATCTTCTCTGAAACACTGAAAAAATGTCTTTGTCTCCAGATTGTTACATCATTAATTCCATAATTGCATTTACAATATCATTACTGTTGTTCTTTAGTGCTCAGACAGCCTTTTCTCTGGATACATTTGCTTGGGACATGACCAATTCTACGTCTTTAACTTCCACACCTGTTTCATCAACCTCTTCCTCTTCACTTTCTTCTCGTACAATTGGAGTTTGTGTGTTTTCCTGTATGTTTGAAACAGCTTCACCCTGAACTTTGAATTTTTCAGCGACGGCTAGCTGTGCCTGCTGAGACAGATCTTCGATCTTGGCTTCTCCAAAAACTATTTAGATATCTAAAGCTGGGCTCTTGTAGACATCTGGCTTTGTGATTACAAAGAGGAGATTCTAGATTTCCGGATGGTGACTCTAGTAACTCCTGTCACTTGTCGACGTCCCAGTTTGGACATAGCCTTTTGCGCTTTCTTTTCACTTCGACTCTGTTTTGCTTTGCTGACTGGTTCCTCATCCATCTCAGCGGCTGCTGCCAGCAGGGCTTGTTGCGTGGTTGGCTGTGTAGAATCCTGTTCCTCAAGGTCTGGTACTGATTCATCACTGTAAGATTCTGTTCCAGACCCTGTCTCAGCCTGGGGCTGGGGCAACTCTTGCTCTGTGGTGGGGACAGTTTCTGTCGCTTCGCCAGACATTTTGTGAGAGGAACACAGATCCAAGATGGCTGCCTGAGCCTCAGTTTCTTAATCTGCAAAACAGAAATAATAACACCTATCTCACTGGGTTTTTCTGAAGATCAGATGAAATAATGCATATAAAACACTTTGCAAACCTTTGCTATATAAATGTGAGCAATTATTGTTATTTCTACAATTGTATGGACAATAATTTAAACATGCTCTTAGCTTGAAAATTGATGAAAAGAAGGGAAACTACAGGGAATGGTTGTCAAACAGCTGTCTTTGAGAAAAAAAACCTGCATTTGAGGAGAAAGAATCAAGGGTCAATTCCTTGGCGTCCACATCTCTTTATCTTCTGCCTCATTAGAGACAAAGGAAAAGAGAAATGGTAAAACATCGTCTTGGCTGTTGAACAAAATATAGAGGGTTGTAAGAAGGGTGAGCAGGAAGAGTGCTTGCCTCCTTATAACTCCGTGCTTAAAACACAGAGGAAAAGGAATTCTTGAATTCTTGGGTAAATCTGTCACCTTAGCTCATTCTCCAGTTCTTTAGAGTTTTGCTCCATGTTTTACCATAAATCCTCTATCAGTCATCTACCTAGTAAGCTAGACTCCACCCTCTGATGCTTTTAGTATCTCCAAGGTCCCATTCTGACATGTAAGCTCTCCGTCAGTTATTTCCGTTGTTATTACATGAGCTGCCCGCCTTTTATCAGGATCATATGTGTTCTCAAGTGATGCATCTTAACCAATGTGACGTGACCATTTCAGTGTACAAATCATGGAGGGTATTTTTGAATGACACTGTGAGCTTCAGTTGTGGATTTTGTTTTTACACGTATACGGAATTGAACATGAATAGTCATAATACACCCCAGCTTATCTATATCCCTTTCTAAACTTCTTCTCACTCCTAAAAGTTTTAACATCTTAATGATTTGTTGGGGGGGGGGGGGGGGATGGTTCTTTCATTTTTTGCATAACTACCCATCAGTTCCTTCCTCCTCGAAGAAACTCACCATTTAACCAACAAATGTTTTCAAGCAAAATGAATCACCACATTGCCCAGATCTGTAATTGTATGTTGCATCCTATACCTCTGATTTGTTATGTGGGAAACCATTCTTCATCATGAGTCTTCTTAAACCGTGACTGTGTTAATCAGAGTCCTACTCTTTTAGATTTGTTTTCTATTGTATTGTTGTGACAAACTTGATGCCTTTCCATTGCACTCCTCTGTCCTCTGTTGCCCAGAAATAATATTCCAGCCTCAATGACCTTTGACTTTAGTTTTGTTTAAATTTCACCACAGTAAACAATGCCATTTTGCAGCTATCTCTGTGCCGTGCCACCATAGGCGTCCCACACACATACCCATTCTGTACATCATCTACTTCTAATTCCACCTCTGAGAACAGTAATCAGATTTGCACTACCTGACCACTATGCCCCTATAGAAGTTGTATTTCCCTATGAAAATGTAAGCTTCTTAAAAGCAGGGACGATCTTTCTTGCTGGTTTTTGTTTCTGCAGTACGTAGTGCATATTAAGTTCTACATAATATTTTTTACTGATTCATCATGTAAATTATCCTCATTCTACTAATTATATTGTATATCAGTTAAGATATAAATAAATCTTTCCATGTTTCTCTGAATCCATCATTTTCATCAATACTTTTGGCATGGTAATATTCATTTACATGCATGTATTTCAGCCATTCTGGAAATGATGGGAAACCTTTTCCACCCATTTCTTTGCTACAACAAAAAGAGGTATCTTTAAGTATTTTTGTACATATGGGGTCTTTTCCTCTCTCTTTAACTTCTTTGGGACACCTAGTTGTGATATCACTGGTCGAGGGATACGAACAGTTTAGTGATTTTTTATGTATAATTCAAGTTGCTAGTTCCACTTTTTTTCCTACTTTGTTTCATTATTTCCCTTCTGATTCTCGACTTTTTATTCCTGTGGATTAATTTTGTAGTTACTTCGTCTAGTTCTATAAAAAGGACTTTTGGTAGTTTGATATGGCATTAAACCTATAAATGAATATAGGTAGTTTTATCATTTTTATTATATTCCTAGAGTCAAATGAAGAATACTTAGTATGCCTCCAATTATTTGTTTGCCTTCACTTCTATTTAAAACATGTTTTGTAGTTATTTTCATGTGTCTTGTTAGATGAACTCAAAGATGTTTTATACATTCTGTACTTATTTTGAATAGAATTTCCCTTAATATCTTTTTCTCGATGGGTTTTGTTAGTAATATGAAGTCAGCTGATAATTTTGTGGGTCTACTTGTATGTTACTAGTTTATTGAAGTTACTAATAGTTTTAATTAGCTTTTAGTTGAATCTCTAGGTTTCTCTAAATGAAACACTATATCATCTGAAAACAACAATAATTTCATTTCTTCTCTTTGTATATTCCTTCAGTTTCTTTATCACATCTTATTACAACAGCTAGCATTTCCAGAACTTTTTCAAGTAATAGGATTGGCACTGTGTAACTTTGTTTTATCCTCTAACTGGAAAGGCATCTGACATTATCCCAATGCAGATAACTTGCTCTTTGAATTAGATATTATTTACCATATGAAGGAAAGTTCCATTTATTACAATTAATTTAATTTTAACATAAACTAATGTTTTCAAAAACTTTTTGCATCTATTGGTATAATAATCATGTGATTTTTGTTTCATTGTCAATATGAGCTATTGTTTGTAGAGGTCTTAATATGTCACAAAACCTTAATTATTGGTATAAATCCAGCCTCATCATGGTATATAATATTTCATCATGTTGCTATACCCTCTTTGATATTATTGTATTCCATATTGTACACATATATTAATGTATGTTATATT
>CM053583.1:112383893-112408371 GCA_028627135.1 Pseudochirops cupreus
TTCATAAGAGGCATTTACAAGGATGATTTCTTTATTTTCCTGATTTTATAAATTATTTATATAATACTCGAGATAAGTTTTCTTGAAATATTTATTAGAATTCACTGTAGTAAATATTACTATATTTAGTATATTTATTATTTATAGATAATATATTTATTATTTATATAAATAATATATTCATTATTTAGTATATATTTACTATATTTAAGTGGTAATTACCCTGGTCAAGTCACTTAACCTATCTCTGCCTCAGTCTCTCCAACTGTAAAATGGAGAAAATAACAGCACTGACCTCCCAGGGTTGTTGTGAGATAATATTTTTAAAGTGTTTAGCACAGTGCCTGGAAAGTATGTACTTAATAAATGCTTGTTTACTTTCTTCCTCTCTGTCTCTTCTCCCCTTTTCTGTAATGAAAAAGAAGGTAATAAAATAAAGGAAATTACATCAACATTAGCAATCAATATTTGGATTAGTATGATCCTAATTTCTTTGTCTTTGCTCTCTTTATACAGCCCAGATCCAGTTGACTAGGTCTTACATTTTCCTAGTCTCCTTTTAATCACCCCCTTTATAATTAAGGCACCATTGTCGAGGTGTTTGTTTCTTGCTTGTAACTTTTCCCTACCCAACTCCATACTCCTTCTTAGATCATTTCCCCTCCACGTTTTCATCTTGCTGGATGGGTTCCAAGGACAGCTTTTATTGACTGGAACCTTTCCAATCATTACAGTAGCCAATGTTATATTTTTATGCTGCTTCCTTCCTAAAAATCCTCAATGGTCAAAGTATGCTAAAGACTGATCCCTCCAGCTGTGGGTGCCTGCCTATGTACTTAGTAATTTACATGTCATCTGTACCAGTGGAATGTGAGCCCTTAAAAGCAGGACTGTTTTTACCTTTCCTTCTATCCCTAACACTTAGCATGATACCTAATATTTAATATATACTTTAAGTATTTAATATATATTTTTAAGTATTTAATATATACTTTTGATTGATTCGAACAGAAGCTTTTAGCTGGAGAGTGAAGATGTTTGAACTCGAGAAATTACAAAGAGAGAGTTGTCCATCTGAAATAAACTACTACATGTTAATAAGAAAAGCTAATAACAAATGAGAATTTGAGGAGAAAAATAATGGCTTTTATTTGCTAAGTCGTTTAAGGTTTACATAGCTCTTTAAATATGTTGTCTCATTTGAGTCTCATTATATCCTATGAGGAAGGTTGAACACACATTTTCCTAATTTTATAGATGAGTAATCTATGACCCCCAATGAGAACTGGTATGCCAACAGTTATACAACTGGAAGGGGTTCAGTTAATACTCAAATCCATGTCCCCTGGCTTCAGCTCCACAATTTTTTTCTGCTATCCCATGCTATCCCCAAAGTAGAATGGATCCGAGCTAGAAATAATCCCTGATCTCACCCCTAAACAAAGTAAAAATGGCAGGTTATTTCTAAATAGCACATCTATTTTTTCTCTTTTAGAACTTTTCTTATTTCTCTAATGCATACGTGATTAAAGAATATGACTAGTTTCAAGAGAATTGCAATCTAAAAATAACATGCTCCAGATCACTATTAGTAGGAGAAATGCAAATTGAAGCAACTCTTCTAATTTATTAATTACATATTATTAGAAATTAATTAATTGGAAATAATTACTTCTTAATTCTAATAACTCTTCTAAGCGTCTAATGTTGGAGGAGATTTTTGGAGACACGCATACCATATATAGCATCACCTATTAGACTGTAAGAAGACTTGAGGGTTAGGACTGTCTTCTACCCCTTTTTGTATCCTCAGGATTTAGGATAGTACCTGGTACAAAATTAGTGCTTAATAAATGTTTGTTGATTGATTGTTGGTGCAGTGAACTCTCATAACTGTTCTGGATATTATTTTGGAACTGAACAAGAAAACTAAATGCTAACTAGCTTCTTTGTCCTAAATATCTGGTTGTTAAACAAAGAACCTAAGGAGGTAAATGACAGAAACAAGGACCCCATATATATCATATATTCATTGCAGTCCTTTTTGGACAAGAAATGACCTGGAAATGAAGTGGGCACTGTTAGGGAGTAACTGAAAAAAATTGTGAGGTAGATGTGTCCTTGTTGTTGAGGAGTTTACATTTTAATGCAGGGAAGGATGAAAGAGGAAGAAAAATGTATACGGACAAGAAAATAAAAAAAAATCTATTCAAAATAAATACAAAGGTATTTAGGATGGAGGAACTAACATCTGGGAAAAATCAGAAAATGTGTCTTCTTGGAGGTGGCATTTGAGCTAAGCCTTAAAGAGAAGTGATTCCAAGCAGTGAAGGAGAAGATGGAGAACATTCCAGTCATGGAAGACAGTATATATAAAAGCACAGACACAGGCATCATGGGATATTATGAGTAGACAATGTCAAGTCAGTCACTTAGTAAGGAACAAAATATGCCTGACTCTGAATAATGCAGCATCAGCTCTGTTGAAGCTATCAGAGAAAAGCAACCAATTATGACTAAATGATGTAAAAAATGAGAGAGACAGAGAGGGGGGGGGGAAGGGAGGGAGGGAGACAGAGAGAAAGAAAAAGAGAGACAGAAGAAAATTACCTAGGGAGAAAGTCTTTTTTCATTGGGGTGAGTGCTAGCATTCTTGTAAATGAGCATTGATAAGTTTGAGAATTGCCTAATTCCCTAACAGATGCCAGAACAAAATCCAATAAAATACATTCTCCAGAAACTGTACAGCAAAACCAAGAATGATTAGAAAAGCTAGTGCAGGTCATTTGGAGAAATATCACCACTTTCACAACAGAACCAAAATTATCTAAAAACATTTTACTAAGCCTTGATCAGATTTGCAACGATTTGGGGGGTGGGGGGGTGGCTATCACAATATGAAAGACTTTATATTATGCAAAATTATTAGTAATTAATTCATAGCTTGAAAAAGGGGCAGTGTAGTATTTTGTCAGAGTACCCCAAGATAACTAAAGCAGGCTGAACTCAACCTCTAGTTGGCAGCAGCTTCTCTCTAGATAAGGTGGGACTATGACATGAGCTCTCTCCCTTTATTTACTTTTAATATTTTATATTGATGTAGCTTGTGTTTTACCTCACGGTCACATACTGAGATATTTGTCCCCATTGAACCCTCCCTTGTCTAAAGATATTAACAGTTGAGTAAGACTACCTGATATAAACCCTGTGTGGGAGTATATACAACATTGAAAAGAAGTATGTGTCACCTCTCTTCATCCGGATCAAGCCAGGTCATTGCAGATGTCAATTCAGCTGCCTTGTAGAGTTGTTTCCATTTACACTTTTGCAGTCATTTTGTATATGAGGAGTGTCACAATGGTCAACACTCCAGAGTAAAGCCTGAACCAGATTAAACTGTAATTGAGAAATATTTAACAAAATAAATAATACAATAAAACATAGACACTGCTTTTTAAAACTGTCAATATGCAGCCTTCGCGGAGATTAGTGGTCCCTTTGCTATTTCAATTTGATAACACTGTTGTATTTTATTTTTTGGTCATCCTTTCTTCACCGTGCAACAGTTCACGTATGTCCTCCCATGTTTCCTCTGTTGTTTATTTTCATCTCATTCCATCACAATACTATTAAACTCATATGTATGTTCAGTTTTTCTTTGTTTCCAAAGTTTTTCTTTCACAAAAAGGGGGCTCTTGGGAATATATTGCTATATATGGGGTCTTCCTGTATTTGGCGTTTTTGGAGTATGCCTTGTATATGACTCGTTGGGTCAAAAGTTAGATTTTTCTCATACAATTCAAATTGTTTTCCAGAATGACTGGATCACTTCATAGCTCTACTAAGAGTGCATTCATGCTATCTTCCTACAGTTCCTCCAACATTTACTATTTTTGTCATTTATGGCTTTGCCAGAGTTTTGTGGGTATGAGGCAAAAACTCTCAGTTGTTTTAGTTTTCTCTTCTATGATTATTGCTATTATTAATGATTTCTTCCTCATCTTTTCAAGATAGTTATCACTTGTTCATCCTCTAAATGTCAGATCTGGTCCCTGCTCTCTCGCATTAACTCTAAAGAATGGAAGGAAAAATATGTTGGCCAAATGGGTTATAGGATTTGGGGGGAAATGGTTTCTTTATGTAGTTCTAGCAAGCCATTTTAATGTTTTCATCTTAGCAAATGATCCCATTTGTAAGCCTATATAATGCACAATGTTGAGGGGCTGTCTATGAGGGATGATGAGATGAATATGCCTTCTTTTAACTAACCCTCACCCTGTTGTCCATTCACAAAAGTAATCCTTGCCTTCTAGGTTTTAGATTCACCTACCAAAGGCACTTTTGTCTCTGGATTGTATTTTCACGATGCATTTTTCTCTGATTTTCCAGCAGAATATAAAGATCTCAGAAATAATGCCTAAATGATTCATAGATGCCATTGTACCTTGGATGTAAAAATATAGTCTTATATGGCATACCATTTAGGAGTATTTTATTGTTTTATAACTTGTCAGGAAATTGCTGCAGTTTTGATTCTTATTATGATTGCATACTCATGTGAGAACTCATTGATAATCATAAAAAGAAACCCAGAACATAAATTAAGCCAAAAAGCAATCTTAAACCTGTCGTTCAGGACTCAGAAGACAGAGGGGGTAAATCTCCCCTAGAGACCTTAGTTGATCTCTTATCTTCTTTTATCTTTTTTAGTCTATTCTCTTAGTTAAAGAATCTTATGACTTCAACAGTTTAAGAAAAATGAGACCTAGGAAAATCCAGAGAGTGGTTAAGCCAATGAGGACAACAAGAATACATACCACTATAGTACTTGAATACTTTCCAAGAGCTTCCCTTATAACACTCCTATGAAGGAGTACAGGTATTACCATTATTTTTCAGTTGAGGGAACTGACACACAAGGATTTCATATAAATGTCCCTTCCCCAAGATTATCACCCCCACCATCAAAACTTCCCTTGTAACAAGTAGAGTCAAACAAAACAACTTAATAAATTAGCGACTTCAAAAAATACACATCTCATTCCACACCTATAATCTAGCACCTCCCTACAAAGAGATCCAGGGCCTGCTTTCACCATTAGTACTTTGAAGTCACTATAGGTTAGTACACTGAAATCTGAAGTTCAAGTGTTTTCCCTCGGCCACACAGGGAAAAACCAGAGCAATAATCTAAACTTAGTTCTTTGCTGATGCCAGGTCCCTTTTTTTTTTTTGATTTACCATGATGTTTCCATGGTTACTGTAATCTGTTTCCAATTAAATTGTACTGGTCTTTAGGATTAAGAGTAATAAAATGGGCTATATCAGATTTTGGGTAAAAGTGGGTAAAGGGCATGGAGTTTCATAAAAAATTGGGGAGGGCATATCCGGACCTGTGATTTCTTTGGCATTGGGACCTACCATTGTGAAAATGCTTCTCATCGAGATAATTCTACAATTCTTTTGTAATTTGTCCTCTTAGTTGCTTGGAGAGCTAAGAGGCTAAGTAGCCTTCCTAAGGTCACCCAGCTAGCACAGGAACAACTTGAACTCAGGTCTTCCTGACTCCATGATAGGTACTTTATCTACCATACTACACTGACACTGTTCCCATATATAGAATAAACAAAATTTCTCATAAAAAAGACTCTTAGCTAGGTCTAATTGCTGCCATTTCCTATTTAATCAGTGTTTTTCAGTTTGGGAGGATGATTACAGTCTTTAGGAATATTCTATGATTGGCTATAAAGCAAATTGTCTAGTTGTAGCCAGACAGACAGAAGAAGGTAAAATTTGGTCAGCCAAGCCTTCATGACGTGACTGAAGCTAGTGCCAACATATCCCTGTGGCAAGGCATCACAGTCAAATTTCAGCCATGACCCTACCCCTGACCTAACAAAGCATGCCAGATTTATAGTCTTGGCTTGATTGACTATTGGCATGCCAAACATGAACTCTGGAGCTGTTGCCATGACACCTTAAACAGGGAAGCCACAGTTGGAGACCAGGGGATTTTCTAGCAGTGGTCGAGATCCAGGTGTAAGGTTATTTTCATTACAAAGACAAAACAGGAGATTCCTGGTTGTTAAATCTTTTGATATTCTGCTAATAGCATGTAGAACAATATAGGGGTTTTGTTTGCCTCAGAGACATAGATAATTGGATTATTTCAGTTACCAGTCTAATGAAATCAACACTCCAACCTTTACAGCCTATTAAAAGAAACCAGGTATCTAGTAGGACCAGCAAAACATAGGCAGATAATCCAAAATATTAAATGTTACTTTATGCAGAAATAAATGTGCCTAGGAATTACAGTGAAGTGTTGCCTGTATCCCTTTGATCCAATGAGAACAATTGAATACAGATCCTGGAAAGGCTTTCTTCTTTGGTTTGGTGCAAAGTCAGTGGCTTAGACATACAGACTAAGATCAAAACCAGTAAGAGCTGGTTCTTGTGAACAAGTGCTTGGCACTGTCAAATGCTTTAACATTTGACATTTAGCATTCAGAAGTAGACATGATTTTTTCAGTAGAAATGGCATTAAAGAAAATTCATTACTGCCTGCTTTGCTGCTGCACCCTAAAGACCATGGGTCTTTGTTTCTTTCTTTTTAAAAAATTAAAATTTTATTTTTAATTTATGGAATAAAACTTTCTATCTAACTTCTGGTTGACCCTTTTTATATGTGTTGTCTCCTTCATTAGAATGTGAGCTCTTTGAAGGAGGGACCAATCTTGCTTTTCTCTTTCCATAGCACTCAACACAGTACAAATGCTTAATAAGTGATTTTTCATTCATTCAATCATCATTTAATTTAATTCCTGTGTTGTGTCACTTGTTTATATGTTCCTTTTCAATTGCCCGTTGGACATTTTGAATTGAATGTCCCACAAGTATCTCATATAAAACATGTCTAAATAAAACCTCATTATTTTCCTCCCTAAACCTGTCCCTCTTCCAACCTTCCCTGTTACTGTCAAGGACACCACCATTCTTGTAGTTATCCAGGTTCATTATATCATTCTCATCCTTGACACATATTCTCACTCACCCCACATATCCAAATAGCTACCAGATCTGATTTCTTTCTCCATAATATCTCTCATTGGTCCCCATTGCCTACCCTGACACTGCCATGCCCTAGATCAGGGCCTATCGCATCTCCCCTGCATTATTACAACAGCCTGAAAATATAGAAAAAAGAAGAGCCTCCCTGCCTCAAGTCTCTCCCTGCACTAGTCCATCCTATACATAGCTGCCAAGATTATTTTCGTGAAGTACCAGTCTGGCAATATCATCTGTCCTACTCAATAATCTTCAGTGTTCTCTGTTACCTCTAGGGGCAAATAGAAAGACTTTGGCATTTAAGCTCGTCACATTTTTTTTCCTCCTTCCAGATTTCTTGCCTATCACTACTTTCAAATACTCTCTGATTCAGCCATACTTGCTGTTGCATACTACATTCGATCCCCCACATCAGGGGAGGTGGTAGACAGAAGCAAAACACTGGTGAGGTGGAAAAGAGTAAAAGGTGAGAGATGTCAAACAGGATGAATAGGATGGAGGGAAATACACAGGTAGTAATCTAAGCTGAATGGGAATGGGAGAGCTCTCCCATAAAAATGGAAATGAATAGCAGAGTGGATCAAAAAACAGAATTCTACAATATGTTGCATATAAGAAACACACTTGAAACAGAGAGATACATGCAGAGTAAAGGGAAGGGGGGTTGGAGCAGAATGTATTATGTTTCAGCTGAAGAGAAGGAGAAGAAGAAGAAGAAGAAGAAGAAGAAGAAGAAGAAGAAGGAGGAGGAGGAGGAGGAGGAGGAGGAGGAGGAGGAGGAGGAGAAGGAGGAGGAGGAGGAGGAGGAGGAAGAAGAAACAACAGGGTTAGCAATCCTGATCTTTGACAAAGCAAATGCAAAAATAAGCCTAATTAAAAGAGATAAGGAAGGAAACTGCATTTTGCTAAAAAATACCAGGCAATGAAGCAATCAAATTAGAACAAACAACATCAGATCTATGGAGAGGGGAATAATTCATGACCAAAAGAGACAGAAAACATTATGAAATGTACAATAGATAATTTTGATCATATTAAATTGAAAAGCTTGTGTACAAACAAAAATCAATGCAACCAAGACTAGAAGGAAAACCGAAACCTGGGAAACAATGTCTGCAGCCAGTGTCTCTGATTAAGATCTCATTTCTCAAATATATAGAGAACTGTGTAAAATTTATGAAAATACAAACCCCAATTGATAGTCAAAGGATACGAACAGATAGTTATCAGATGAAGAAATAAGGTATCTGTAGTCACATGAAGTGCTCTAAATCACTTTTGATTAGAGAAATGACACCTTACACCTTTCAGATTAGCAAATATGAGCAAAAAAAAGGAAAATAATAAATGTTGGAGAGGATTTGGAAAAATCGGAACACTAATGCACTGTTGGTGGAGTTAAAAATTGGTGTAACCATTCTGGAGAGCAACTTGGTACTATGTCCAAGGAGCAAACAAACTGTCCATACCCTTTGATCCAGCAATGCCACTACTAGGTCTGTATCCCAAAGAAATCATAAAAAAGGGAAAAGTATGTACATGTGCAAGAATATTCATTGCAGCCCTATTAGTGGTAGTAAAATATTAGAAACTGAGGTGATGTCCATCAATTGGGGGAATGGCTGAACAAGCTATGGTATATTAATGTAATGGAATTCTATTGTGCAATAAGAAATGATCAACACATACATTTCAGGAAAACCTGGAAAGACTCGCACAAACTGATGCAAAGTGAAATGAGCAGAACCAGGAAAACATTGCACACAGTATCAACAGCATCATATGGTCATCAACTATAAATGACTCAGCTTTTCTCAGTAACACAGTGATCCAAGACAAGCACAAAGGACACATAAAGGAGAATGCTGTCCATATCCAGATAAAGATCTGATGAACTCTGAATGCAGATTGAAGCATGTTTTTTCACTTTACTCTTTCTAGTGTTTTTCCCCTTTTGATCTGTTTCTTCTTCCACAACTGTGATAAATATGGAAATAAGTTTTACATGTTAGCATTATATACATGTGTGTATATAGATATACTATATACTATACCTATATATAGTATATCTATATACTCTCTCTCTCTCTCCATATATGTGTGTGTGTGTGTGTGTGTGTGTGTGTGTGTGTGTGTACTATATACTTTATCAAACTGCCTACTGTTTTCACAAGAAGGAAGGGGAGAAAGGGAGAAAAATTTGGAACTCAAAATCTTGTTTAAAATGAATGCTAAAAGTTTTCTTGATATGTAATTGTGGGGGGAAATAAACTACTATTTCAAGCAATTTTTTTAAAATCCTAAAGATTGTGCTTTCTTTCTTCTTTTGAAGAGGTTATCCTAGTCATAGAGGCATCAAGATAGATAGAAAGAGAAAAGGGAATAACCTTTCTGGGCTTCAATTTTTTAGTCTGTAGAATGAGTGGTTTGGACTAGATGCCTTTCATTTATTTATTGGGGGGGCGGAATAGAGGGAAAACAGGGTTAAGTGGCTTGCCCAAGGTCACACAGCTAATAAATATCTGAGGCCACATTTGAACTCAGGTCCTCTTGACTCCAGGGCCAATGTTCTATTCACTGTGCTACCTAGAGGCCCCTGGATATCTAATAATAGTGATTTACAAAGCATCTTATATGTGTTGTTGCTTTTGACCCCTACTTCAGTCCCCTGAGTATGAAGAAACTGACACTCAGAGAGATCATGTCAGTTGCAAGGTAGCTAGGTAGGGCAGCATGTAGAGTGCGGGATTTGAAGTCAGAAAGACTTGAACTCAAATACTGCCTCAAACATTTACTAACTATGTGACCCTGGGCAGGTAACTTCCCTTAGCCTCAATTTCCCTATCTATAAAATGGGGATGTTAAAAGCATGTTCCCCACAGGGTAATTGTGAGGATCAAGTGAATTGATATAGATAACAAAGTTTGCAAACTTTAAAGCACATTATAAATGCTAGTTATCATTAATGTTATTGTTGCTATAAATATCTAAGTTTAAATGTGATTCCAAATATTCCTGACATTCAGGTCTTATGCTCTGTCTACTATATCATGATGCCTCCTGGGTCCCTGATAGCTCTAAATCTGTGATTCTGCATTCATGCTATAAGCAAATGCTACTCTAGCTTCCAGCAACTTAGGTTATTTCTTGATGGGAATACAGTTCTTTACCCTCCTTTTCTGTTGAGGTAAAAATTTGTTCAAAGACGTCATAGAAGGGGCTGATCTGTAGGAGTCCAAAGGACAAACAAAAAAACATTTCAAAGCTGCTTCTAGATTTGGTTCAGCTCCACAGAGGTTGCTCTAGAACTATCAGAGACAACCAGAATCCCCAAATTTCTCTCCATTCCACAAGGCTCAGATAGATTCTGCCTAGCCTTTGAAGCCAGCACCTCCCCGATAGAACAATCTTCTATGGCCTCCCTTTATCTCAATGTCTTTCATTGGGAAAGCAGTGAGTAAAGTCGAGATCTGCAGTGCAGAACAGAAAGAAGATTGCCACCCTGAGTGATCTACAATTCAGGAATCACAAAGTTTCCCAGTTTGAGGTTTCTCTTTTACTATAAACATAAAAAAAATTCAAATGTGCAAATTGTGTTCAGAATGGCACCATCCAATTTTATGAACTGGATGACATGAACAAACTACTTGTATTTTGCTCTTATTGTTTATGGTGTCCCTAGAACATTCTGTGTAATTATAGCCTTGTTATATACAGTTGGGAGATGCGTTATTACTGTATAATGAAGAGAAGACTACAGTAAGCTTATAAAATAGCTGTTTATGTTCTCATTATGGTCACATTCTGATTATAGTTTTAGCAGCCACCATCAAGAAAGTACAGATAGAGAAGGAAACATCTTTGAAGCAGAAAATAGATTGTGGCAGCGAGAGAACTTTAATAGTTCAGATGTCAACATTTGTAAGAATTTTTTTATAGCATCCTATTTCAAGCTTTGTGAATACTCTCAAGGAATAAATCTTCAGGACGTTATTCCACTCTTTGAAGTTTGAAATAAGCTAGGTGTTCTTTGTATTGTGCGTAATTTTGAGGGAATATATTGTATTTACAGAGTGGTTGGGGGAAGAATTCAATGTCTTCCAGTTGAATTGTAAAGGAAAGAAATTGATCTAACTTAGACATTATTGGAGCAAGAGACTGACTCCAAGACTAGCCCTCTATGCACTACAGTATACTGTCTCACTGAGAACAAATATTAAATGTTTTAATGTGTTTATAGAATGACAGTGCACATGTAGTGAACTGAAAAACTTCAATAGGAAAGACAGAATGAAGGGAGAATCAGGAAAGACTATTAATCTCTTTACTCCCCATGTCCAAATTGTAAATCACCTCATCATCAACTCCCCTCCACTAGGAGAATGCATTTATTTGGGCCCTTATTACTTCCTGCCTCTTTTGGAAACATTCCTTGAAACATTCTCCCTCTTTTTATAAACGTCTATTTATTCAGTGCCTTCTTTCCTGTTTAAAACCATGACCAGGTAAATCTCCATCCAGTGAAGAAGAAACTTTCACTTGGCCTTCCCACATTTTCAAGCTATTATCTTCTCTCTCCTTGTATTCACAAACTCCTACAAGAACTTGCTTCTTCACCTCCCATTCACTTCTATATGTATTACAATTAGCTCACTTCTAACCCTACCACTCAATTGAAACTATTTTCTCCTAGGTCAACAAAGTTGTCTTAATTGTTAAACCCAACAGCCTTTCTCAGTTCTCATCCTTCTTGACCTTCCTTCATTTTTTTTTTTTTGTAATTTTACTTTGACTACTCCCACCTTTTGAATAATTTTTCCTCCCAGGATTTTCATGACGGTGTTCCCTGCTGGTTCTCCTACCTATCTGACCTTGCTTTCTTGGTACTTGGTTTCTTCCTTATCATTCTTGTCTTTCCCCATATGTATGGGCATGTTCTGGATCCTATTCTTTTCTGTCACTATATTTACATTTTTGGCAATCTCAGTAGCTCCAATGTGTTCACTTATCATCTCTATATATATTCACAAAACTGTATCATCCAGCCATCATTTTTTTCCACTGAACTCCAGTCTCATATAATTACTTACAGTATATCTCATAGGCATCTGAAACTTGTGTCAAAAAAAGAACTCATATTTCTTCCTAAGCCCACCCCTCTTCATAATTTTGATATTTCTATTGAAGGTACCATCACCCTTCTAGTCATCCTGGGTTCCACCTCTAAGTCATTCTCTCTCTTTTTCACACTTGTGAAATTTCGACAGTTTTATTTCTGCAGTGTCCTTCACATTCTATCCTCTCCATTTATAAGACCAGCATACTGGTTCAGGTCCTCATCACCTTGCATTTTAACTATTGTGAGAGTCTAATTGGATTCCCTGTCTCTAGTCTCTCCCCTTTCAGTCCATCGTTTTTATAGATGACAAATTGATATTCCTAAGGTCTGATTACTTATTCTCTTACTCAGAAAACTGCTCAATTTGGGATGGAAAGCCCTTCATAGTATGCTGCCAGACTTCCTTTCCAGACTAATTTCATGTTAACCTCCTCATGTTAATTTCCTATTCATTTCATTAATTAATGTAATTGACTAATTTCATATTATTCTCCCATCCCGTACTGCTAAATTGGCCTGCTCCCTATCTCCCATGTACAACCTCCATCTCTCTTCTGTCTTTGTAAAAGCTGTCACAGATTTCTGAAATGTCCTCCTTTCTCACTGCCACCTATCTGAATCCTGTGCTCCCTTCTAGGCTTATATCAGTTGACACTTCCTACATTCCTGGTTTCTCTAGTTCTTTATGTCCCATATCATTTTTTATTGATTTTATGCTTGTCTTATTTTTTTGCAGCTGTGTTCATGTTTTATCCCCCCCCCCCCACTCCCCCCCAGTGAATGTAAGCTCCTTGAGGACCAGGGCTGTTTTGTTGTTACTTTCTATCTCCAGTAGCTAGCACAGTGCTTGTACATGGTAGATACTCAATAAATGCTTACTGAAATGAAAATATATAAATATAGGTATCTATACATACATGCATGTATAGATACATGTGTATATACATATACATATATAGGAAGAGGCAAGTTTGGTCTTAATGTCAAAGAAAAAAATTAACAAAAATTAGACCCTTCCAAAAGGAATTGGGTTACAAGAAGAAACTGAATTATCCTCTGTTTGGTTTGTTGTAGTGTGGATCCTTGGGGTTGAGGGAAACCTTCTAAGCAGAGATATGCCAGTAATTGTTTAACAACTGGCTGTCTAGAATTTTTTTTAATGTAGCACATTCCTAAGTTAATCTGCATTATTTTTTCTATGACTTCATTTAGTCCAGACAATCAAACAGAAATAAATTAAGCCTTCATTTATGTTTGCTCATTTCTGAGGTGTAAATGCTCACACTGAAAATTTAACAATTAGCCTTCAGTAGAACCAGTTCAAACTGCTCCTTCCCACCTCGACTTCTAAGTCGTGACAGGCCTGGAGTCAGAGACTCTTCTTCCTGAATTCAAATTCAGCCTCAGATACTAGTTGTGTGACCCTGGGCAAGTAACTTAACCCTATTCCCCTCAGTTTCCTCATCTGTAAAATGAACTGGAGAAGGAAACGGCAAACCACTCTAGTATCTTTGCCAAAAAAACTCCAAAAGGTGTCATGAAGAGTTGGACATGACCTGAAAAACAGCTAAACAATAAGAACAACAACTCAAGCTCTGTGATTCTGTAATTGTCACTCATTCAGGTCTGTGACGTGCCAAGTGTTTTCCTTTAGTTCTACTGATATCATGTATACCAATGGCACCCATGGGATATATATGTATTTGTATGTGTGTGTGTGTGCGCATTCATATGTGCATGCACATGTGTGTTATCCTTCACTCTTACAATGTGACCAGCCCACTTTTTATGGTCATAGATTTCTCTAATGATGTACTTTATGGTGGTTCTCCTGAATAATTCTTAATTTGTAACATCTTAAAACATGTTAAAGCCTATGCCCTATATACCTCTTTAGTTCCCTTTGTGTGATCATCAACAATTACGTGCTGAAATAGAGATTCATCTTTTTAACATGTATATTTCTCCAGTGATATCTTCCAGAGTCCCTTGATATGTGGATTGGGCTACCTTTTCCTAAGACCCAGCTTTCTGCAATTCAGTGGAGTTTTTCCTTAAAAAGGATTAAAACTAAAAAAAAAATTTTTTTTAATAAAAAATAATTTAAAAAAATAAAAAAATTTAAAAAAGGATTAAAACTGCCCTCCAGACTTGATTAGTTCAAGGGACCATGGATCAGATCATTAACTAGCTTCCTGCCAGCCTGAATAAAAAAGCCAATACTCAAGGAGTTAGGGGATCATCCCTGACGTTTCTGGCTGATAGACCATCAGCTTGATCATCTTTGGGAAGCTTTGCTCAGGCAGCTAGGTAGCACAGTTACTAGAGCACCAGACCTGAAGTTAGAAAGAATTGAGTTCAATATGGCCTCAGCCCTGTGTAGCCCTGGGAAAATCTCTTTAACTTCTGCCTCAGTTTCCTCATCAGTAAAATAGGATAATAATAGTACCTACCTGTAAGGTTGTTGTGAAGGAAAGTTGAAACACTATTTCTATAGTGCTTTGCAAACATTGGAGGGTGCTAGCTATTGTTATTGTTCAGCTGAATCAACACAGTATCTTTGTACAATATTCTTTCTCTTCTGTTGCTTTTTGATTATCCATTCTTTGTATGGCAAGGTAAAGCTCCTTTTGTTAACTTCTACATGTTCTACAAGTGTCTCATTTCATTCCAATCTAAACCTGAGGCTGGGCCTGCTGGACTGAGAACTGAATTGGAGTTTTCTTGAGACCAGAATCTGGTGAAGGCTGAAGTTGCTGCTGTCTCCTAGAAGACTGAGATTCCTTCTGGATCCTAGGGCCAGCCGAACTGCTAGAGGACTGAAGAAGCATGACTGGGATAAGACTTTGTTTGTTGATCCTTGGTTGATTCTTGAGTTCCTGGCAACAGAAGTGGTGAAGGTTTTGAGATGTGCTAGACCCTATAAACTTCAGTGTGTACCAAGAACTTCCTAGAGGACTGGACGAGAACCTGGGAGCTGTCTGCCTCTGAATCCAGGTGACTGTTTGGTGGATTCTGGTAGGAGCCGGGTCCATGGAAGGGGATCCAGGGAATCTGAGAGACCACCCTGAGTCAAGATGAAGAAAAGGCCTCCTCTTGGATACATGATGAAATAGAAGTTTACTAGACACCAAGGGGTGCAAGGTTTGTGTAATTTTCTAATGATTGTATTTAGTGATTAATGATACTTAGTGACTAAGTGACCAATTGCTAGATAAGTAACTGATTGAGTTCATCTATAATTGCCCCATGAGTGGAAGATTGATTTTTGCATTGTGAGATGACTGAATGACTGTGTGAGGAGGCAAACCTCCTTAGGGAAACCAGATTATTATTCTTTTGTTCTTTGTTCTTAATATTGCAGCCACTTTGGTGAAAACTATGTGGCCCTCCTAATGTTAAGCTGTTGTTCCCAAAAGAATGCTACAATCACAATATAATATTCACACTATATTGTGATTTTCTGTGATAAGATGTAATGTTGTGAATATTATGTTGTGATTTGTTGTGAATGTTTGCCTTGATTTGTAATGGAATAAATGGAGTGTTCACTATACTGTGTAATCTGAACCTTAAAAGCTGTTCACAGTAGCATTCTTTTGGGAATCTGCTAGTGCATGGTGTTACAGCACTTCCCTCTGCCAATGCAGACTGATGCCATTTTTATAATTTGTAGTCTTAGAGAATTGCTTAGGGCACTAAGAGAATAAATTATTTGCCCATGGTCACACAACCACTATGTATCAGAACTGGGATTTGACACCAGGTTTTCCTAGAAGATAGGCTTTGATATTGAAGGAAGGGAGGGAGGAAAAAGAAACACCTCATATTATGAAATGTAAGCAACATCTTTTTACATTAAAACCTCAAGAAATATAGATTAATTTAGTTTCTATCTCCATCTCAGTTTCATATGTGAACCTCTGGGCTATAACTCCCATAGCACCTGTCTTTTTTACCAGGTAGTTGTCATCCCCATGATAGACCATAAAGAGTATAGGGAAAAGGTTGACCTATAACTCTCTGTTGACATCCTCTTCTTGGTACTTGAGACTTTTCAAGAAGATGTAATATTTCAACCCTCTTATTATAGTTAACATAGGTTTCAGAAGAGGTGAGTTTCCTGCAACTTTTTATAGAGAATTCTGGATGCTCTAATAGTGATTTAGACATCATGGTTATAGGGAATAGGGGTCAGCAGCTTCAAGTATTTCATAAAGAGGCTGGTGATGATGATTGTTCTCTTGTGAAGCCTGGGAGGTGTGCTGAATATAAAAAGATGTACTGTAATTATTAATATTTTTCTTATTATTATCACTGTAATATAAAAGGGAGAATAAGGCTGAATGTTCAATAGACCTACCATCTTGTGTAAAGTTGTAGAAGAAAGCTGAAAAATACTCTCCCATTAACAGAAATTAATAAAGCAGTTGTGCTTTTCCCACTACTATTATTTTCATCAGCAGAAAAACAGATTAAAATTACTATGTGCAACATTGATTAGCTTATACTTCCATAGCCCCCGCTGCATTACTTTCTTTGATTATGCAAGGTTCATTTCAGTTCACTGTAGATTAAATGAGAATAGTAGCATTCCCAACCGGACTACCAGATGGAATCGCATTTTAATTAACTTTTTCAACCAGCATACAGATGTGCTGCTTGTGAAAACTACTGAAAAATCATTCATTTTTAGCAAACGTGACTCTTCAGCCAGGGTGGAGGATTCTAATGTGAAACAAATAAATAACATCATGGAGTCATCAACCTTTACAAAAACAAAAATTGACCGCATTTAGAAACAGGTGTATTTAGGACAAGTAAACAAGCTAAATTGTTACTCTGTACCTAACACCTGTTGGAATGTCTAGATTAAAGGAAATGCTTGCCTGCTGAAAGAATGTTCTATGTAGTTCAAAATCAAAAGAATTTTCTTAGAATTTGTAAAAAAAAAAAATTAAGCTTCTGTATATTCTTACCTGTATACCAAAAAATAATGGAAATTATTCCCCTAAAAACATTTTTATGCAGCTGGCACTAATAAACAAGAGATTTTTGTTTAAAAACTGCTTCAAAAGCAATAGTAAAATATTTGACAAAGACCTTTACAGATAATAGCTAATGAATACTCCCAACATCCCTGTGAGGCAACTTGTCAAAGTAGTTGGTTAGGCTGTAAAGGAAGAGGGAAGTGAGAGACAAAAGTGCAAGTTACAATGGAGAATGCCATTATATGTCATTTAGTGAGATAGCCTGCCATAACTTTTTCCAGTGCGGCTCACAGTGATGACAGAAGATGTTCAGTAGCATTTAATTTTCTTCCTCTGCCCCTACCACACTTGGACGGAGTTGTGAGGTTGAAATGCTTCAGAGACAAGAGTGGGAAAAACTAGAGAAGCAATGCTAAATAGAGGATGGAGTGCTAGACTTTGAATAAAAAAGACCAGAAAGATCAGAAATTCTTCTTCTGATACTGACTTAGTAACCAGGGACAAATCAATTAACCTCTCTGATCCTCAGTTTCTTCATATGCAAAATGGAAATAATTATCTTCTATCTATCTATCTGCCAGCTAGATAGGTCAGTGGATAGAACACTAGATTTGGAATAGGAAGACTTCTTTTCCTGAGTTCAAATTCAGCTTCAGACACTTACCAGCTGTGTGACCTTGAGTAAGTCATTTAACCCTGTTTGCCTCAATTTCTTCATATGTAAAATGAGCTAGAGAAGGAGATGGCAAACCTCTCCACTATCTTTGCCAAGAAAATCCCAAATGGGTTCACAAAGACATGACAAAAATGATTCAACAGCAATAATATTTACCTTGCAGTGTTACTATTGGCGTGTGCTGATAAATTTTTTAACAAGTGGCTCTTTGGAAGAAAAAAAATGTGTGCAAAGCATACTTTTAAAATTAATCTATTTTATTAACATTTTCATCATCACTTCCTTAAGTCTAGACAATCACTAAAACAATAAATCAAATCCAGATTCTTTTTTTTTTTCTTTTAGCTTTTTGGAGGGCAATTGGGGTTAAGTGACTTGCCCAAAGTCACATGGCTAGTAAGTGCGTCAAGTATCTGAGGCCAAATTTGAACTCAGGTCCTCCTGACTCCAGGGCTGGTGCTCTATTCACTGTGACAACTAGCCTCCTCAAAGACTAATTTTTGGGGGGGAGGGGGAGCAAGACAGTTGGGGTTAAGTGACTTGCCCAAGGTCACATGGCTAGTAAGTGTGTCAAGTGTCTGAGGCCAAATTTGAACTCAGGTCCTCCTGACTCCAAGGCCCCCAAATCCAAGTTTCTAACATTTGTTAATTTCTCAAGTTGTAAGTGCTCACACTGACAAAAATAGCACTTGGCTCTCATAAACCAGTATGAGTCAGATTCAGCACACCCCAGGGTGTTATGAAGTTCAAGTGAGATAATACATAAAAAGTGATATATCAGGTATTGTTGTGTGGAAACCCATAAACAACATACTTAATCCTTGATGTTAGGTAGAAGTTATAGTGAAACATCTTTCAACATAGTGTTAAGGGGAGAACTTTCTAACCAGTGCCCAGAATCATATATATCAATAAATGTCCTAAAAGAAATTGAAACCCAGGTTTTTGTGATTCCACTCTGCTTGAATGGGTCTCAAACTTTTTTTTATCTCAGTATGCCTTTACACTCTTAATTATTGAGAAACTTCCCACAGAGATTTTGTTTATGTGGAGTTCTATCTATCAATATTTACTATATTAGAAATTAAAATATCTTGGCATTATTAGGAAAATAGTTTTGACCTCACAGAATCCTAAAAGCATCTCAGGGTCCCCAAATGGTCCCTTGATCACACCTTTGGGAATTGTTATTCTATACCATGTTCTGGTAATTAAAAAGGTAATTAAATTCTGTCTCTCTCTCTCTCTCTCTCTCTCTGTTCATATGTATGTATGTATGTATGTATATGAGTATGCAGACATATTTATACACACATAGATACATAGACAGGAATTCTTCAGAGATTTCACATAATGCAAATTATTGTGTGATCCAATATTTTCTTCAGTTTTCTCTCTCTCTCCCCCCAAAGGAACAGAAATTTTCTTAAGGTATTCAAAACCTTTTGATTTACCAATTGCTAAATTTATTAATGAAAATTGTCACAAAACATAGTTTTGCAGAAAGGGTTACTATAATTAGAACTTAGTACTGGGTGGATGTAAAGCCAAGCATGAGCAGCTTTCCAGAGGACTGCTGCTGTGAACAGCTTAAAGGTTCTGATTACATAGTATAATGAACTCTATTTATTCAGGAATAAACTAAGACTAAACATTGACAGAAACCAAAGTACAGCATTCACAATGTTATAGCATAACAAGTTATCACTAAAATGGCCATATGGTTTTCACCGAAGTGATCACCTAGTTTTAAACAAAAGATATCAATTCAGTAAGTCCTTAACTCAATCATCCTTAAGGAGCAGGCCTCCTTAAGGGACAAAAAGTATAAAGGTCAAAGTTATCCAGGTTAGAGTAAATCATAATCTTCTCAGTGAACGTTAAGTACCCAAAAAGAGGTCTTTTCATCTTGACTCAAGGATGGCTCTCAGATTCCATGGTTCCTCTTCCATGGTCCCAGCTCCTGCCTGAATCTACCCAACTGTCATCTGGATTCAAAGACAGGTAACTTTCAGCCCTTTTTCCAGCTCCTCATCCAGTTCCTTGTCCAGTTCCCATTCCATATTGAAGTTCACAGTGTCCAATCCACCTCAAGTCCTTCATGGTTCCTGTTTCTGGGAAGACAAAGCTTAATGGAGTCACAATAACATTCATGCACATTGGCATCACCATCATCAATTCACTATCTGCCTGTGATATCAACACAGATGCACCAACAAGGTGCAAGAGGTCAACACAAATCATCATAGAAATCAGCACAGACCAACAAACAAGGTCCAAGAAGTCAACACAAATCATCAACATAGAATTCATCACAGACCTACAAACAAGGCCTGAGAGGTCAACACAAATCATCAGGCAAGTCCCAAGACCTCTAAAAACCCTCCTCCAGGACTTCTGTAAACAGACAACCAGAAAATCCTCTTTCAGGGCTTCCAGTAAGATCCCAGGGCTTCTATACAAAGTATCACAAACAAAAGTCAACACAGACAAAACAGACAAACATAGAGTACCAGAATACCACAAGTTTTCTCCTTCTAAATTCTGCCACCACAAGAGTTCTCTTCTCAGCTCTTCTCAGTTCTGCTCTCTCCAGCCTGGGCCTCTCCTTATATATGGTCATTAGTTTCTTCCCTTCCCATTGCATCAGCAACAGGAATTCACAAGTTCTAGGGTTCACAAGTTGTGGAATTCACCTGTTCTGCTTCTCAACAAGGACTTGATCCAATCATGGGCAGGGCTCAAAAAAATCTTGGACTAAAACAAGGTGTCAACCAAACAGCTGAAACAAGACATTGAGTACTTCTTTGCTTGCCATTACAGTGGAGAAAAAGGGGAAACCTCTGGCATTAAAAAGCTTACAGTTTAGATTGTGAGTAAAGAAAGCTGAGATTAGATATGGTTACAGAATGGTAACAGTATGGTTACAGAGTGCTGGTCCTGCACTTGAAGACTGTCCACATCGAATTCGATCTTTGTACTTCCAGGAAATGTGTTGATAATGGAATTTCATAGTTAGCCCCTTCAAAACAATTTCACCCTTTCTCTCCTACCCTCCCCACAGTTTCCTCTTGAGAATTAAAACTACAAAAGTTTTATATTTAACAAAATCCATGTCATGGAATTTCTGGTCCATGAGGTTTCAACTTAAGGGAACAACAGAAAGCAGACTATCATTTCCAACTCAAAGATAATTCTGAAGTCCTCAGTATAGCTAAGATATACAGGCAATACAAGACATATCTTCCTGTTTATGATGTCTGAAGCTCTAATGGAAAGTATTTTAAATTTTATAATAATTATGATTCTTCATATTGATATTGTAGATTTAGGGGACAAAGCATTAACCCAAATTGTCTCAATTCATCTTCACAACAACTCTATGAGGCAAGTAATAGAGGTAATATTATGCCAATATCATCTGAGAGAGGCTAAGTGGTTCTCCTTGGTTGATTCAGCAACTAAGCGTCAGAGTTGAGATATCCATATCTTTCCTGACTCAGAGTGTAACAAACATGACTGTTCACATGACTTCTCTTCACCATCTTGTTTCCATTTCATATTTATCTGTTCTTTTTTCTCTCTCTTCCACCTTTGTGGAGCTAACATTTGTTTTGTGTGTATCATATTTTGCTGCCATTTTCTGAAATCATGTTGAGTATATCCCAACACATAGCACTGTAGAAATTTTAGTGTATACTGTCAGGTTAATGAGTTTTATGAGTATGTTCATTTTCTATTCCTATCCCCCAAAATATTCTCATTCATGAAAGTTAATATTTGGCAACAAATAAATTTTTTTGAGGTCAAATAAAGTCAGAACTCCCTCACAGATCTGAAGGGAAAAGCTTAGGTCAAGAAAATATATTCGAGCACTCAAATTTGGGATCTCAGCCATGTAGTTATTTCTCCAATGATAGAGATTGACAGCTGGTCATCCTGCATGAGGCCCTTATGTCTTCCCTTAAGTTTGTAATAGGGTAGCCATCTAGAATGCTCGGAGTATTCTTCCATTCTGACATTCAAGATTCTGCATAGTTCCTCCCTCATCTACTTGTCCAACCTTATCTCATATTACTTTCCTTGATATATCATACATATCTGGCCAAACTAGACTACTCTTCATCCCCTACTTTTAACATTTCCTCCATTATTTCTATGTTTCTCCTTATGTCATCTTTTGTTCCAGGAACAGACTTCTCTTTACCACTCCCTTCTCTCCACTGCCATAACCATCTCAATTTAAAAAAAAAATTCTGCCTTCCTTCAACTGAAGAACTAAATCTACTTTATCCTCCCATGAAAACTACCCTAATCACAATCCCCTGCCCAAGTGAAAATGGTCTAATGTCATTTATCAGATTTGACTTGGACCTTTCCTTTGTTCTAATCCTTTTTGTCCTACATTCCATTTGATTGGAGATCAGGCATTTCAGTTGTTATATCTTCAGAGATAACATGTTAGAATCAAATGTATTTTTTAAAAAAGAGATAATCTATTTGAAGCTGAAAATAATAAACTTTTATCAAATAAATAATGTTGGATAAAAATATTTAATTGAATGGTCTTCCTTATTTTTGAAAAAGTCCCAGCTTATGCCAATTTTCATTTTATACAGTACTATTTGTCTTATAGGAAATGATGAATAAAAGCAATATTTAGATAGATTAAATAAGATGGAGGCACATTTATGGTTACTCTTTTTAAAGACATTGCATGGATACCAGGGAAATATTTGGTGTGCCCAACAGTCTCTTCATCCCTCACTTTGACTATACCAACAGCCCATCTTTTTTTTTTCTGGTCCTACTTCTCTCTAATGAAATCCTTTAAGCCATTCTCCTTTGCTGTCCGTTTCATCAGGCTCATGCCCAACATGAGCCTCTATATTGTTCTTTCAACGACCTTTTAATTCTTCAATAACTGTGGTATTCTATGACAATCATACAGTTAAAAATAGTGTTCACTTCCTAGTGGGAGAAATTTCCTTCTTATCATGGGCCAGCCTGCTTTTTAACAGCAGGCCAACACTGCTTCTTACTTGCATTGGTCATTTAATTTCCCAACCAAGACCTTCTTATTATATTCCCAGGTTCAGAGGCTCTGGTAGGTGCATGGCCCAGCAGAACAGATTGGTTCACCTCCCAGGTCCTCCTCTTTCAGATGGAAAATTAGTTCTTTGCACTGCTATTCATTCTGTATTCCTTTCTGGATAACCTGCCTAAAACAATAGTGTCACATCAGGACAGTTGTCCTCATTGTCTGTGTTAAAAGTGTTAAACTTAAATAGGCAGAGAAAAATAGGACCTTTGCCAGTGACAGAGCAGAAACCAAATCTCTCAAATTGTTATGTCTCAGCAAAGAGCACTTATTTAAGGTGATAACAATCTTTGGGATGGGCTATTGCACCAGGCTTTTTCTACTACTATATATTTCTACTACCGATGATGGTGATATGCTGCTTGACTAAAGGGAAACTTCCTTGGGGGTGGTGTTTGGGCAAAATTAGCTAGTAGACTAGCAATACCAAAGGAAGTGGTCTATGTTCAACATCTCGACAGAAAGGAATGGGAAGGCACAACTAGGTGGTGCAGTGTATGGAGCACTGGTCCAGGAGTCAAGAAGGCTTTGGGTTCCAGTCCAGTCTCAGATACTTAATAGCTATGTGACTCTGGGTAATTCACTTAACCCCAATTGCCTCCCCAAAAATGGAATGAGAAAAGGAAGAACCCACTCTAAGCAGAATTGTATAGTATGAGCATATCCTGTTTGAGGACAATATCATTAATAGATTGTAACTGAATTCTACGATAAGTCTTGAAACATTGTTGTTCCCCCATTCAGCTAATTAGCCTCGCTCTAGCATTTTTCCTATGGAACTAACACAGCTTTAAAAAAAAAAAAGATTGTTCTACATGAAATAGAATACCGTGAAATCTGTACCCTACCCCTCCCTCTCGACCTCTATTCTGCCTCCTTTATATCCCTCTCCTTTTCCCTCTCCCTCTTCCAATTCTTTCTTCTTGGTTTCTTCAGCTATAAAAGAGGGATAATCAAAGGACTCAGTAGTCAATGATTATAGTAATATAATGTTTGATAAGCCCAAAGACCCCAGTTTCTGGGATAAGAACTCACTATCTGACAAAAACTGCTGGGAAAATTGGAATATAGTATGGCAGAAACTGGGCATAGACCATCATCTAATGCCATACACTAAAGTCAAGTCTAAAAGGGTGCACAATCTAGGTATAAAGTCTGATACTGTAAATAATCTGGGGAAGCAAGGTATAGTTTACCTGTCAGATTTATGGAATAGGGAAGACTTTATGACAAAAGAAGAGTTAGAGAGCATTATAAAATGCAAAATGGATCATCTTGATTACATTAAATTGAAAAGTTTCTGTACAAACAAAGCCAATGTAACCAAGATTAAGAGGGAAGTGGGAAATTGGGAAAGAATATTTACAACCAGTGTCTCTGATAAAGGCCTCATTTCTAAAATATATAGGGAATTAAGTAAAATTTATAAGAATGCAAGTCATTCCCCAATTGATAAATAGTCAAAGGATATGAACAGGCAATTTTCAGAGGTAGAAATTAAAGATATCTTTAAGCATATGGGG
>CM053583.1:112408871-112427132 GCA_028627135.1 Pseudochirops cupreus
AGATAAATTCCTACATTTGGCTTTGGTCTCATGCAGGGTCACACCTGTCCTGGAGAAGAGCCAGATGGTGTAGTTCCCCAACATTCATTTTCAACTCTCCTTACCCATGGAACAGGTTCCTAAGTAGTGTCCACTGTAATCCTATTGACTGTAACCTCTAAATTCTAGTTGAAAGGATTTCCCCAAGGAGTTTTTTTCATTGTTTTTTTCTGAAACCTTGATAGAGGAATAAAAAATAAGCTTCATCCTCATTTGTATATGTGAGAAGGTTTTTTTTTAATTATGATTTATCTTTTTAAAATTATTTTTTTAAATGATCAAGCATTTATTTTTTTTCTCTCTCTTACCTCTTCCCTTCTTCCCCACCCCCAAGTAAAGCAAAACTCTTGTTACCTATTTGTATAGTTAAGCAAAACCCATGTCCACAAATATGTCTCATTCTGCATATAAATCCATTGTCTCTCTGTAAGGAAGTGAGTGAGAATATTTTGGAAAATTTAGAAGAAGAGGCTAGTCTCTCTTTTTGTAGTGTTTTAAGTGATATAAAGCCCTTTATAGTTAGGAGCATGCTAGTAAGTGTAACAAACAGCTTTCTGAGTAAACATAGTACACTTTAATCTGCACTATTAGCATTTTCACCATAACTTTATTAAGTCTAGGTAATTAACAAAGTAATAAATCATGCCCTGATTCATAGTGTTTGCCAACACTGAACATTTAACAATGAGATTTCCTGAGCTGATAAGAGCCAGGTCCATCAATCACAACCCTGCCTCTCCTCTCTTGGAGGACACCTCTGTGAGGCAAGTTTTGTAGGTATTAATATCTCCAGTTTCCCAGTGAGAAAAATAAAAACCAAAAAGTTTAGGTGACTTGTTCTAAGTCCCATAGCTTTTAAGTGACAGAAACTGAATTTGAACTCAGATCCTTCCTGTTTACAAGTCAAGCGATCTTTCCCCTGTACCACAAGGTCAGTAGAGGATGAGTTGAGTCAGTGAAGCTTCCTTGGGTGGTTTTGCTTTTTATTGGGTGGTTTGTATCCTTCCAGGGAGCAACACTGAAAGTACATTGGGCTTCCTTAGCCTAAGAGTCCACTGAGTCAAGCTTACTAGATAGTGTTTAATCCTTGGGAAGATGGAACAATTTGCCAGGTCAGAAGGGTATAATGCCTCCTCAGTCCTTGGGGCTCTGGTTGTCTTCTAGAGACCAGGCTAGAGGACTACCTTAGTTGCCGAGGTTCAGACTCTGATAGGCTCGATTGAAAAAAGAGGATGGGATTTTTAAAAAAAGATTGTCATTTACATTTTCACAGATGTTGGTTTTGATTTGTGTCAGATTTAATTCAGAAAACATCTCTAAATTCTTTATGGATTTTGATGTGTGTTATTCTGGAAGGAAGACATAACAATTAAGAGGTCCCTTTGCCTTTGAAGAACAGTCCCATTTGATTTTTTTTTTCAGTGTGCTACTCAGATTCAGACAGAAAATTACAGGAGAAGTAGCTGAAAAGGAACTTAGGGAAGTGGGACGATCACCTGGTTTCTAGTTCCAACTCTCACCCTTACTGAACTTGCCTTTTGACTTGAAACAAATTATTTTATCTCTCCACGATTCAGTTGCCTTAAATTCATTCATCCTGTAGTTATTTATTAAATGCCTATTCAACTAGATGCCAAACCCTATGAGTATTCAGTGACCAAAATGAAACAGCCGTCCCTGCTCTATTGGGGTAACCTATCCAGAAAAGTTAATACAAGTACATACAAAGTGAATACAGATTAATTGGGGTGGGGCTGGGGGCATGAGGATCAGGAAAGACCTCCCGTAGGAGCCAGCACTCAAACTGAGATTTGAAGGAAGGTAGTGATTCTAAGAGATAGAGGTGAAGAGGAAGCATATTCTGGGTAAACAGCATGTTCCAGGCCAGGAGATGGAAGATGGAAGATGATGTACGGGGAGCAAAAAATGGGCCAGTTTGGCTAGGAGGGAGAGTGAATAAAAGGGAACAACATACAGTAAGTCTGAACTGAGGGTGAAAGCCAAATAGATTGAAAAAGACTTTAAATATCCAATAAAAGGCAATAGAGAGTCACTAGAGCTTCTTCAACTGGGGAATAAATGACATCAATTGTAAAATGAGAGAAGAGAATCATTGACATTCCTTGGAGCTCCAAAATTATATCGCTATTTTTAATAGTATGCTGCTTATTATTTAGCTCTCTTCTGAACTTCTTAGCTCTTAGGTCAGGAAACCAGGGCCCTCTTGCTAAAGTTGTTGGCCTAGACTCTGAAAAAACAAAAACAAAACTTCATTGTCAGGGAGAAGAGATTAAAACAAATGGAAACACCAAGTATGAAGTCCCCTTTGCCCTGCACTTAAGTTCCCAGATCACAAATGGTGCCCTATTACCCTACCCTGGCTACTTCCACCAGATCCAGACAGCAGTAAAAACAGCACCAACATTTATTTTGAACAGATGTGAAATCTTCCTTCTCAATGAATAAACTGTGACATATAATAGATTACTATTGTGCCACAAGAAATGATGAAAGGGATGGTTTCAGAGAAAGTTAGTAAGATTTGTATTTTGAACTAATGCAGAGTGCAAAGAGCAGAACTGGGAGAAAAATTTATACAATAAAACAATATAAAAACAGCCAACTTTAAAGAATAAGAACTCTAATCAGTACCATGACCACCTATGTTTCCAGGAGTCCAATAGTAAAGCATGCCACACAGCTCCTAAAGGAGAGATGATGCAGAATAAGATACGCATTTTTGAACATGACTAATATAGAAACTTGTTTTACTTGACTCTACATGTTACAAAGATTTTGCTCTTTTTTCCAATGGGAGCTGGGAGGAGGGAATGAATGGAGAATCCTTACTAGTTGGAAAAAGAAACTTAAAAAATACTACCTGAATGTAGTGGAAGATTGGGGAACAGAGTGTGGGGCAGGAAAAGAAGGAAAGAAAATTCTTTCTAGGAGCTTAATCAGTAACTGGGTGCTTAAAGGAAACAGGCATAACCACAGAAGGGAAGACAGCCTAACTGTCCCAAATAGCCTACTCAGGTTCTTTTCTCTCCATGCCTTGTACCACAAGGTACAAGTTTTAGACCCTCATAGTCTAAAACTGTATATATTCTGCTAAGCAGAATAAATGACCCATCGTTCTCACCAGTATACCCTCCTTACCCAGCCCTTATTTAATATATTGCAAATCACTCTCACTTACTGAGTATAGTTGCTAGCAAGTTGTATCCTAGGATATGGAGTTTCACTGGTAGAGACCCTCTAGTTTACTGTACTGACCTGCTCTCAAAGGTTGCTGATCTTCAGTGCTGCCTACCCCTTGTATTTAATATTCCAGACAATTGTCTGAAAGAGACAGTAGGATCATCAAAGATTTAACCAATAAGAAGATTGTCTGATAAGACTTTTTAGCAGAGAAATTTTAGTTTTTTATTAGTTTTATTTTAGAACATAAAGTAGGTACTCTGCTTTTTGTTTTATCTTCAAAACTCTAGATTTTCTTCCCTTAAAATGATACACTAACATTTTTTTTGTTTTTTTGCTTTGTTTTTTAAATACTATTTTATTTTTTCCAATTGCATACAAAAAAAAATTAACATTCCTTTTTAATAATTTTAAGTTTGAAATTCTCTCTTTCCTCCACTCTCTGAAATGGTAAAAAATGCAATATAGGTTATACATGCACAATCATGCAAAACATATTTCCATGGTAGTCATGTTGTGGAAAAAAACCAGACAAAACATACACACACGAGTGAAAAATAATACGCTTTGATGTGCATTTAGACTCTATCAGTTTCTTCTCTGGAATTGGATAGCATTTTTCATCATAAGTCTTTTGAAATTATATTGGGTCATTGTATTGCTGAGAATAGCGCAGTCATTCACAATTGATCATCATACAATGTTGTTTACTATGTGTAGTGTTATCCTGGTTCTGCTTACTTCCTTCTGCATCAATTCATATAAATCTTTCTAGGTTTTTCAAAAATTGTCCTGCTTATCATTTCTTGTAAACCAATAATATCCCATCATAATTGTGTACCAGAACTTGTTCAGGCTTTCCCCAGTTGATGAGCATCCCCTCGATTTCCAATTCTTTGCCACAACAAAAAGAGCTGCTATAAATATTTGTTTGATTATAAATTGCTTCCTTATCCATAGCTCTGGTATGTAAAGTTTTCCATGCTCCCCCAACTTGTTTATGATAACTTCCTTCATGTCTAAATCATGTATCCATTTTGACCTTATTTTGCTTTACAGTGTTAGATATTGTTCTATACCTAGTTTTTGCCAAAATGCTTTCCAGTTTTCCCAGCAGTTTTCGTCAAATGAGTTCTTGGCCCCAAAGCTTGGGTCTTTGGGTTTATCAAATACTAGATTGCTCTAGTCATTTACTATTGTGTATTTTGTATCCACTGATCCACCACTGTATTTGTTAGGCATCACCAGATTGTTTTGATGATTACCATTTTATAATCCAGTTTGAGATCTGGTACAGTTGGGTCACCTTCCTCCACAGTTTGTTTGTTTTTTTAATTGAGTCCTCTGGTATTCTTGATCTTTTCTTTTACCAGATGAATTTTGTTCTCATTTTTTTTCTAACTCCGTAAAACAATTCTGTGGTAATTTGATTGGTATGGCACTGAATAAATAAATTAAGTTAGGTAGAATTGTAATTTTTATTAAGTTGGCTCAGCTTACCCGTGAGCAATTTATATTTTTCCAGGTGTTTAGATCTGACTCTATTTGCGTGTAATTCTGTTCATGTAGTTCCAAGTATTTTATATTGTCTACCGTTATTTAAAATGGAATTTCTCATTCTATCTCTTCCTGCTGGACTTTCTTGGTAATATGTAGAAATGCTGATGACTTATGTGGGTTTGTTTTATATCCTGCAACTTTGTTAAAGCTGTTAATTATTTTAACTAGTTTTTTAGTTTATTCTCTAGGATTCTCTAACCATATCATCGTATAATCTGCATAGAGGAATAGTTTTGTTTTCTCATTGTCTATTCTAATTCATTTAATTTTTCTTCTTTTATTGTTATAGCTAGCACTTTTAGTACAATATTGAACAACAGTGATAATAATGGGCATCTTTGCTTCCCACCTTATCTTATTGGGAAGGTTTCTAGTTTCTCTCTATTAGAGATAATACTTACTGATAGCTTTAGATACATACTACTTATCATTTTTAAAAAAGTTGCATTTATTCCTATGCACCCCAGTGTTTTTAACAGTAATTGTTATAACATTTTCTGTATCTATTAAGAGAATCATATCATTCCTGTTGGTTTTGTTATTGACATGTTATATTATGCTGATGGTTTTCCTAATGTTGCATCAGCCAAGCTGTACTGGTATAAATCTCATCTGGTCTGAGTGTGTGATCTTTATGACATGTTGCTATAATCTCCTTGCTAGCATTTTATTTAAATTTTTGCATCAATATTCATTATGGAAATTGGTCTATAGTTTTATTTCTCTGTTTTTGCTCTTACTGATTTAGGTACTGGCACCCTATTTGTGTCATAAAAAGAATGTCATAGGAGTCCCACTTATTTTTCCAAATGCTTCATATACTTATTAATTAATTTTTCTTTAAATGTTTGATATAATCCACTTTTTTTAATCCAATTGGCCCTGGGGATTTTTTCTTAGGGAATTCCCTGATGGTTTATTTAAGCATACTATTTTCTCTTCTGTTAATCTGAGCAATTTGTTTTTGTGAATATTCATTCATTTCGCTTTGTATTGTCAGATTTATTTGCATGTAATTGGGCAAAATAGCTCCTAATAATTACTTTAATTTCCTCTTCATTGGTGGCAAATTTACCCTTTTCATTTTTGAACTTGGTAATTTTTTTTCCTTTCTTTTTTTAAAAAAATGAAATTAAGCAATGATTTATTTATTTTATTCAGTTTTTTCCCCTTACAAGACCAGCTCTTAGTTTTATTTATTCAGTGGTTATTGTTTGTTTGTTCTTTTAACTTTCAATTTGATTAATCTTTCCTTTGATTTTCAGGATTTCCAATTTGGTGTTTAACTGGGGATTTTTAATTTTTGCTTTTTCTAGTTGTTTATTTTTTTTTAGTTGCATATCCAATTCATTGGTCTATACTTTTTCTATTTTATTTATATAAGCATTTAGAAGTAAAACTTTCCCCCACAGTGCTGCTTTAGTTGCCTCCCATAAATTTTGGCATGTTGTCTCATTGGTGTCATTTTCTTTAATGAAATCATTGGTTGTTTCTAGGATTTGATCTTTGACCCAGTCCTTCTTTAGGATTAGATTATTTAGTTTCCAGACCTTTCATGTGGACCTTTTCAGTTGTCTTGGGCTAGAAAAGTGTTTCACTCTATCCTTTTGTTGTTTCTGCCATTCCAGAATTAATTTTAAGGTATTATTTTAAAGTTGTTTGGAGGGGAATTTTAGAGTGCTCAGGCAAGTTTCTGCCTTACTCTGCCATCTTGGCTTCTCCCTCAATATCTCTAACTTTGGACACTACCTTTGTCAAGATTATTTTTTTTTTGCACTTTCCACATAGACCAACAGGGGAAGCTATTTAGACTTGCTATACTATCTTTGTATACTTATGAATTGTGTGTGATGCTGGCATCACTATAAGAGGTTGTAGAACTAAAAGACTCTATGCAAAACATAGTCAAAAGAGACAAACTCAACTATTAGAGGAAACACAAAATGAAGTAGAGATATGGCTATTATTTGACTAATAATTAATTAATTATTGATTTTATTCAAGTATAATAGGAGCAATGTATCCCTAGGTTCCTGTCATGTGGACTGAATTAGCTTTTCCTAGGCCCCTGTCTAGCCTTCGACAGACTCATCAAGCTTTAATTGGCTCAGACTGTAAACACTGAAAATGCTTCCCATTCATCTAAGTTGATAAAAAAGAACAAGAAGTCAATGTCTCTTAGAATTACTTCTGGGTGAGTCGATATATTTTACTGAAAAGACTTGCTTCTGTATGATGATGACCCAAGCCTACTAGCACCAATACTGTATCCTTTCCCTGCTATGGCTAAAGCATTCTTTTTTTTAATGTTTTTATAATTATATGTCAATTTAATTGTTTTCCTTTGTGATACTAGATATTTTATTTCTTTATGTATTTTATTTTTCGTTTAATCTACCTTATTTTTAATTCAGAGAACAAAACAAGCATTTCCATTAACACAGTAAAATAAAAAAGATGATTGCACATGAAACTGCAAATCTACCATGTACAACTTGCTATTTCCTCCAAATATACAACAAATTTATCATGTTAATGTATGCATTTTAAAACATTATTTTGAGAATAGATATATTGGCTTAATTGAACTTTCAAAATGATCCATGACACAAGGAAGGTTAAAAACCACTTTGTCAGATGATCTACAAGTTTCATTTCATTCCAGTCTCAAATCTAAACTAACAGATCAGCCTAAGCCATACCTATCCTTTGACTATAAGCATTCCCTTCTGCCTCTCTAAATTCAAACCTTTTTCCCAAAGACTATTTCAGGTTCTCCTTCCCCCAAAGACTTACCTTTCTGATAGCAGTACAGAACCATCCCTCCCCTAATAAGCCTTGCCTCACTAACAGCACTTTAAAGCCCTTACTGTCAGACAATCCCATATATCTTTTAAATCTTCCTGCAGAGCCTAGAACCCTGCTAAATATGAGGACAGTTGGATCCACAGTTGGATTTTCGTGAATATTACTTGAGCTGAAATGAATTTTTAAAAGCTAGTTTTTCAACCAAACCAATTTAGGGCAAATAAAATCCATTTGAGTATTTAAATTACAACTCATATAATTTAGTCAACTACATTGGTCAGATTAACAGGATAAATGCCAAGACTGCCTTTACTTTTATTTATTAACAACTTAAAATTTGGTCAACATGGCTATTGGAAGGGGAGAATCATCCTTCAGGGGTGGAGAACTGTGGCCTCAAGGGCACACGTGAGCTTCTAGGTCCTTGGTTGCAGCCTTTTGACTGAGTCCAAGTTTTATAGAACAAGTCCTTTTATTAAGGGGACTATGTTGTCTGGCCACTTGTTTTGACTCCCTTCAGTGCTTTTGGTTCACCATGGTGCACACAAATACTGTCTTCAATACTTGGAGAGAGAAGATGATGTAGCAGAATGGGTACAGGTTCTAAAGTCAAGAATCTTGGGTTTGAACCCTGGCATTGACAATTGTTGTATGAAACTGGTCAGGTTATTTAACTCATCTGAGTCTTAGTGTCTCATCTCTAACATGGAACTATTAATATATTTAGTTCCTGCCTCAAAGAGTTGTTTTGAGGAAGGTGCTTTGTAAACCTTACAATGCCATGTAAATGTGAGTGATTGTTATAATTATCCCAAGAGAGCCTGAATATACTATCACGGAGTCCTTATTGCGTACAAGGATTTTTCCTACCCAGATGGGTTGCTACGTCCCAAGAGAAGTCTGACAGCCTGATCTTTAGCTATGTCTTCAGGAACCCTGTTGCTGAAAGTCATAATTTCCTGCTAAGTGACAGAGAAAACAGAGCATCTTTCCAAGCCTGACCTTCGACCTCCAAGAATTCTAGGACCCAAACAAAGCTAAGAATTTGATGGCCAATCCTTTATGTGCTCCTCACATCCTTTAGATATAAAATTATAGAATCAAATATTTAGAAGTAGAAGAGACCCTAGAAGTCTTAACTAATCAATATGTATTTAGAAAGCAGTTACTTACTGTTCTGGGTCCTTCATTTGGAAGAAATAGAACATATATGTATATGTACATACTAAACACATTCAGAGTAACTACAAAGTTAAAGAAGAGAGGAGAGGCAAAGACAAGAAAGTCCCTAGCAGCTAGAGAGATCAGAAAGGGTCTGATACAAAAAGTAGCATGTGATGGGAGACTCCAAGGAAACTAAGAATCAGAGAGGCAAAGGTGAGAAGAATGTCCCAGGAGTGATGGCCAGGTAGTGTAAAGGCACAGAAATCATTGATAGAGTAAGATGTATGAGGAACAATAGAAAATTCCAGTATGGTTTCGTGAAAAGGGTTAATGAGTCATAAGGCTGGAAAGACAGCTGTGGGCAGGTTGCAAAGTAACTGAAATGCCAGAGGAATTTATATGTGATCCTAGGTTCAACAGGAAGCGATTAGAATTTATTTAATAGGAAAATGACAAGATCATGCCTACCCTTCAGGAAAATAAGTTTCTTGACTATATTTATTCTTCATATTTGTTTTTCCAAAGCCTGACACCATACGTGGCACATAGCAAGCACTTAATAAAGGTTTTTTGCTTGATAGATTGGAGAATGAATTCATGTAGGGAAAGATTTAATGCAAGGAGATTGATTAAGAGGCTGTTTCAGTAATCCAGATGAGATGCAATGAATGACTTGATGGATGGAGGTTGTGGTTGTGTGGGTGGAAGGAAGGGATCAGATGTAATAGGTATTTTGGAGATAATGACAAGATTTGGTAAATGATTGGATAGGTATGGGTTAGGAGTTGAGGATGATGTCAAGGTCATTAACCTGAGGTGATTGGAGGTATGGTGGCACCCTTTGCAGAAACAGGACAGTTTTGAAGAGAAGTGGGGGTTGGATGGGAAATGGATTCTACTTTAGACGTATTGAGTTTAAGATCCATATAGGATATTTGATTTGAAATGTCTTATAGATGGAGAACTGAAGAGAGTGAAGCCTAGTCAACTCGTATAGAGATGATAAATGAACCATGAGAGCTGATGAGGTCACTAAATCATTTAATGATAATACTGGAACCTAGACAGCTTAAGTGACTTTCCCAAGGTCATACAAGTAGTAAGTAGAAGAGCCAGAATCTGACCCCAGGTCCTCTGACCCCAAACAGTGTTCTTTCCACTCTACCTTACCATCATCAGTTCAGACTGATGACGGGAGATGAAGCATGCTGTTACAGAAGGAACTTTGGACTTAGAGGCAGAAGACCTGGGATTGAGTCCTGGGTCTTTGACTTCCTATTTGTGTCTCCTTCAGAGAAGGTAACAGTTGCTGTATGCTTCCTTGCCTCATTGGCAACATGAAGGTCATAATACCTGTTTTGACCACTTACTGATGTTACAAGCATCAGATAGGATGACAAATACAAAAGGTCATTGGAGATTCTGAAACATATAATACAAATGAAAATTAGTGATAAAAATGTGGCAACACATGAACATGGTATGGATATGGAAAAGTTTTTATTGAAGGATGTTTGCTATGGTAAGGCACATAAAACTGAAATCATTTGCCCCTTCACCACAATGGATAAGAACTGCACCAACTCAAATTAGAAAATCATACAAATTAGAGGTACAAGAAAATAAAGTCCTTTGCCAGTGCCAAAGCATGTCATAGAGATGGAAACCGATTCTCAAAGACCTGCTAATAGCTGAGCAAGGTTTCAACTTCAGGCCCAGTCATAGACAATGTGTGTGTCATCTGAGAACCAGTCTTGCTTTAGAGCTGTCAAAAAGTGGAAATGGCCTACTGAGACTTTTTTCCAACTCCGTATTTTGTCATTTTGTATGATGTCACCTTTTCTTCCCCTCCAAACTAACTTTATAAAGCAATTACTTGGCTGATGTACTCTAATCAAATGTGATCAACTACAGATATTGTTCCTCCTTTAATCCTACCCATCCTTTTCCTGTTTTCTTTCTATAGCCCCTTTGTCCTCCTAGGACTTCCTACTTTCTTTGTTTTTTGGCTTTTTTTTGGAGGGGGGAAGGCAAGGCAATTGGGAGTAAGTGACTTGCCCAAGGTAACACAGCTAGAATGTCAAGTATCTGAGGTCACATTTGAACTCAGGATCACCTGACTCCAGGGCCAGTGCCCTATCTACAGTGCTATCTAGCTGCCCCTGGTCTTACTACTTTAAGACACAACTTCCTCCCTCGTACACCTTACCTTTAATAAATTCTTACTATTGTTTTCAAGATTCCTAAAACGTAATTGAAGTAGAGGGATATTAAAATTAATTAATATTGATATTAAAATATTTGAAAAGATTTGTTTTATAAAGATTATCCTTAAATGTACCTGTTCCATTAACATCTGCCTGGAAATGAAGTCTTTTAGACTTCAGAATGTCTGATCGGGAATCCCCATTATAGTGACTATTGCTGAATTTCTGGAATTGAAATCCAGTTTTCAGAGTGTCATACAATTCACATTCCTTTAGTAGATAGGCAGATCGGACTAAGCCCTTCTGCATATGACTGCTTGGTAACTCATACGTGCTTAACCTTAATCAAAAAGAGACTTAAGAGAAATCTTGTAAGATAACTTGACAATAAGTATCCTACAGACTTCGGCTCTATAAAGAGCAGCAAGTTAATCTGTTTTCACTAAATGGATGGCCTTCCTTGAGCCATTTAAGATTCAAAAGTTTTCTTTAGTCATTTTTTTATGGTGGCTCTTGGTCTATAACCCACCTTTGCCTTTATTTGGTATTCTGGAATTCATTTCAGCATCAGCACCTTTTTTAAAATTTTGTGAGCTTCTCCTTCATTGATGAGGTGCATAACTTTAAAGTGATGTACAAATGTGAGCTATTGTTAGATAATAAGTACCTCTAGACTTCATTCTTTGCATCACTTAGGTAGGAATAAGTTAAATTTACAAGATAATATGGTGCAGTGCACAGTGGTCCACTTTGGCATTAGGAAGATCTGAGTTCAACTCCTAAACCTTATGCATGCTTGCCATGTAATGATTATTGGCAAATGACTTTAGTTTTCAGTGCTTTTCTCAACATTCTAAGACCAGAAGTTACAGAAAAATTGATGACCTGCATCAACAAAGTTTTCATGCCAGGAGTTCTTGATACCTGTGATTCAGATGTTCACATTTTCTGCCTCACCCCCCAAAAATTTTTTTATCAGCTTAGAAAAGTCAGAATTGGACTTTCTCTTATAAATGAAAGTTTTCAGCTTGCTGCAATCCTAAAGACTATTTTCAAATTAAAAAATACAGATGCCCATCGTCAAATGCATGGCATACGTTCCCAAGTCTTGCCCATGGGCAAAGATATTCATGTTTAGAAATGAAATTAACAGACATTACCTACAACCTTTCCTCTAGATGGAAACCAAGTGTCCCTACAAACTCTACTCTGATTTTTGCTGACTTCCCATTACTTCTATTTCTTACCCAGTCTGAACTGTGTTCACCTCCTCTGTGCAGTTCAAAATCTGACTTTAACCAAGTCATTCTTGAGGAGAGTGATTACTGCTTTTTGTTCTCAGAAGATTTCAGAGAAACTGATGTGTTCTCAAAAGGATTTCAGAGAAACTGATGACACAACCATACAACTCTTGTCGGCAATAAATGATGAAATACTAATAATGTATTCTCTGCCTAAACCTCAGTTTATATCCTTCCTGTTACTTCTTGAGAAAAAACTCTATTTTCTAACTTCCATAAGTGAAGGGTAAGCATTTGGGAAACTAGAATAGTCCCCACGCTATTTCATTATAACTCAGGATCTAAGCAGTCCTGATTTTTATTAATCCAGGAAAATGTGGTAGAAATTCATTATGATATATTTATTATCTGCTTATGGTCAAAGGTCTTCTTGTTTTTGAACTTCTGATATTAAAGCAGCAGCTCCTCAGCAGATAATCTGGGTCCTATTTTATTACTTTTATCCCTATAGATTATTTCTACATTAAATGGAATTCAAATGAGTTTAAGGAGTAGTCATTAATGCATGTTCCTTTTGTTCATGAAGTGTGCATTTCTTCACACTTGGTAATTTCCACTGAGACTAAAGTTTAGTCAGGTCAAAACTTGGCATTTGAATGGCTAGAAACCTTAACTCTTTACATGCCTGACAACTTGGTGCCTATGGAAAGTTGTACATTCCTTCTAACCTTTTGTTGGATGGTAAAGATCAAAAGGAGATTGAAAAGATTCTCATGATTGCAAGCCCCTACCCTAGACAGAATGATCAGGAATGTTAGGCCACTGCTGATCCTTCCATCTTCTTTTGGTGAAGTGTGTAATTGTGATTTGAGATAGCAAAGATCTGAAAGCCCATTGATTGGGAAATGTCTGAATAAAGTCTGGTGTTTGAAAATAATAGAGTATCTAAAAAATAAGAAATAACAAGTGTGAGGAATTCAGAAAAATGTAGGAATATTTGTATGAAACAATAGCAAAACTAGGAAAACAATATTGCAATGACTGGAACATTGCCAAAAAGAAATCAACATTAAAAAAAAACAACTAAACAGAGACTGTTTGTAAGAAATTGTTATTTTGGATAATGTGAAACAGAATAAAATTTAGGATAAAATATAATACTATATATGTGTGTGTAAATATATATACATATTTGTGTGTAAAATAAGCAAAAATGACAAAACTTAGAGAAATGGGGACTCCCAGTTCACTTTTCCAATTTGTTTTGATTAACTATTTTATTAAAAGACAGGGTTCAGTATGGGGAAGAAGGTTTAGGTAATATACTCCGAAATGACTGTGATGTGAAAAAACAAATATACTAATTAAAAATTGGAAAAATGAAACAGAAGTATAGATTACCAGGAATTTCTTAGGAAATTTAGGTTTGTCAAACATCTATATGTTTTACATACACTAAGCACCTAGTACATACTTATTGAATGAATAAATGAATTTTTCCATCTGTTGAAATCCTTTCCCTCCTTTAAGATATAATTCAGATAATTCCATCATCATCATAAACAAAAGATATTTATTAAGTGCTTAATATGTGCTAGGTATTCTCCAACCTTTCACCACACAAACCCCAACTCCCAGGAAAAGTGAATGTTAATAATTGAAGATCCTTTAGAGGAAAGAAGAAGAGTGTGCTGAGGCTTAAACACACAGTGAACTACCAGGAGACAGACAGAACACTCAGGTTACAAAATGGACAAGATCAACTAAGGCCTACCCTCCCCAATATATTTAAGAGTTCCAGAAAGTATGATTCCAAGAGATGAAGATAGGAGTAAACAGAAAAAGGCACCAAACACAATGAAGATCTATGAAGCGAGAGATGCCAAAAAGATGAAACCAGAAGAAGAGATTATCCTCACAAGTCACAATAAGAGAGACACAGAGGGGGACAATGACTTAGCAACAAGGATTATAAGAGTTGGGTAGAATTCACTTAAAAATTTTAGGGTTTTCCTAGCAAAGATACTGAAGTGGTTTGCCATTTTCTTCAATTCATTTTACAGATGAGGAAACAGAGACAAACAAGCTTAAATTACTTATCCAAGGTCTCACAGCTAGTAAATCTCTGAAGCTAGAATTGAAATGAAGTCTTCCTAACTCCAGGCCCAGTACTCTATCTGCTGTGCCACCTAGCTGTCCTATATCTCTTTTACACCTAGAAAAATTTTAAAATATATAAATAAAAAAGTTAAGAACTTTAGAAAAGTCAGCTATGATAGCTGTATGGTGATTACTGGGTGAAAACAGAAAGGAATATGCATATTTTCCCACTGTGTCTGGTACCTTTACAGAAACTAGCCAAGCACCAGAACATCAAAAATTCATAAATAAATTATGATATATGCAAAAGTGCCTTTACTGCTTATAATATAACAAAAATTATAGCCAGAAAATAACACTGAAAGAAAAGATTATGGGGGAAGAACCAAGATGGTGGAGTAAAAGCAAGAACTTGGTTGAGCTCTTCCCCCCAAACCCTTTCAAATACCTATAAAAAATAACTAAATAAATTTTAGAGTTACAGAACCCACAAAATGATAGAGTGAAACACATCTCCAGCTGAAGAAAGCTTGGCAGGCTGACAGGAAGGGTCTATCACACTGTGCTGAGAGTGGAGCACAGTATTTCATGGGCTGTGCTGCCACAGACCCAGTGGGAGCTGGCCTCAGGGAACTGAATCACCAGCAGCTGTGGCAATTTCCAGACTTCTCAACTCACAAACACCAAAGATAAAGTAAAAGATCAGCAGAGAAACTATTGGACCTGGGAGAGATAAGAGGAAAGTCTGGCCCCAGCCCTGCAGCAATAGAAGTGGCAGAGTGTCAAAAGTAGCAGCAGGAGAGGCAGAGGCGGCTGCTTCTGGAGCTCCAGGCCCACAGATGGTGGGGTAGATCAAGTAGCTGATCAGAGGGCAATTGCTCTTGCTTTGCCCTGCTTAGATCTGTGTTGCAGTCTTGGCTGGCAGTCCTACGGTGAGGAGGAGCACTAGTGTGTCAGAACTTGTAACAACTGTAAGAGGGAATCTTCATCACAGTTCTGAGGCAGAAAAGAGTCCCTGTGGTCACTCAGAGACTACAGTATAGTGGTAGAAGTAAACACTGCTCATTTGACCATACCACCTTAGAAGAACTGAAAATGCATGGGTATCTAGAAGTAGCTCTGACAACAGCTGTGCAATACCCCAGAGATTTGGGATATAGCATTCTCCACTCTAGAAGCAGAGTACTACTTTGACAAAGAGCTCAAAAGTCAAGTAATTGGCTGGGAAAATGAGCAGAGGGAAAAAAAAATTAGACTATAAAATTTTTCTTTGGTGACAAAGAAGATCAAAGCATAGAACCAGAAGACAACAAAGCTGAAACTCCTGCATCAAAAGCCTCCAAGAAAAATATGAATTGGTTGCAGGCCGTAGAGGAACTCTAAAAGGATTTCAAAAATCAAGTAAGAGAAGTAGAGGAAAAATTGGAAAGAGATATGAAAGTCATGCAAGAAAATCATGAAAAATGAGTCAACAGCTTGCTAAAGGAAACCCAAAAAAATACTGAAGAAAATAACTCCTTAAAAAATAGACTAACTCAAATGGCAAAAGAGGCCCAAAAAGTCAATGAGAAGAAGAATGCCTTAAAAAGCAGAGTTGGCCAAATGGAAAACGAGGTCCAAAAGCTCATTGGAGAAAATAATTGCTTCAAAATTAGAATAAAGAAAATGGAAGTTAACAACTTTATGAGAAATCAAGATATTATAAAAAAGATCTGAAAAAATGAAAAAATAGAAGAAATGTGAAATATCTCATTGGAAAAACAACTGACCTAGAAAATAGATCCAGGAGAGATCATTTAAAAATTATTGGACTACCTGAAAGTCATGATCAAAAAAATATCAGGAAAACTGCCCTGATATTCTAGAACCAGAGGGTAAAATAGAAATTGAAAGAATCCACCAACTGCCTTTTGAAAAAGATCCCAAAAAGAGAACTTCTAGGGATATTATAGCCAAATTCCAGAGTTCCTAGGTCAAGAAGAGAATATTACAAGCGATCAGGAAGAAACAATTTTAGTATTGTGGAAACATAATCAGGATTACACAAGATCTAACAGCTTCTACATTAAGAGATTGAGGGGTTTAGAATATGATATTCCAGAGGTCAAAGGAGCTAGGATTAAAACCAAGAATTACCTACCCAGCAAAACTGAATATAATACTTCAGGGGAAAATATGACTATTCAATGAAATAGAAGACTTTCAAGCATTCTTGATGAAAAGACCAGAGCTGAACAGAAAATTTGACTTTAAAATACAAGAATCAAGAGAAGCATGAAAAGGTAAACAGTAAAGACAAATCATAAGGAACTTATTAAAGTTGAACTATTTACATTCCTACATGGAAAGATGATATTTGTAACTCATGAGACTTTTCTCAGTATTAGAATGGTTGAAGGGAATCTGTGTATACACAAACACACACATATACATACAAACACATATATACATGTGTGTACATGTAGCTGTATATATATGAGTATGTATATGTGTGTATATGTATATATGAAAGAGGGCACAGGGTGAGTTGAATATGAAGGGATGATGTCTAAAAAACAAAAGGGGTGAGAGAAGAATATATTAGAAGGAGAAAGGGAGATAAAGAATAGGGTAAATTTTCTCACATAAAAGACAAGAGAAAGCAGTTTACAATGGAGGGGAAGAGCAGGGAGGTGAAAGGGAATGAGTCGACCTTACTCACATTGGATTTGACTTAAGGAGGGAATAACATACACACTCAATTGAGTATCTTACCCTACAGGAAAGTAGGGGGGAAGCGAATAAGAAAGGGGAATGTTAGAAGGGAAGGCAGATTGGAAGAGGGGATAGTCAAAAGCAAATGCTTTTGAAAAGGGACAGGGTCCAAGGAGAAGATAGAATAAATGTGGGGGTGGGATAGGATGGAGGGAAATATAGTTAGACTTTCACAATATGACTGCTATCGAAATGTTTTGCATAACTACACGTGTGTAACCTATATTGAATTGTTTGTCTTCTCAATGGAGGGGGCAGCGAGAGGAAGGTTGAAGGAATCTGGAACTCAAAGTGTTAAAAACAAATGTTAAAAAAATTGTTTTGGTAGAAGCAGGAAAACTCCATTGCTCCCCCTATAACCACCTCAAATACCTATAAAATGTGATTCTAAACAAATTTTAGAGCTCCACAACCCAAAAAGTAACAGAGACACAAATCTCCCACTGAAGGCAGGCCAGCAGGTGGACAGGAAGGGTTCATCACCGTGCATTGGGAGCAGAGCAAAGCCCAGCATGAACTCACAGTTTTAGCCCCAGGACAGCCAGGACCAGCCACTGCTGGAGCATTGGGGAGAGTGAATCACCAGCAGCTGTGGCCATTTCCAGAATTATCAACTCATAAATGCCAAAGACAAAGTGAAAGGTCAGTGGAACTTGGCTGAATTTGGGGGGGATGGAGGAATGGTTCTAGCCCTCTTCTCCCAGAGCCAGAAGTGGTGTAAGCAGAGGCCATGAAGCCACCTCCAAGTGGCTGCTTCAGAGCTCTTGGCTTGCAGATTGCAGGGGGGCCAAGCAACCATTCAGAGACTAAGTGCTCCTGCCTTAACCTGCCTGGATCAGGATCATGATCTCGGGTGGTGGTCCTGAGATGCATATCCAGTGAGCCAAAGCTGGTGAGGGCTGTAAAGATGGCAGCCTCCTAATAGCTCCAGCAGCTGCAAAAACCCCAGTGATTTGCGACAAAGCTCTCCCCTCTGGAAGGAGAGTTCCACTGCAGCAAAGAACTCAAAAGTCAAGTTAATTCACTGGCAAAATGAACAGGCAAATGAAGCAAAGCAAGCACAACAATCCAACTTTAAATTCCTTTTTTGGAGACAAAAAGGATCAAAGCATGGAACAGGAGGAAGACAACACAGTCAGAACTCCTGTACCAAAAACTTCCAATAAAAATATAAACTGGAGAGAGGC
>CM053583.1:112433743-112446643 GCA_028627135.1 Pseudochirops cupreus
GGTTTTGGTTTGGGGCACACTTTGAGTTGTGTGATTTGGCCAGACGAGACTCTGGGAAGCCGTTGAACCCCCCCGGCTTTGAAAAACCCAGATGTTGGTGCTTCCCTCTCTGGTGACTGAATAGGTAACTGATGTAATGGTCAGGCACTGGAAGCCGTCTGCTGATCTGTTTTTCTGTTTGTTTGTAACTTGTGTTAGTAACTTGTGTTTGCATTCTCTGACGTTCAGGGTGCTGACTTTTCCCCCTGAACTAGGTAAATGATATATGTTTGATTAAAGTGAGACTGTTAACCCATTTTGACTTGCTTTCCTTTAGAAAAGCAGATCTAAGAACCTATGCTAGCAGCTGCCCTAGGTATGCTAGGGGGCTTGCTGATACACTGAACAAGCGAAAGATTAATACCAAAGCTACCTGTCTTCTGGTAGAGGTTGACAAATTTGTTTGGGACACAACTTATGTATACATCCCACAACAACTTAAAGTACCCAGAGTGATCCCTGCTAATTACATAGGCTACCCACTTTCTTAAGCTTTACCTCCTGCTTTTAGTTAATGGTTAGTGCTTCTCTTGCTTGATCATAATGATATGTGAATTAGACCTAGTCTTTCTTCTTAGTAGGGTTATGCAATTTCTCCATGATCACATTGCTACAATCATTTGACCTTTTTGTTTTCTTTCCAGCAAAATGCAACTCTGCTTGACATGTTTCAGTAATGGAATGAAAATACCCCTTTAAAAGAAAAGCATTTACTTTCCTTTAAGTTTCATTCGTGAATGACTGTTTGGAACTTTCAGACTGGAATGGTATTCAGTTATAGATAGTCTCTCTTTTGATATGCATTATAGAGAAAATGCATAACTGTTCCTTGAATCAGAAGAGGAAAAAATATTAAGTGAAGACTCCCAAATTCTTTGTTGTTTCCTGTTTAATAGAACTGTTTTGGCCATCTTAGTAAATAAACAAAGCCTTTGTTCATGCTATAATTCATTTATTAATATTTCAAAAGTATAAAATTTCATTGGTCTGGCATGCCTTTAAACTGATACAAATTGGAATCCTGCCATGCCTAACACTTGGTTTTGCGAGTTGCTTCTTTTTTTGAGAAAAATATTAATCAGTCTTCATATGATGAATCTTTCCATAATTGGGGAAGTTCGTCCATAGAAATCAGTCCATTCTGAGGCTATATTCAAAAACTATTAGTGAGATGAGAGGTATTAAACATGAGGCTAAAATGAGGCCTGCAGATTAAAATGCAATTTTACATTTTAATATTTAACAAAATACATGAAATTATAGAATATAGGTAATATGAAATGTTGGTTTCTAAATTAATAAATCTGTCACAGGAATCTGTATGTCCACTTCAGTGGCCATTTCTATCTGAGCTCAATACCATTGAGAGAGTCAGAGACAGACAGAGTGATCATTTTTGTTAGGTACTGTGCTAAGTACTGCAAAGGAATCAGTTTCCACACTCAAGAAGTTTATATTCTAATGGGAGGGAAATAGGAAAGAGATAAGAGAAGGTGCCTGGTTGGGGTTAAGGCCACAAGTGAGAAGGTGAAGAAATCAGAAAGTGAGTAGAACACATAGTGTAACGAACATGACTTGAGATCCTCCTAGTAGGCCCTTCATAAATGTTTATTGGTTAAGATGAGGCAATAAAATAGTAATGTAGGGGAAGATATTTGTGAATGGATTTTTATAACTAAATTCTGTGTCTGTGAAATTTACCATCATCTCATAAATTTAAATTTGAAAGGATAAGATTGATAAAAATTATTTTCTTTCTTATCCTTTCTGGGCAAGGCCAGTAATCAATGTTTCCACAAATTGGAAATGGTATATTGACTGGTTATATACTTGTGCTCTAAACAACTATGTTTCCCATAGTAGAGTGAAAAAGAATGCTGGATTTGGAATCAAAGCACTTTAGATTTAAATGCAGTTAAGATCTGTCTAATCTTGGGCAAATTATTTCACTTTTCAGAATCTCATTTTCCTCATCTTCAAGATGAAGGAATTGGCATTCTCAAAATTACTTCTAGCACTAATCAGTCTCAACAAGCAATTTTTAGGCTCTTACTACGCACCCTCTATCTTGTTAAGCACTAGGGATACAAGGAAAACCAAAAACTTGGTCCCGGCTCTCCTGGAGCTACTATTCTAATGGGGGAGACAACACATGACAAACTCTTACCTACAAAATAAAGGGTAAATGGAAAGAAATCTCAAAGGGAAGGTTCTAGGGAGGGAATGGAGAAAGAACTAGAAAAAACCTCCTGTAGATGGTGGGTTTTGAACAAAGCTTGGAAGTGGAGGTGAGGGCAGAGAAATTCCAGGCATAGTGAATAGCCATTGCAAATGAATTGATTTGGAAAATAAATTCTCATGAATAAGGAACAATTACTAGGTCAGTGTAACTGGATCACAGAGTGCATGGAAGGGAATAATAGTATATGAAGACTAGAAGGGTAGGAAGGGGCCAGATTAAGGTTTAACTGACAGACAATGAAATAGATTAAGATATTTTTCTATTCCGCTAATTCAGAAAATTGTAATTATTTATTTAAACAACTAAGCATAGACATTAAAGAATATTTTTACTGGAAAATAATTTTAGAGCAAAATTTAAAGTAACTTAGATACAATTACCATGATTAATATCTGACATTTGTAGTACTTAAAAGTATACAAATCATTTTATATGTATTACTACATTTGAACCACACACAATTCTGTGAGGCTAGTACTTGGTTTTTGGGGTGTTTGGGGGTTCAGATTTCATTGATATGGAAAATACTGTGGAAGAAATTCCTTCTACTAACATATGCAGCCAATCTATAATTTGTATTCTTAGAGAGCTGTCTTACTAGGGCACTGAGAGGTTAAGTGATTTAGCAGAGGTCACACAGCCAATCATAAACTGGATTTGAACTCATATCTTCAAGTTTGACTTTATAGTCAGTATTGCTTTCTTATTAAATAATTTGTTGTTTAGACATAAAAAATAAGGCATTTATATTTATGCTGCTTATCTCAAGACAGGTATTATAGATATTATTATCTTTATTTTACAGATGAGGAAATGACATTCAGTAAGAGAAATTAAGTAATTGTTAAGGTAATACAGAATCATCCTCAGTAATCATTCACTATAACCATTCTCAATTTGATCCAACTCTCATTTTCTCACCAGAATAGAGGCTTCTTTCAGTTTGCCTTTGTTCATCATACTTCTTCTATCCAAAATGACTACTAAGGCAGAAGGCACATAGGTTCAGATATACTGACTTCAGGGCTACTCATCCAAAAACTTAGACTTTTCCTCTACTATTTATTTCCCCCTAGCAAAGTACTCATCTCCATTTACTTTTCCAGGTTGCTTACCCCTTTGTATTTCTCCTAAATAATGGATGAGCAGAATAAGAGAGAAAAATTCTTATAGTTGTGTTACTAGTAGTAGGAGGTCTTATAAATGTCTTTTCCTCACTCAGAAAAAAAATTATCCATCTCTTCTCTTCACCTGATTAATTTTTTCCAAACTCTCTTCTGACCAATAGCTAGACTCCACATGTAATTTGTAAGTTTATTTGTTCAACATTTCATGCTCTAACTCCCCTGAAACTGTCAGATTCTGACCTCTCTAAGGCTCTCTTCTTTCAAAGAGACTACATCCATATCCAGAGAACCTAGGACTTTAGCGATATAGCCCTTAAAGTCAAAATACACATTTTTAAAAAAATCTGTATAAAGGGATTTCTCTACCTGGGTAATAAAGTACCAAAAGTATACAGATTAAGTACATACTTGTTTTTGTTTTTGTTTTTGGAGGTGTGAAGGCATGGCAATTGGGGTTAAGAGACTTGTCCCAGGTCATACAGCTAGTGTCTAAGGCCATATTTGAACTGAGGTCTTCCTGACTCCAGGGCTGGTGCTCTATTTACTGAGCCACTTGACTGCTCCTACTTGTTAAGTTAACTTACATTTTCCTAACATTTGACTTTGATATCACAGAACAAATGAGATGCTTCCTAATACTGGTTAAAATGCACAGGCTGCAGAATCATGATGTCAGAGAGCACGTTGCGGAGTTTGTTGCACCTTGTAAACAAGATTCTAATATCTGACATTGGTGATTGATTAAGCTGAGCTAGTGATGGAGACACATGAAGCATTCTTGTTTGTTCAAACATTTATGTCAATAACCATCAATCTCCCCCAATTCCTAATAATTGGGCATCTGTGTGACACAAGAGATTTTTGAGATAGCTTTGATTTAATCCAACATAGAAAATAAAAACCATAAACCGATGTTAATGAGGTATGACAACCATATTTGTCTCATCTACAAAGAAGAATGCATCATTGCAAATAGTAATGGGCAAGCTACCCAAGACATCTGGATTGCTCTGGACATCTTCCAACGAGAAAAGCGGGTCTGGTACTCAATTATGAAAACAGGGAAGATCAAGATCCTTTATTCCCCTTGGGAAAAGAAAAACTGTTGATTTCTTATGTTTAGATTTTCATTTCTGGGAATTGAACTGACAAATTCAGGTAACTCAAGACAGGCAGCATATTGTAGTGGCAAGAGTTACAGATATGTTTCCAGATTCTGGTATCAACTGTCTCTATCTTTCTGAGCCTTACCCAGCATAAAGGTACAGGCTGAACTTGTGGTTTCACTGGCATCAAGAGCTCCCAGGTGGGGGAACTCCCTTTGCCAATTTAAATCAGCACCTTCTGTACAACTCATAGTCTTAAGGAACTGTCTGGTGTGCTGAAAGGTTGAATAGTGTGCGGGATCCTACAGCTTGTTTATGTTCAAGGTGGTAACTGAGCTCAGATCTGTGTGTGTGTGTGTGTGTGTGTGTGTGTGTGTGTGTGGTGAACTTGTTTATTTATTTATTTTTAGTTTTTAACATGCATTTCCACATGATTTTGAGTTACAAATTTTCTCCCCATCTCTCCCCGATCCTATCCCAAGATAGCAAGCCTACTGAATATCCCTTCCCTTAATCTGTTCTCCCTTATATCTTTCCCCATTCCCCTCTAACTTTCTTGTAGGGCAAGATGGCTTTCTATACCCTACTGCCTGTATATCTTATTTCCCAGTTGCATGTAAAAAACAAATTTTTAACATTTCTTTTGAAAACTTTTTAAAACTTCCCTTCTTCCCTCCTTACCACCCCCACTAGGAAGACAAGCAATTCAATATAGGTTGTACATGTGTAGTTATGCAAAACATTTCCATAGTAGTTTTATTGTGAAAGACTAACTATATTTCTCTCCATCCTATCCCCTCCCCAAGTTATTCTATTTTCTCCTTTGATCTTTTTCTCCTTTTCAAAAGTGTTTGCTTCTAACTACCCTCTCCCCCAATCTGTCCTCCCTTCTATCATCCACACTCTTATCCCCTTCCTCCCTAGGGTAAGACACTCAATTGAGTGTGTATGTTATTCCCTCCTTAAGCCAATTTCAATGAGAGTAAGGTTGGCTTATTCCCTTTCACCATCCTGCACTTCTCCTCCATTGTAATAGTTTTCTCTTGCCCATTTTTATGCGATAATTTACCCTATTCTATCTCTCCCTTTCTCCTTCTCCCAAAATATTCCTCTCTCACCTCTTAATTTTATTTTTTAGATATCATCCCTTCATATTTGTCTATGTATACATGGACACACATATACACACACACACTATATATATATATGTATGTATGTATATATATATATACATATATATACACACACACACATACACCCTCCTATACATACATATATGTATGCATATATATATATATATGTATACATGTATACATGTATATTCCCTTCAACTATCTTCATACTGAAAAAAGTCCCATGAGTTACAAATATCATTTTTCTACGTAGGAATGTAAATAGTTCAACTTTAATAAGTTCCTTATGATTTATTTTTTCTGTTTACCTTCTCATGTTTCTCTTGCTTCTTGTATTTGAAAGTCAAATTTTCTGTTCAGATATGCTCTTTTCATCAAGAATGCTTGAAGGGCCTCTACTTCGTTGAATATCCATATTTTCCCCTGAAATATTATACTCAGTTTTTCTGGGTAGGTGATTCTTGGTTTTAATCCTAGCTCCTTTGACCTCCAGAGTATCATATTCCAATCCCTTCAATCCCTTAATATAGGTGCTTCTAGATCTTGTGTTATCCTGATGGTATTTCCACAATACTCAAATTGTTTCTTCTTGACTGTTTGTAATATTTTCTTCTTAACCTGGGAACTCTGGAATTTGTCTATAATATCCTGAGGAGTTTTCTTTCTGGGGTCTTTTTCAAGAGGTGATCAGTGAATTCTTTCAATTTCTATTTTGCCCTCTGGTTCTAGAATATCAGGGCAATTTTCCTTGAGAATTTCTCAAAGGATGATGTACAGACTGTTTTTTTTGATCACGGCTTTTTGGTAGTCCAATAATTTTTAAATTATCTCTCCTGGATCTATTTTCCAGGTCAGTGGTTTTTTCCAATGAGATATTTCACATTGCCTTCTATTTTTTCACTTGTTTGGATCTGTTTTATAGTATCTTTATTTCTCATAAAGTCATTAGCTTCCATTTGCTCCAGTATAATTTTGAAGGAATTATTCTCTTTAGTGAGTTTTTTGAAATTCCATTTCCATCTGGGCAATTCAGCTTTTTAAAGGCATTCTTCTCCTCATTGACTTTTTGGGCCTTCATTTGCCATTTGAGTTAACTATTTTTTTAACGTATTATTTTCTTCAGTATTTTTTGGGTCTCCTTTAGCAGGCTGTTGACTCATTTTGCATGATTTTCTTTCATCATTCTCATATCTCTTCCCAATTTTTCTTCTACTTCTCTTACTTGATTTTCACAATCCTTCCTGAACTTCTCCATGGCCTGCAACCAGTTCATTTTTTTCTTGGAGGCTTTTGGTGCAGGAGTTCTGACTTTGTTTTCCTCCTCTGGTTCTATGTTTTGATCCTCTTTCTCACCCTAAAAAGATTCTGTGGGCTGATTGCACTTCCTCTTTTGCTCATCTTGCCAGCTACTTATTTGACTTTTGATATCTTTGTCACAGTAGAACTCTGCTTCCAGAGTGGAGAACGCTATGTATCTATGCAAAGATGCTGGAGTAGTTTGCCATTTCTTTCTCTAGCTCATTTTACAGATGAGGTTAACTGAGGCAAACAAAGTTAAGTGACTTGCCCAGGATTACCCAGCTAGTAAGTGTCTGAGGTCAGATTTGAGCTCTGGTCTTCCTAATTCTATGCTTAGCACTCTACTGTGCCACCTAGCTGCCCTTTTTTTTTTCTTACCATACTACACTGCTTTTCAGCTATTTGCATTCCTTTATCCTGTCTGAATCACCATGAACTTCCCATTCCAAATGCCACACTCTAGAAATCTGAGATGTTGCTGGTATGTATAAATGAAGGCTTTGGGCTCACCCTTTAAGGTCCCTTCTAAGCTCTAAATCTCTGCTTCTGTACTGTAAAACAAAAAGTTATATGGTAGTCCTGTGTTTTTGCTAATCCTTTCCATGGCATCTTCAAGCCATTTACTTTTATATTGCATGGGAATATGTGAAAATCATGAATTATCCAAGAAATACATGTACATACATACATACATATATACATGCAAACATGCATATATAGACATATACACATTAAGAACTATTTATATATACACTTATATACATATACTTAGATATCTATAATCATACTCATACATAAACATATATGCATTCACGTAAGGCTGTACTATATTTATTTCTTATTTTTTCTCATTTTGTATTTAATTTTTAGTATTTAAGTCTGAAATACATTTTTAAAAATAGAAACAAATAAAATTTCATTGAGAACAAGCTCTTGTTAGCTAGTACATCTTTGAAAACTGAATTTCTGTACCCTATCCAAATGTGCTTTTTCTCTAATTTCGTATATCTACTAGCACTGCTATAACTTGGGGCAGTCTTGATTTGACATGAAAGTCAGGTTTCTTATCTGCAAAACAATGATTTGTTGAAATATAACCACCAGAATAGGTTTTCTCAGCACATATATATATATATATGCATATATATATTTATATATATTCTACGCCTCCCCCAGCAGGTTGGAAATTCCTCAAGGGCAGAGATTACATATATTTTATTTCCCTTGGGCCCCCTCCAACTCTACAGTTCTAGGATTTTTGTCCTCAAAAGACTGGGGAAAGAGTATATAGTTCTCAGCACTTATTGGACATATCTGGAATGTTTCTGAATGACAAAGAAATGACTTGAATAATTGAGTGTCATCTCCTTTTTTTTTTAATGTTTACTTATTTTATTTTTAATTTGTGGAATAAAAGAAACATTTCTATAACATAGCATAATAAAAAGCTGATTGCATATGAAATTGCACGTCTATTATGTACAGCATACTATTCCTTTTAAAGATATAATAAAATTTCCATGGAAATTTCCTTTTCTCTTGTTTTTTTCTTCCCTCCCCCCCATGGCTACTATTAAACACAAATATGTATACATATATAAAATCATTCTATATGTACTTCTATTTATCAGCTCTTTCTCAGGGCACAGAGAGCAGCTTCCTTCATGGGTCCTTTGTAGATATTTTAGGTACTTAATAATAGTCAAAATGACTTAGTTGCTCAAAGTTGCTCTTAAAATAATGTTGCCGTCTGTATACAATGTTCTCTTGGTTCTGCTTATTTTACTCTTCATTATTTTGTATAAGTCTAGCCATGTTTTTCTAAGTTCATCAAGATCATCGTTTCTTACAGCAGAGTAGTATAAATGATGAATTGTTCAGCTGTTCCCCAATTTATGGGTATCCCAGCAATTTCCAGTTCTTTGCTGTTACAAAGAGAGCTGCTATAAATATTTTAGAATATGCAGGTTCTTTTCCTTTTTCCGGATCACTTTGGGAAACAGACCTAATAGGGGTATTGCTGCATCAAAGGGTATACACAGTTTTATAACTCTTTGGGCATAATTTCAGGTTGCTACCCAAAATGGTTGGATCAATTCACAATTCCACCGACAGAGAATCAATGCCCCAATTTTTCCATATCCGCTCCAACATTTGTCATTTTCCCCTTCAAGTATGTTAGCCCATCTGAGAGGTGGATATCTCAGGGTGCTTTTAATTTGTATTTTCTCAAATTGATATTGATTTAGAGCATGCTATATGACTATAAATTATTTTGATTTTTTTTTATCTAAAGACTGTCTAAATCCTTTGATTTAGGTCAAAGATAATTTAAATTAGATTAAAATCCTTTGATAAATCAATTGGGGAATGACTCATAGATTTTATAAAGTTCTTTATATATTTGAGACATGAAATCTTATCTGAGAAATTGTCTATAATTTTTTTGCCCAGTTTACGTTTTTTTGTTTTTTTTGTTTTTTGGAGGAAAAAAGGCAGGGCAGTTGGGGTTAAGTGACTTGCCCAAGGTCACATGGCTAGTAAGTATTAAGTGTCTGAGGCCAGATTTGAACTCAGGTCCTTGTGACTCCAGGGCCAGTGTTCTATTCACTGCGCTCCACCTAACCATCCCAGCCAGTCCACTGTTTTTTAAAAAGAACACTGAGAATAATAAGATAAATTCAGTTTACCCATCCTAAATTAAGTAGTAGCAAGAATATGAAGCAGCAGAAACTTAGAATACTTAGAAGCATGACAAGGATCTCTCTTCTTTTCAGATGAAAACAGAGACAGAAGGTGGGTTATGCTTTTCTGAATAATCCTTCCAATTTTGTTTTCCAGAATGACAAATCCCCAGGACGTTCTGCAAGTCGATCCAGTAACATATCAAAGGTAGGTGGACTCTGTTTGCTTGTTTATTTCAATGGAGCATTCCCAGCAATGCTATGGGATATAGTGCCATTCGTGGTTATTTATTCTTGTCCAGGTGTTTTCCTCTTCTCGGTATTTTTTTCAAGTTAGGCCTATTGTTGTGTTGTTGTTGTTGTTTTCTACAATATTAAGAGACACAGTTTGAAAAAAATAAAATAGTTTTTAATTTGATCTTTAGCCCAACCTATGAGGCACTTAGCTCTCTTCAAAGTGTTGTGTGTAGTGGGGTTTTTTCCTCTGTGTGTAGTGTCATTCCCAGGAAGTCCTTTTTTCTGGAGTTTGTTCCCTTGTGTTCTGGGTTTCCAGTTACATTTTGTTCAAGGTACAGTTTTTGGAAATCAATCTGGTCATTTCCCCAAGTTATAGGATCTGTGGGAATGGCGTGGGGGAATAGGCTTGAAGCAATTAAAAGATTTTGGGTGGCTCGTGAAAAATATAGAGGCTGTGAATGAAAGTAAATGAAATGAAATAAAAGTAAAGCTGCAACAAGTGCTTTGTGACAACCAAGAAAGAAAAAATGAAAGTTTCATTTTACTTTCATACCAGAACCAAAAGAGGAGTTGCTTTATATAAGATAATATGCAATATTTTTTCGTCCATTGAAGGAACATGGGGAAAATGGCAGGAATTATAATATGAGGGATTTAGCTTAGGCATAAAGAGAAGGCTTAATCTGCCTTCCACTAGTCACAATTGTGCCCATCATGTAACTTAGCAGGTGGGTTACCACTGCCCACTCATCTCCTGTTTGTCACATGACCCGCAGCAACCAACCATTGTCAGTTTGTCTCTAGAAACTAAACTATCTGTGGCCGGAAGAAGTGGAGCCTATTTTAATTTTGACCTGTACCTACTGCCGAGTTGTACAGGTCTGTTCTAGAATGTCAGGTAAGCAACCAAAACTATAGAGATGTTGGACTTTATTTTAGAAGTCTGGAAATGTGGATTGTTGCTTGGTTACCAAAAGTCAGTCCAATTTTTTTAGTCCTGCACTTGCTGCTATTTATTGAGGGGAGAAGTAATGGAATGAAGGGAGAGGGGGAGAAAATCATTTGTCAAAATAGAACAGATATTTGGAAAAATATATCTAGGGAAACAACACAATTTTTTTCTTAAATTAACTTTTGTTTATTTTTTGGTTTATATCATTGATTTCCACAAGATTTTGAGTTACAAATTTTCCCCCCATCTTTCCCCTACTCACCACCCCAAAATAGCAATCCCACTGTATACCCCCTCCCCCAATCTGTTCTCTCCTATATCCTCCTCCATCAGTCCTCTGACTTTCTGGTAGGGTGAGAAGGATCTCCCTATCCCAGTACCTGTATATCTTATTTCCCAGTTGCATGTAAATAATAATAATAATATGTATATTTTTATAACTTGATTTTAGAACTTCAAATTCTGGATTCTTTCCATTCCTCCTTTGTCACCCACCCCCACTGGAAAGACAAGCAATTCAATACGGCTGTACATGAGTAGTTACACAGCACATCTCCACAATGAACATATTGTGTAACACTGACTATATTTCCTTCCTTTCTATCCCGTCCTCCACTTGTTCTATTCTCTACTTTGTCCCTGTCCCTTTACAAAAGTGTGTGCTTCTAACAACCCTCCCCCCCAACCTGCCCTCCTCTCCATCATCCCCCTTATCATCCCCTTCACCTCTACTCTATTGTGGGGCAAGATATCCAATTTAGAGTGTATGCCATTCCCTCCCTAAGCCAAATTCAATGAGAGTAAGGTTGACCCATTCCCTTTTTGCCTTCCTGTTCTTCCCCTCCATTGTGACAGTTATCCTTTACCTCTTCTATATGAGATGATTAAACCCATTCTGTCTCTTCCTGTCTCCACTCATTCTATTCCTCTCCCACCTCTTAATTATACCTTTTAAAATATCATCCCTTCATATTCAATTGATCCTGTGCCCTCTGTCTACATACACATAAATACTTGCACTCATATATGTATTCATATGCATATATACCCTCCTGTATAGATATATGTATATGTATACATATATATGTGCATATATATATATATGAAATATATATATATATGTATACACATTTATATTCCCTTCACCTATCCTCATACTGAGAAAAGTTTCACGAGTTACAATTCTCATTTTTCCATGTTGGCATGTAAATAGTTAAACTTTGATACGTTCCTTATGATGTCTTTTCTATGTCTACCTTCTCATGCTTCTTGTGTTTGAATGTCAAATTTTCTATTCAGTTCTGTTTTTTTCCTCAAGAGTGCTTGAAAGTCCTCCACCTCAATGAATGACCACATTTTCCCCTGAAACATTATACTCAGTTTTGCTGGGTAGGTGACTCTTGGTTTTAAACCTAGCTCCCTTAATCTCCAGAATATCATACTCCAGGCCCTTCAGTCCCTTAATGTAGAAGCTGCTAGATCCTGGGTTATCCTGATTATGTTTCCATAGTCTTCAAATTGTTTCTTAATATTTGCTCCTTGATCTGGTAACTCCAGCACCTGGCTATAACATTCCTAGGAGTTTTCTTTTTGGGATCTTTTTCAAGAGGTGATTGGTGAATTCTTTCAAGTTCTATTTTGACCTCTGGTTCTAAAATATCAGGAAAATTTTCCTTGAGAATTTCTTAAAGGATGATTTCTAGGTTCTTTTTTTGATCATGGCTTGCAGGTAGTCCAATAATTTTAAAATTGTCTTTCCTGGATCTATTTTCCAGGTCAGTAGTTTTTCCAATGAGATATTTCACATTGCCTCCTATTTTTTCATTTGTTTGGATCTGTTTAATAGTATCTTGATTTCTCATAAAGTCATTTGCTTCCATTTGCTCCACTCTAATTCTGAAGGAATTATTCTCTTCAGAAAGCTTTTGAGATTCTTCTTCCATCTGGCAAATTTGACTTTTTAGGACATTCTTCTCATCATTGGCTTTTTGGGCCTCCTTTGCCATTTGAGTTAGTCTATTTTTTAAGGTGTTATTTTCTTCAGTCAGATTGTTGACTCTCTTATCATGATTTTCTTTCAT
>CM053583.1:112447143-112478136 GCA_028627135.1 Pseudochirops cupreus
GACATTCTTCTCATCATTGGCTTTTTGGGCCTCCTTTGCCATTTGAGTTAGTCTATTTTTTAAGGTGTTATTTTCTTCAGTCAGATTGTTGACTCTCTTATCATGATTTTCTTTCATCATTATCATTTATGTCCCCAATTTTTCCTCCATTTCTCTAATTTGGCTTTCAAATTGCTTTTAAGCTCCTCTATGGCCTCTATCCAGTTCATAGTTTTCTTGGAAGCTTTTGGTGTGGGAGTTCTGACTGTGTTGTCTTCCTCCCATTCCGTGCTTTGGTCCTTTTTGTCCCCCAAAAAAGGAATCTGGATTGCTGGGCTTGCTTTGCTTCCTTTGCCTGCTCATGTTGCCAGTCAATTACTTGGCTTTGGGGCTCAGTAGTAAAACTCTGCTTTCAGAGGGGAGAGCTCTGTCTCAAATTGCTGGGATTTTCTCAGCTGCTGGAGCTATTAGGAGGCCACTGTTTTTTGCAGCCCCCACCAGCTTAGGCTCACTGAAAACATACCTCAGGACTACCACCCAAGACTGAGATCCAATCCAGGCAGCTCTAGGCAAGAGCACTTAGCCTCTGAATAATCACTTGGCGCCCCCTGCAATCTGCAGGCAGGGAGTTTCTGAAGCAGCCACATGGAGGCAGCTGCAGGGCCTCCACTTCAGACTGCTGCTAGCTCTGGAGAAAGTTCCGCTGTACCCTCTTCCCCAAATTTAGCCAAGTTCCACTGACCTTTTCCCTGTGTCCATGGCTCTTGTTGGTTGGTGATTCTGGAAATCGCCATTGCTGCTGATGATCCATTCTCCTGAACACTACAGCCATGGCTTCTCCTCATTGCCCTGGGGCTGAAACCACATGGGGCTGAACTCTGCTTCCAGTGCTCTGTGATGACTGCCTGCCAGGCTGCCTTCAGTGGGAGCTTTGTTACTCCATCATTTTTGTGGAGTCTGGAGCTCTAAAATTTGTTTAGAGTCATATTTTATAGGTATTTGAGGTGGTACTGGGGGTAGCTCATGGAGTATTAGTGTTTCTATGCCACCATCTTGACTCCACCCCCACTTTCCCAATACAGTTTTAAATGGATTCTGTTCTGCTGAAGTCAAATGAGTCTAAGAAGTAAATGTTCAAGCTTTATTCTTTTGGGTGAGTCATATAACCCCTTTTGGGTGAGTGAGATACTTTGAGGCCTCTTAAAAAAAACCCTAGAAATATGAATTTCAATTTAATTCACCTTCATTAGGTATATCTTAAATATTTGTTCTGGTTAAAACACCATTTCAGATTCTACTAGAGATATAAAATTTATTTAACATACAATTCCTTCCATCAAGCAGATTACAGTGTAGTAAGATCTAACACATGCACAAATAACTATGATACAACATAATACACATGAAAGGCAGTGAGGTTTAACAGATAGAGAGTCTTTGAGTCTGGCAAATCTAGATACAAGTCCTAACTCTTGACACACAATTTGTGAGACCCTAAGCAGGTCATTTAACATTCATGATGCCCCAAACCAGTCTCAAATACAGCAAATTTTCAGGGCAGCTGCTGATCAGTAAAAGGAGTTTCCTTCCTGGAAGTTCCCTACACCAATGAAATCATAGAACCAGTCCAAAAATGGCCAGAACCCATAAGAACAGAACTCAAAAATTCCATAAGGGTTTTTTTTCCCATTAACTTGGTTAAAATAAACTTTTTCTAATGGTGAAAAAAAGAAATAAATGTGGAGTGTGGTCTTCTGAGTTGAAATGGAAAGTCATTTTCTTTGGAATTAAGAGATTTGCGTTCTAATCCCATCTCTGCTAATTATTACCTCTGTGACCTTGGTTCCAGGCCTTTGTTTCTTCATCTCTAAAATGAATGCTATTAGACCTGATGCTCTCTGAGCACCCTTCCAAAGCTAACTCCTATGACTCCAGATGAAATAAAGGTACTAGATAGAACACCAAATAGAATGGAAACCTGAAATTATTTTATACAAATCCTTTGCCAGATGTTTTCATGGTCCTTAGAATATAAACATACTAAGTAACAACTTATTGGAACGGTGGGTGTTGCTCACAGCTGCTGATAGAACTGAGGGTTAGGGAGATTCTTATAATCCGCCATACAAGGTACAAAGGTGAGCAAGTTGAAAAACTCCAGTGGGTTGGGGGACAGGTATAGTAGCAAAACTTCCTTTGTCTACTCTCCCTCCTCACCTTTTATAGGATAAATACTAATTATTAAACTTCCATTGTTATGTCACAATGTTTGCCTCTTCCATTAGAATCATAAGATTTTAGAGTTAGAAGAGACATGTTATATTATCTCATTTAGCCTTGTCATTTTACAGATAAAATATCATTACCTCTGTCCCTTGGTTCTGTTGTCCTCATTAGCCTTTCTTCTCTAAATAGTAGTCTGGTACCAAGAGACTCATAAAAGAGAAAATAAACTAGTAGCTGTCTCACTTGTTAGAGAATTCAAGAAAAGGCCTGTTGATGGGAAATCCTAAAGGTTAATGACAACCAAGAAAGAAAAAATGAAAGTTTCATTTTACTTTCACACCAGAACCAACAAAAGGGTACTTAAATCTAGGCCTCAGCCTCCCAACCAATTATCCTGCTGTCAAAGCCTGAGTCGTAAACTCCTTTTAAAACTCTGAGCTTCTCCATTAATACTGAAAGTTTGGAAATAGAAACTGTGAAGAAAAGCTCAAGGAAATAGAATTATTTAGCCTTGAGAAGAAAAGGCTAAGGGGCAGAGGTAAAGCTTATGGGCTAAAGAAATTTGCATGAGATTATAAAAATATATTTGATATTCAAAATTTTGAAGAGTTGTTTTATATAAGATAATATCCAATATTTTTTTTCCTCCATTAAAGGAAAATGGGGAAAATGGCAGAAACTGTAACATGAGAGATTTAGCTTAGGCATAAAGAGAAAAGATTTGGACAGAAATAGTCACTCAGTCTTAGAATGGATTATCAATCAGGTTATGGGACTTCTAGAAATTAGTAATAATAGTGTTTGATAATGACAACGATTATTTACACATACGACTTTTCTTTTTTGGTTTACAAACACAATCACACATAATATTTTGATTCTCACCATACTAGAGGAATATCCAGAAACTTCTTAGACTATTTCAAGTTAGAGGACAGAGCACTTCACTGAGAGGCAGGAAACAAATATGATAATGTCCATTTTGGAAGTGGGGAAAGAGACCTTCCTGCCACCTACTATGTGTCAGCGCTATACTAAATGCTTTACAAATATTACCAAATTTGAGTCAGGGGTTATTATAATAATTATTATATATTATTATCCCCATTTTATATTTAAATAAAGTAATGAGGTCAAGTTACTTGCCTAGGGTCACATGGCTAGTGTCATAGGTCATATTTGAACTCAGTTCTTCTTGACTCTGAGCTCAGATCTCTATCCACTATACTAGCAGTTCTCAACCTGTGGGTCACAACAACCATTTCACAGGGGTCACAGGGGTCGCCTAAGACCATCGGAAAACACATATTTCCGATGGTCTTAGGAACCAAGACACCATTCCTCTATCTGTCTCCAGGCGAGTGTGTCCACATGCAGATATGCCCACATACGAGTATTAAAGGGTCGTGGCATTTTGAACCACTGCACTATACCAACTAGCTTCTACCAGCTAGCCAAGTGACCTCCCTGTTTCCTCATTTGCAGAATAAAGAAATTGGACTATGTAGCACCAACACAATATTCACAGTGCCAACAGTGACTGTGAAAATGCCGGCATAATTCTGAATCACAAAATATAACATTCTCCATATGAAAGACAAAAGCAAAACATTTATCTAGACATTAGAAAGTCAAATCCCAACACCAGGAAAACGAATCCATCATGGTAACAAAGAAGTTAATAAACCATAACACAACAGGGAGCCACACCATCCTTTAGCCTTCCCACAAACAAACCTGTACACAAGCCTAGCTATCACAGCAAGGGACAAACAAACACTCACAAGCCCAGCTGTCTCTTTAGGTGCATCCTCTCCTCCCTCCAGCTCTAACTGTTATGACTCCTAGCTTCCTGTGGGCTCTGCTCCACCCTTCAGCAAACTCCTCCCACCACAGGCTCCATGTGATTATATTCAGTCTATTAGGGGACAGGGAAAACCTTCAAATTCCCTTAGGCTTATTAAGTGGCAGGGAAGATTTTCAAAGTCCCATTACCATTACAGACTGTCAGAAATTTTTTCAATGGGGCCATGAACATTTTTAAAAATCTATTTTGGTAATCGTATTTTAGTACAGTTGGTTTCCTTTTTAATTCTGTATATTTTATATCACGCAACTAAAACCACTGTTCTGAAAATGCGCCCATAGATTTCATCTGCCAAAAGGGATCCATGAAACAAAAAGAGTTAAGAACCCCCGTACTAGATAATTTCTAAAGTCTTTCTTTGCTCTGAATCCTGTAATCTTATTATCTATAAGGTTTGTTTCAGCCTTAATGTTTTTGATTTATTCAGATAAGGAAAATGAGGGTCTAAAAGGTAAAGTTATTTATCCAAAATACATAGCCAGTAAATGACAGAGTTGGACCTCACACTCAATTGCTTTCAGTTCTGAATTGAGTGATTTTTTTTCCGTCATGCCATATAGTTTTTTATTTTCTACTTACCTTTCTATTGTTCTAATAATAGGCAGCTTATATGCAGCCTCGGCCAAAAGCCACAGAAGTTAAGAACAGCCAGTGTGAGCTTGTCGGAATGTACTTAGTAGGTACAGGCAACATTTATCACCTAATAACATTTTTCTTGGAAAAGACTCTGAGAACAATAGCTGCAATTGGTTCTCTCCTGTAATAGGGTAGCCCTTATGTAGCCAGCATCTTGTAGAATATATGTTCCTTGAGAACAGGAACTGTTGCACTTCTTTGTACTTCCAGTGCTTGGCACAGTGCATGGAACATAGCAAGCACTTAATTCATGCGTATTGATTAATATTAAGCCTGGTTGTTTCTGGAGGTAGAGGGATGGATTAAAAGGCCTTGAAAGTTTCCTCCCAGTCTTATTATGTCTTTAAGAGGTGAATGAATAAGAATGAAGCTTATTTTTAACTATCATGAGTAAAGGTTTATAACTAATAAGATTTCTCCCATGATTATATGAATATCATCAAAGGTTCCTTGATAGACACAACAGAGATAACTTTGTGGAAGCCTCTCATCACTCATGTCAAGCAAGGCATAAAACAGATACATAACTGTTTAAGATACTTGCCATTGTCATTGAGGATATTCAGATCAATGTCAGGAAGAAAGAGAGATTAACTATAGAATGTAAAATCCTCCCAGTGCTCTTTTCAGTGTGTAACATTGTATTAATTGCATCGAGCTCCTGAAGATTGAAGATCTCCTAAAAGAGACTGATAGTCATTCAAAAGAGTTTGACATTACTAGTCAGTCATGCAAGAAAAACTCCATCAGTGAGATCACCCATCTGTTGACGTATGGTGGTTTTAAGTCATGCCAAGATCTTTCTGTGATGTTTATAAAATAGTCAGTACATGTAATAAGTTGTGATGATGATGATTTATTAGATGAGAACAAAAAACATCCCAGGACTATATGGGCAGTACTTCCACTGTGATTGTTTCTAGAGGTGGCTACTCAGTTGTAAAACCTGAAGTAAACACAGTTCTAGTTCCTATTTATATTCTTCCTTGCACTCCTGGGTAGAAGTAAGCTATCTTTCCCTCTCTTCTCCTACCTTTTTGTTATTCCAGTTGGGTCAGGGTGCTTGGGTGATACTGAACCTTAACAGAAAGCCACAAATGAACCTTAGAGGCTAAAAATAATTGATGTGAAATTGTTGCAATATATTTATGGATACTAGGCAGGGTTTGTCAGAGAATAACTTTGCTTGAAAAAATTTCTGTGGGCAGGGTTGATAGTTGTTCCTCATTAGAGAGCACACGTAGTGCTTCCAAACAGGTTTTCCCACAATGTAAAATTACCCAGAGTTGCCCTTGTGGGGGATTCTTTGGGAGCTTGGAATTGGTGCCTGCAATTAGCTTTAATTTGTTATATATTCAACATTGTAAGCAATTCAACAAGTAAACTGTCATAAGGTAGGTGCAACAGTATTTTCAATTCAAATCTTCATCTAGCACACAGAAACATAAATATCTGAAAGCGCTTTTGGGAGAAGGAGGGGGGAGTTTCTACTAAAAGCAGGTCATAGTCCTTAACTCAGTTATAGCTAAACTATAAAAAAACCCTCTATCTTAAAATAGTATTTCAGTCCATTTCCATTATTTTGTATAATGTTTCAAGGATTTCATTTACTTTGTAAAGGCTCAATTACTCATTTGATCACTTTTTGGTAGCATCAAATAGGGTGTCAAGATAGAAATTGTTGAAGTAGATAAAATATGCTTCCTGAAGCTTGTTTTTTTCCTGTCATAGACTGTGTGAGCGTTCTAAATCTTCTAATATTACTGCAGGAAATGTACCAAATCCTGAAATCTACAAAATAATAATGATGATGATAGCTAACATTTATACAGCTCTTTTAGGTTTAACATTTACGTAAGTTCTTCAAGTGCCTGACATACATTTTCTCATTTGATTCTCACCATGCTGTGCGGTAGGTGTTGTTATTATCAACATTTTTAGATGAAAACACTGAAACTCAGAGATGTTCTTATTTACCCAGTGTCACCTAGTTAGTAAATGTCTGAGGTAGGGTTTGAAGCAGCCCTTCCTGACTATAAGTCCAGTGCTCTATCCACTGATATTGGACGCATTATCTCCCGTTCATTTTTTTTAAAGTTGCCTCATCTTTAACTGCCCATATGGTACCATTTTTTAAAAAAATTAAAGTGCCTGCAGCCAAGTCAAGGTGAAGGAATTCCAAAGAGGTGATATCTGGGGAATTCGTTCTGCCTAATGTGAGCAATGAATCTTTGAAACAGGTATTTAATGTGCTGTTGAATTAGAAGTTCCACCTGGATTTCTTTGTACCTGGGACCAATCAATCATTAGTCCTCTCAGCCTAAATGTCTGCAAAATGAGAAGCTTGACTTGCCATTCAATCAATTATTAAAATATTTAATATACACTAGGCATTGTTCTGGGTTCTGTGAATACAGACAGAAAAATTAAACATTCTCTGTCCCCAAGAAATTTCTATTCTTCTAGGATCATACCAAATGATCCCAAATAAGGAATATATCATTTATGTCCTCCCCACCACCACATAACAACAACAACAACAATAATAATAATACACAATGTTGGATCAGAAAAGTAAAGAAATGACAATAGAGCTGAATCTAGAAGGAGATCTACTGTTTGGAGAAGTGGAGGCAAGGAAGGAAGGAATTCTAGGCATAGAAAACAACCTAAGTAGAGCAGCTTGTGGTGCAATGGATAGAACAGTGAATCAGGAGGACCTGAGTCCAAATCCAGCCTCAGACATTTATTAGCTGTGTGATGCTGGCCAAGTCATTTAATCCCAACTGCTTCCAAAAAAAAAAGAAGGAAAGAAAGAAGGAAGGAAGGAAGGAAGGAAGAGAAGATGACAATCTATGCAAAGGCCCAGGGGCAGGATGGAAAACTGTGAATGAGCAATAGTAAATACATCAGTTTGACTGGAGCTCATAGTCCATGAGGGAAGCAATATGTAATTATCCTGGAAAGACAAACTGGGGCAGGTTGTAAATGAAGGACTTTAAATGCCAAGCAGAGGCATTGAAAACAATGGGGAAAGGGGTGGCTAGATGGCGCAGTGAACAGAGCACTGGCCCTGGAATCAGGATGACCTGAGTTCCAATCTGAACTCAGACACTTAATACTTACTAACTGTGTGACCTTGGACAAGTCACTGCCTTCTCCCCTCTAAAAAAAGCAAAAAAAAGAAAAGAAAAGAAACAAAAAATTAAGATGACAAAACAACAAAATGGTAAATGCTGGAGAGGATGTGGAAAAACCAGAAAACTAATGCATTGTTGCTGGAGCTGGTCCAGCCATTCTGGAGAGCAATCTGGAACTATGCCAATAGGGCTATAAATAAGTGCATACCCTTTGACCCAGCAATACCACTTCCAGGGTTATAGCCCAAAGAGATCAGAGAAGTGGGAAGAGGACTCGTATGTACAAATATATTTATAGTGGCCTTTTTTGTGGTGCCAAAATATTGGAAAACAAGAGGATGCCCACCAATCAGGGAATGGCTGAACAAGTTGTGGTACATGAATGTAATGGAATACTACTGTGCTATAAGAAATGAGGAGCAGACAGACTTCATAATAGCCTGGAGAGACTTATATAAACTGATGCTGAGCAAGAAGAGCAGAACCAAGAGAAATTTGTACACAATCACAGACACAACGTATTGTGATGACTAACTTCAATAGACTGGGCTCCTCTCAGCAATACAAGGTTATAGAACAACTCCAAAAGACTCATGATTGAGGGAGATATCCATATCCAGAGAAGGAGATGCAGAGTCTGAGTGCAGATTGAAACAAACAACTTGCTCTGTTTCTTTTTCTTGTTTTGTTTTGTTTCCTCTCTCCCACTCATCATTCTATCAGTTACAATCCTTCTTTACAACCTGACTAATGATCAGTGGGAAGATATTTGTAGATCCTGTATCCGCATGCATGCCGCCATGATGGAGGAAGGGGAGAGGGAGAGGGAGGGGGAGAAAAGCAGAAACTCAAGGGACTGTGCAACTGAATGTTGTAAACTAAAAGTAAATAAACCAAAGGACGTACCACTTTAAAATTAAATTAAATTAAATTAAAATAAAGATACAAAAAGAAAAAAGAAAACAATGGGAACCCTAAAAGTTCTTGTACATGAAGGTAAAATGTTCAGAGCTATGTTTTAGGAATCTAGATTTGACAAGTGTGCATATAACGGATTAGACAAGGGAATGACTAGATGTAGAGAGACCAGTTAGGAGGCTATTGCACTGTCAGGTAAAAAGTGATCAACTTATTTGATTGCATTGTGAATAAAAAGATGGGGACAAATACCAAAGAAGTTGAAGAATTGGAATCCACAAGACTTGATGACTGATTGATTTTGGATGATGAGTGAGATTAAAGAATCAGGGATAATTCCTAGGGTACAAACCTGGACACATGGTGGAACCTTTGATAGGAATGGTAAAATTAGGAGAAGGGTTGGTTTCAAGGAGAAAATTAATGAATTGTGTTTTAATATGTCAGTATTGAGGCAGCTATGGGACCTACATTTGGAGACATGAGACTATAGGAGAGAGTTCAGGACTTGAAATGTACATTCAGGAGTAATTGGAGGCAATGAATCTTAGATAACTGAGATAGAGGATGAAGAGATAAAAAAAGAGACGTAGAGGAAAGAAGTTGATGATGATTCTCCAAAGGAAACCAAGAAGGATCAATCTTACATTTAAGAAGAGAACTAATATTATGCAGTGGCAGGAAAATACAGAAGCAAGTGTATCCTGAAGGAATGATCAACAGTGTCCAATGATGCCAATAGGTCAAGAAGGATGAGTACTGAAAAGGGGTCATTAGGGGCAGCTAGGTGGCACAGTGAATAGAGCACCAGCCCTGGATTCAAGAGGACCTGAGTTTAAACCTGGCCTCAGACACTTGACAGTTACTAGCTGTGTGACCTTGGGCAAGTCACTTAACCCCAATTGCCTTGCCTTTCCAACTCAAAAAAAAAAAGAAAAGAGGTCATTGGATTTAGACATTGGAGAGAGAAGTTTCAAATTAGTAATTTCTATGGAAACCAAGTTGTAGAGGGATGAGAAATGAGTGGTAGGTGAGAAAATAGGCAGCAAATATAGTAGTATTTTTTCTAAGAGGTTGGCTATAAAAAGAAAATGATGGCCTAAGGGAATGGTAAGGGTCAAGTGAAAGTTCCTTAAGAATTGGAAAGGTCTGGGCATCTTTTAAGGCAGTATGGAAGGAATCAATGGATAAAGAAAGATTGAAAATTAGTAAGAGAAAAAGAGTGATTGATCAATGAATTTAAATGGAAAATAACATAATTAATTGAGAACTGGAAATTAATTAGATCATCCCATGAATCTTCAAATTGGCTGCAACAAGTACATTCAGGCCATACCAACTAATGTATATTTTAGCAGCACACATTTGAGCCCATATATACATTAGTTCAAATATAGGCCACCAAAAATGTAGGCCACATTCCTCAAATTAGATTTCTTTGAAATGAAAACAAATCACACAGGTACATGATGAAAGATTAGCACTAATTTATGTTGTATTTAGGTTTTGTACAAAGCATAGTTTGGGGCCTGCAAATACTATATTCATTCAAATATAGGGAGAGGGACTAGACTTTCAATTTTACTGGTATAGGAAACTCCCAGGTGAGAAATTCTCCCAATGCAGGATTGCATCTCATAGTCTTATCATCTTCTTCATATCTCATAGTCTCACAACTCTATGACACTAAAGGATGAAGAAGTTGTGTCACTCGTTCAAAGTTGCAAAACCAGTATATGCCAGAGGCAGACCTTGAAACAAGTTTTTCTGGCTTTTAGGCCAGTTCTCTATTGACTCTGCTATGCTTTCTCTCATTGGTTCAGATATGGGCCACCAAGAATATAGGTCATAGGCCTCAAGTGAGATTCCTTTGAACTGAAAACAACTGACATATGTACATAATGAAAAAAATAACACTGATCTTAGATTATATTTGGGTTTCATACAACTAAAGTTTGACAGAAAGTATGGCTTATATTTAGAACAATACAGGATTGTTTCCTACCGTATTCTTATAGTTACAGATTTAGATGACCACTGAAACTCAGTGGTCATCTAGTCTAAAACCCTCAGTTTATAGGGTAATGAAATTTGGGCCCAGAGATATTGAATAAATTGTTTGTGGTCACATAGGTAGTAACTAGAATTCAAACCCAGTGCCTTTCTCTACTGTGCTACTTTGAATCTTCATGCTCCACAATACTCAGAAGAAATAATGCAGCCTATGTGATCTGTCTTTAAAAAAAAAAATAACAATCACTATTCTTCAATCTGTACTCAGAGTTTATCAATCCTCTATCTAGAAATAAATAGGATTGTTCATCATGAATCCTTTGGAATTGTCTCAGATCATTATTTTTATCAGAGTAGCTAAGTCTTTCACAGTTTATCATCATTACAACATTGCTATTACTATGTCCAATGATCTCCTGGCTCTGTTCACATTATTTTGCATCAGTTCGTACAAGTCTTGCCAGGTTTTTCAGAAACTATCCCCCTTGTCATTTCTTACAGCACTTTTCTGTAATCACAATCACAATTACAACCTTATATCACAACTTTGTTCATCCATTTCCCAATGGGAATGTCCTCAATTTGTGTGATATGTCTTATTTCTTCTATGTATCAACAGTGCCTAGAAGTATGCAAAGCCTAAAACAAACAGCTTTCCAGAGGACTGCTGCTGTGAACAACCTCAAGGTCCTGATTATATATTTATTTTATGTATACATGTATGTATATATATATATATATATATATATAATATGTATATAGTATAATGTATATATATAGTATATATATAGTATAGTATATATATACATCCATATTTATGTATGTATATGTATATTATATGTATATAGCATAGTGAACTCTCTATTTATTCAGTAACAAACTAAGACAAAATATTGACAGAAACCAAAGTACAGCATTCACAATGCTATGACATAACAACTTATCACTAAAGTGGCCACATGTTGGTATAGGATGTAGTAATAGGTATAGTGGCCACAAAAGATATCATTCAGTAAGTCCTTAACTCAATCATCCTTAAGGAGCAGGCCTTCTTAAGGGACAAAAAGTACAAAGGTCAAAGTTCTCCACCCCTAGGTCATAGTAAATCATGATCTTCTCAGTCAACATTAAGTACCCAAGAAGAGATCTTTTCATCTTGACTCGAGGCTGGCTCTCAGATTCCATGGTTCCTCTTCCATGATCCCAGCTCCTGCCCAAATCTATCCAACTATCACCTGGATTCAAAGGCAGGCAGCTCTCAGCTCTTTGTCCAGCTCCTCATCCAGTTCCTTGTCCAGTTCCCATTCCATATTGAAGTTCACGGTGTCCAATTCACCTCAAGTCCTTCACAGTTCCTGTTTCTGGGAAGACAAAGCTTAACAGAGCCACAATAACATTCATGCACATTGGCAGCACTATCATCAATTCACTATCTTCCTGTGAAATCAACACAGACCCACCAACAAGGTCCAAGAGGTCAACACAAACCATCAGCATAGAAATCAACATAGACCCACAAACAAGGTCCAAGAGGTCAACACAAATCATCAGCATAGAAATTGACATAGACCCACAAACAAGGTCTGAGAGGTCAACACAAATCATCAGTAAAATCCCAAGACCTCCAAAAACCCTCCTCCAGGACTTCTGTAAACAGACAACCAGAAAGTCCTCTTTCAGGGCTTCCAGTAAGATCCCAGGCCTTCTGCACAAAGTATTGCAAACAAAAATCAACACAGACAGAACAGACAAACAGAGTGCTAGAATACCACAAGCTTTCTCCTTCTCAACTCTACCACCATAAGAGTTCTCTTCTCAGTTCTGCTCTCTCCAAGCTTGGGCTTCTCCTTATATGTGGTCTTGTGTTCCTCCCATTCCTGTTACATTGGCAACAAGGGTTCACAAGTTGTGGGGGTCACAAGCTCTGTTTCTTAACAAAGACTTGATATAATCACAGGCAAGGCTTAAAAGAAAGCTAAACTGAAACTAGGTGCTAAATAATTAAATAGCTGAAACAAGGCACTGAGTACCAAAAGCCAATGTTCATCTAGTTCATTCCTACATATTCTTCTATAAGCGAAACACAATTATAGTAGAAATGTGAGTTGCTCAAATTTAGAAATATCTCTACTCCAAATGTTCATATGAACTATTTGTGCCCAACCAATGGCAAAGCCTTCCAAGCATGTATTGGTCTGATAATCCAACATGCTGATTGTTTGATCTTCTTCAAGCAGGAAGGACAACAACCACAATCATCTTCTATAGGGGAAAGTATTCCCTTCAAAGTAAGTCTGATTTTACTTAAGATAGGTTTTCACTCTGTCAGATGTATATGTACTGAATGCAATGCATTACTGGTGAGATATGAGCATTAATTGCTGATATGTTGACTTAATCAAGGTTATATTCAATTGTTTATCCACTCTCTGGGCAGCTGTCCATTTTAACTGTCAACACAAGGGATTGACTCCTACCTATTCATACTGTTGAGACAGCTATGACCCCCATCTAACTAGATTATTCCACCTAAAATGAGATTCTTAAATTTAACTCACATTGTATTGGGGTGATTGCTTTCCTTGAATATTGTTGAGTTCAACCAAGTTCAGCAGGTTTCTTTGGGGTATAATGTTTTTAGAAGCATTATTTAACTGGGAGAAGGATCATAGAATTTTAAACTCTCCTCTGCTACTTACTAGCTATGAAACCATAGCTAGCTATCTTCACTTCTCTGAGCTCCCATTTCCTCATTTATATTCTAGTGTGAAAAGGATCTCCAATTTTGTTGAAGTGGAAAACTCTCTTTCCCCATGCAGATCATAATCTCACCTATGCCTCAATACCCAGGCACTAAGAAGTTCAGGGACTAGTCCACAGTCATAGTTAATACATGTCAGAAACTGAATTTGAAGGCAAGTCTTCCCAATCCTCTATCCACTCCATATTGGTGCCTCACTCCTTTAAAGTGATATTAATAACATTTATGTTACCTATTTGTAAAAGGAGTTGTAGTAGGGAGAGCACTTTGCAAACTTTGGGCTAGAAATACATAAGTAGTTCTAATTTACAGGTTGGTGTCTTGGGAGACTGTTGATTGCTGAAGCTATCAATGACATCTAACATTCAAATAATTGTCCTTTGAAAGGAGGAGTTAAGGTTTTCATATCATGGTTGGTACTTTAGATTCTTCAGATCTTGGTATAGCCATACAAAGTTGCAGAATCCCATATTCCTTCAAATCCTATGAGATTTTAGCCTTTTCTAAAATCTTTTTTTATTATTTTTTTATTATAAACTTAACATTCACTATAAAAAAATGATATTTCAATATACAAACGGAACAAAAAAAGGGGAATCATATAGGAATCTATGGGCTTTTATTTGCTATTTTAAGTGTGTATTAAGTAACAAAGTAGTAACAAATTTGTCTGACTTTATCCCTTTCTGAAATTCTTTTAGTTTTTTCCTATTTCTAAATGTTTTGATTTTTTTTCTATACATACTCACTACCTTACATACACACACACACACACACACACACACACACACACACACACACACCTTAGGAACCATTGTAACAACAAAAAAAGTATCATCAAACAAAACATCAACATATTGGCTATGTATGAAAGTATTTATCTCATTCTTCACCCCTAGTTCATTATTTCTCTGCTAAGAAGTAGAAGACATGTTTCATCATCAGTCTTCTTAAATATAAATTCTTCAAAGTGCATCTGCTGAACACTCCCAAGGTCATTTATGATTGTATTAATATTTCACGTGTTTCAATATGGCTCTCTGTTCCCTCAGGATCACTACATTTCTAAACCACTTCCTTTTCTGATCATCTTTTTCCTCATTTTTTTATACAATTTAATGTGCCCATGTCATCTTGGTTCATATATAGTTTAATCCCACTACCACACATTTCTCTTTGTCCTTTCAGTGACCTGTAATTTTTATTCTAAATTTGTGGTGTTCCATGATTTGCAATCATATAACATTACTGGAATGATACTGGTTCCCAAAAGATTGTAGCATGAACATCTTAAGAAGATTGAAAGTATCACTCAATTACCCTCTGCAATCCAGTCTAATGTCTTCCTCTTATTCAGTCCTGGGACCAACTTATTGTCCATCTGAAATGCCTATCCAAAACACATACAATTTCACATTATAGAATGACCTTTATACTTCATAATCAATTTTATTTCCCTGACACTAATGGTTCAATCTCTTTTAAGTGACCATAGATTTTATTGAGGATGCTTTGCACTTTTGAAGAAAATTTACACAATGTCCTCAGCCAATGGAAACATTTGGATCAAAAAGGAATCCTACTGGGAACCTGTGACAATGACAAATAGCCTAGAAATATGTCTCTTTGGTCCTTGACTTAGTGGATGTTGATACTCTGGATTATTAAAAAAAAATTCATAGTCTCATAAGATAATTGATTGTGCTCACTAATTTACTATTAGACCTTGGTCTACCCCAAGCATGTGAAGACATCCTCTGGCAGAATGAGTAAGAACAATTTGTTCAAACAGCCATGAAGGCAGCTGAAACAGGTTCTGTGGAACACTTAGAGCTTGGTCAGGCATCAAAGATGCCAAAGTTATCTGCTACATCCCAGGCCATTGCCAATTGTCCTGACTTTTATCTTGCCACTAGACTTCAATGACTCTGGAAGAGAGAATGAGGCTGACCATTTTGTGGAACTCTGCTTCACTTAAATTCACATGAGTCAAGACATTGTCTCATGATGTCTTTAGTCCTCTTTGAAAAGGAAGGACAACAATATTAGACCTTAAGCAAGTTACTTCCCCACACTTGACTTCAGTTTCCTCATCTGTAAAATGATGGGTTTGAACAACTTTTTTTGTTTGATCTTTTATCCAATGCCAAGTATAGGCTTTATTCTATGACCCATTACCTTGATAATTTGCACTGACAACAACATTATTACATTCTCCTCTCACTGATTCTAATTTAGAGATGTCATTAGTTCTTTCATTTTGCACATTTTAAAGGTTTTTTTCCTTCCTTTCTAATGTCATAGGCTATATTTAGTTCTATTAGATGTAGAATTAGAGAAGATACACCAAGAGAATGAACATATTTTGGTTTGAGTACCTCAAACAAAAATCATAATTGTTGGAGACATTGGAAACTAAAGAAATTTTTTCCCTTGGTCATTGTAATGGTATTTCAAATGATTGATAATGATAACAATTTATTCTTGTTATCAGATGATCTCAAAAGGTTTTTTACAAATTTATTTCTGTTTTTATTACTTTTTCTTATCTTCCCTATGTCACCTACTTTTTCTAGGGGGGGAGAAGGCAATTGGGGTTAAATGACTTGCCCAAAGTCACACGGCTAGTTTTGTGTTAAGTGTCTGAGGCCACATTTGAACTCAGGTCCTCATGACTCCAGGGACGGTGCTGTATTCACTGTGCCACCTAGCCACCCCTGTCACCTACTTTTAAAAAAAATATGTATTTTTATTTTTTTTTGTATATCCATGTTTTTATGTGCATATCTTTATCCCCCTCTCTCACCTTCAATTCTTTGTAGGTTTCCTATTGAGTTTGGGATTTTTTGGTTTCTTTTGATTATTCCGCTTGATTCATAAACTTAGTGTTTTCTTATAAATTTAAGCTTCATTTCCTTCTACTTTTGTTCTCTGTCTACACAGCCTAGAACAGTGGTTCTCAACCTTCCTAATGCCATGACCCTTTAATATTCGTATGTGGGCGTATCTGCATGTGGGCGGACCCGCCTGCAGATGGATAGAGGAGTGGTGTCTTGGTTCCTAAGACCATCAAAAATATGTGTTTTGCGTTGGTCTTAGGTGACCCCTGTGAAAGGCTCGTTCAACCCCCAAAGGGGTTGTGACCCACAGGTTGAGAACCGCTGGCCTAGAATGAAGTGGAGATTTGAGAATTATCTAATTAATTTAATTAACATAGAGAGTCAAAGTGAATAATCCAGGCCAAAACAAATCTGTTATTAGACATAAACTATTCAATTAGCCTGTCTTTGTTGATTGAATTAACTGAAGAATTTCACATTTCTACTTTGCTAATTGCTACAGAGACATGTGTTGCCACTTATCATCTTATCATTTTATACCTGAAAGAAACAAACAACAAAAACTCTGGAGGAGTGGTCCAAAAATATCAGTTATGCAAAGCGATTATAGAAACCATTCAGGTTATTTCCCTTGTTTCCTGCTGAAATGAGGAATGAATTTCAGAAAGATATTTCTCTTGTTGGCACCCCAACAGGATGAATAAATTAAGTGGATGCCAGGACTTTTCTAGCTGCAGTCAATAGCATAGCTTCTTCCCTGGGAACACCTTTGAAGACTTGGTCCAATCCAATCTAATAAATCTTTATTAAGTGCCCACTTTGTGCAAGACACTATTCAAAGTGCCAGGGATACCAAGAATCATTGTCTTCAAAGAACGTGCATCTCTTTTTTTGTGATTTTGTTTTGGGTGGTGGTGGTGGTGGTACTATTTTTGAGAAAGGATTTCCCTTTCTCACCTAGGCTGGAAGGTCAGTGGCCACTCATAGGCCTGATCCCAGTATTGATCAGCTGGAAAGTTTTTGATTCCTCCATTTTTCCAATCTGACCCAGTTTTCCCTGCCTTAGACAACCCAGTACTCCTCCATTCCCCAAGAAGATCATCATATTTATACCATACTTAGTATGGACTCCCAATCTAATTTAGCCCTACCTACTTCAGAATTTACTTTTTTGAGAGGGAACGTGATCTGGTAACACTGGTTGGGGAGTCTGAGTGCCAAAGCAGAAAACTAGAGTTCAGATTCTGGCTCTGCTACTCACTAATTGCTTGACACTGACAAGTAATTCCATTTTTCCAAGACCCTGTTTCCTCATCTGTAAAATAAGGGGTTTGGACTAAATGGATGGTCTCTAAGGTTTCCTCTAGCTCTAAGTCTCTGAGCCTGTGATACCTGTGATAGGGGAATCAGTTAACAAAAATATACTTGGCAATTTGATGAGAGAAGATAAACTTTCAGAACTTCTTCCAAGTTCCTAATTACTACAGCAGCCCATCAGAAAAGAAAACATATAGAGAGTAACTCCATTACTCAGAACAGAAGGATGTTCCCAGGGCCTTACTTTCCTCCTCCTGGTGATGGCTGTGATGACAGTGACACTATTCATTTATGCTGCCTTCCTGCAATGCCCTCCCTCTTTATGTCTTCCCCCATCCTGGGTTACAAAGTTTAAATAAGTCATATTCCTAGCCCTTTTAGAACTTAACAGTCCTGGAAAGGGATAAGACATAAAATTAACTAATATATATCCTTGACTTTTTTTTATTTTGTCTCTCTAACAAGATCATGATTTCCTTGAGGGCATAGACTCTCACTTATGCTTCTTTGTATGCCTTGTTGTACCTAGTCCATTGGTGGACTCTAGCTCAGGGGTTTTCTTCCAATAAGGGCCTTAACTACCTTCCTAAATGATGGTTTACTATAGTGACCATATCAACCCCATTCATCATCTCTGACCCACTTCCTTTGAGCAGCACATTTTCACATGGTGGCTGCAGTCCCAAAGATGGGCAGAGAAATTCATCAGCAGTAATTGATACATTAGTACCAGTAACAGAACAGAAACAGTTCTGGTAATAGAAGGAGTTAATAATCTTTTCCCAAGAGCTTCTAGTACTTATCCAGAGAGCTGGTTACATATCACAAAGGCCTCTTTAATTCACTGAATTCTTCCCCTAGGGAAACCTGCCCATTTAGTGGAAGGAGGAATTTAGGAATTCCTTGCAAATAGGTATTTCTCTTCCCCACCCCACCTCCCCATCCCCCCACCACCCCCATCTGTCTCTTTCATTAGCAGAAAAGACTTTTAAAAGAGAATAAATACTTCAATCAAATGTAAACCTTGAAATTTTCCACATTTGCTCACTCTGAATTTTTAAGGGTCCTTCTGTTTTTCATACTCTGATATGGGCAATGTTATGTAGAGCACTTCAGACACATTTAGTGAGGCATCCCAAATAAATGTGTTTGATATCTCCTTGCTAACTACAGTGTGTTAGGTAGCAATTGGGTATATAAACTCATATTGGGGGAAAAATGGACCCCAAGTAAAAGTATTCTGGAGCAAGGAAAGTTGGTGCCTGAATAAGTGTACATTACAAGTCTGGGTTTTTGTTTGTTTGGCTGGTTCATTTGTGTTTTTGTTTTGTTTTGTTTTTGGTTTGGAGATTTTAAATGCCAGATGTCCACTATAATCACAAAGTCAACCTGTAAAATTCTCAGAGGAATGAGTTAGCCCTGAGGAAGAGACATTCAGATTAGAATGGTAGGTAGGAAATTAGAATAATATAAATGGACTAATGTACGCTATATTTATTACCAGAGAATACTTCATGAAGGTATTTGTAACTCCCTGAGTTCTTCACCAACTGACTTTGTGAACTTGATTTAATTCTGCCTCAGTATCCCAACATGTCACAAGTAGCATTTCAAAAGATTTTTGAAATGACATTATCATGTTGGCCAGATGGTCTAAACCAGACTGGGTGGCCATACCCCAGTAAAACCACCTTGACAGATGGGCTAAACCAGGTTGACTGTAACTGATAAGCTTCAAGCTCACCAATAAGTTAGGGGGCTGTTTAACCCCAAGCATGTGAAGACTTCCCCTAGCACAGTGGTTCCCAACCTTCCTAATGCCTCGACCCTTTAATATTTGTATGTGATCATATCTGCATGTGGGCAGATCCACCTGGAGACAGATAGAGGAGCGGTGTCTCAGTTCCTAAGATCTTCGAAAATATGTGTTTTCCGATGTCTTAGGTGGCCCATGTGACCCCTGTGAAAGGGTCGTTCGACCCTCAAAAGGGTTGTGACCCACAGGTTGAGAACCACTGCCTAGCAGAATGGTCAGATGAGAACAATTTGTTGCAACAGCCAGGAAAGTGGCCAAAGCAGACTCTGTGAAGTTCTTAGAGGTTGATCACACATTGAAGATGCCAAGGTCATCCACTGCATCCCAGACCATCTTGACTTTTGTCTTGCCTTCATTGTCTCTGGAAGAGAGAATAAGGCTGATGACTTTATGTAACTCTGCCTCACTTAAATCCTATTCATTCTCAAGTCAAGATATCATTCCATGATGTCATTGGTCCTCTTCAAAAACAACTATTAACAATATTATTTTTAATGGGTATCATCTATTAGCAATAAGAAATTCAGCATATAGCTCTTGCCCCTTGAACACCTTCAGTTGCTCAGACATATTCATCTTTACTATTTAAGGTAAAGTAAAAGATGAGAAAATGGGAAAGGAGATGGTTCAGGAATAACTGGGCCTTGACCTAGTCTAGCCTACTCTACCTTCTGTTCTTTCTTCCTCAGTGTTAGGCTAGTCCTCTGAGCAGTTTAAGAGTTCAGTGTAAGATTATGATGGTCCAAATACTAAATGAGCTACCCTCCTATACAACTCTTTTCTGAAAAGAAAATAATAATAATTGAGGTGGCTAGGCGGTGCAGTGAATAGAGCACCAGCCCTGGAGTCAGGAGGACCTGAGTTCAAATCCAGCCTCAGACACTTGACACAAAAACTAGCCATGTGACCTTGGGCAAGTCACTTAATCCCAATTGCCCTTCCAAAAAGCAAAAAAAAAAAAGATTAAAAAAAAAAAGAAAAAAGAAAATAATAATAATTCCCTATATCTGTACAGGGTTTTGTACTTTTCAGAATGCTTTTGTTTGTGCTGTTTGAATTGCTCATCACAGTAACCCTATGACATAGGCAGGACAGGTGTCATCATCAGAGGTAGTGTAATACAATGGAAGATGTTGGATTTGGAAGAAGAGGAACACAGTTTGCTTTCTAGATGCATTTATTATTTGAGGGACTCTGGGAAAGTCACTTAAACTTTGTTAAGCCTCAGTTTCCTCACTGAGTACAAAGTAAGTTTGTTTCCAGGTTAAGGACTATTTCTTCTTTAGCTTTGATTCACTAGCACAATTGCCTGACACAGAGAAAGTCTTTAATAAGTGTTTATTGTAGCAACTAGGCAGCACAGTGGATAGAGTGGTGAACCTAGAGTCATGCCAACCTGAATTCAAATCTGATTTCAGGCATTTACAAGGTATATGACCCTGGGCAAGTCACTTAATTCTATCTGACTCAGTTTCCTCACGTAAAAAATGGGGAACAATTACAGTACCTGCCTCTCAGTAGGTATTAAAGGTACCTTACAAGGTAGCTTGTAAGAATCAAATGAGATTATATTTGGGAAGTGCTTTGAAAACCTTACAACATAATATAAATGCTAGTTATTATTGTTGATATTATTACTATAATATTGAATCCAATAGCAGGGAATTGGACTAGGAGGTCTCTATCAGCTTCCCCATTGACTAGCACTGTACCCTGTCCCATTGTAGTTTGCCAAATGTTTGGTAATTGATTATTCGGTTAATTCCAGCTCATAATGTAAAATCCAATGAACTCCATGTTACTGATGATGAAAGTGAAAAGTTAAGTGACTTCCTTAAAGTCACCAACTAAGCCATTGGTAGAGATAGGTCTTAAACCCAGGTGTTCAGTGTTCTTTCCATAACTCCATTCTTCTTCCTCTTAAAATAATATCAAAATGTAATCAAATTTCCTAGCACTCTACTATAATCTAACATTAAACAGAAAAAATGTCTAGATTGCAGAATTGCTAATACCTCCAGAAAGGAGCATTGGTGTAGCATAGAGGCAGAAATCCATAGTATGATCAATGTCTTGACACCAGAAAGAACTTCTTGTGAGAGGTATGTCTGACTTTTTCAAAAACCATTTCCTCAAGAAACTACAAAGCTTTCAAAAAGTAACAGAAAATACTGTTCTGTTTTATGAGTCTGTAAACCCACGGCTGTTCTTGTGGTGAGTGGGTTTTTCCCAGGGTCTCATCATGCCATACATGGTCATCTTATATAAAGATTTCTGTGCTATAGGGGAGATCATTTCATCTTGCATATTCTATATTTCTTTTTCTTGATTTGTCTTCCACAGTATGTGAATAATTTAAGACATAGTAATAAGAAATAAACCCAGCGGACACAATTTTTTCTGATATATAGTCATTCACTGGAACAAATCTTATATTGGTACTATAATTTGGTGAGGATATATAAAAGATAATATTAAGGGAATGAGGAGAAAAGACAATAGAAAATGGGATTGGGGGGCCTTTTCTTAAAGCCATGAGATTAACAGGAAGCTCTCCAAAATGCAGAGATCTCTGTTCATCAAATCTCTCCCTTCCACTGAAGAGTCACCCATCTGCATTTTATAGCATTTATTCTGGTTGAGGCATTTTATATAGATAGAGAGATAGACAAATATAAATGGATTCTGTCCCTCATATCCCTTACTGTCTAATTAGAGAGAAAAAATAGTACTTGGAAACATATTCTTAAATGTGGGTAATAAAGGAGGAGATCATTCAAAAATAACTTCAGGTTTTTTGACCTGGAATACTTTAAGAATCATGATGGCCCTAATGGAAATAACAAAGATATTGTGAGGATCAAATGAGATAAAGTATATAAAAGACTTGGCAAGCACTAGAAGTCTATATAAAGGTGAATTATTATTGTTCACAGGGAAATAAAGTAGTTGATTAGCAGAAATGATTTTTAGTGGTATTAGAGATGACTCCTATTCTTTCAATTCATTTGAACAAACTTTTATTAAGTGCCTATTATCTATAATATACTATGCTGATGGATCTTGAACTTGTTAATTATTTATTTCTGAGAGATATCAGAATAATCAAGTGGAAATGTCCCCAAGAAGGTTAGAAATAAACAACTAGACCCCCAAGGCAGGGTGCATGGCTTTGGCAGTCATCCACAAAAGGTGATCTTTGAAAGATGCCTATAACCAAAGTGAATAGAAAGAGAAAAGCAGCTGGCTGAGGAAAGAGATCTAGGAGATATCTCTTGTTGGAAGTAGAAGGATGAAGAGGAGTAGGATCCCATAAAAGAGACAGAAAAGGAACAAGATAAAGGACACTGGCAAATGTAAAGTCATTTGAGCCATGGGAAGGTTTCCAGGCCGACTGTATAGAGGTTGAGGATCACGGAGACTAAGAAAATATTTGGCAAGAATGAAGTTACTTGTAACAACCTCTGAGAAGACAAATTGTGGTGGGTCCAGAGCCCATAGAGTGTTAACGTGGGAATGGTTACATAAATAGAAAGTAGACTCAGTGGATGTCAAACAGTCAAGAAGTTTTGCAACTAAATAAAGAATGAGATAAGAGAGTATATGATTCAGGGAATAAGAAATGGTGGCACAATCAACCAAAAAAAAACCAATTTTAAAACCAGGGTCAGCACATCATGTTGAAAAGCAAACAAACAGTTAATTGTATGAGTGGAAAGACATAAATGATAAAACCATAGGATTTAGAACTAGAAAGGGCCTTAGAAAGAATTGAGACCAAACCCTTCATTTTACAAATGAAGAAACTGAGGCGCAGAGAACAGAAGTGACTTGGTCATGGTCATATAGCTAACAAGTGGCAGAGAGACTTTGAGTCAAGGTCTTCCTGCTCCAAATCTTGAAATCTTTGGCTTAAGACATTTAATTCAATTTCTTCACCTGCAAAGTTGTTACAAGAACAATTCATAATTAACAAGAGGCAGACCTGAATTTTACACCCAATTCTTTTCTTTAGTTAGCCTCCAATGATACAGCAAAAAGCAGAATGGGAGGAAGGAGATGCGGAAATAATATTCAAGCTCAGTGATCATCCTTTGAATCATGGAGGATTTATTATACTGATATGTTTGCTGAGATTGTTGGCAGGAGCAGAAAGCAGTTTAGAATAGAAAATTTGAGCACAGCGCAATTATATTTCTGCATAAAAAATAGGAATCACATTTTCTTACTGGGGAAAGAAAGACAGAAACTTTCCATACAACATTCCCTGCTTAGAAGTATATACCTCTTATTTCTCCATCCAGGAAAATTCAAAATCAAAAGGACAGTGTCATGTCCTCTTGTGGAGTTGAGGGATGTTTCAGAGTAAGGATTGGCAGAGCAGGATAGTGGCTATAATACCAGTTTTGGGGTCAGGAAGACCTGCATTTATCTTGCCTTTAATATACTGGTGACATATACATATATTTATGACTGTGAGCAAGTCACTTAATCCTTCATTCTCCTCCAGGTAACCCTGAGATTATGTTAGAGAAGAAGTTGCGGATCTGTACCAGTAGAGAGCATAGCCACATCTGGAGGTGCTCACTTTGACTAAATTACAGGTCTGTACGAAACACAATAACTTAAAGAAGGTAGAAGTTTTCACCTGAGAGAGAGTTGATGGGAGTCAGATCCTTAAGATCAAAGGCAAGAGGTTAATCAGAGCCTGATACAATCAGAACTAGAAAAGACCTCAGGGATCATCTGATATATATTCAAAAGAAGTTAAAAACATACATATGTAAAGTTATAAATGAATCTTCTCTCACATCAATAGAGATCCTAAAAAAGAGGCTAGTTTAAAACTTTATCCTAATGTTTACAGACCCTCAGGAAGTCTATGGATAAACTTCAGGATGCAGTAAGTTTGCATAAGAAAACAATTGTGTCTTTATTTCCACTAATCTCTCACTGAGATTTAGTATTTCCTTCAGTTATAAACACAAGCAAGAAACAGTCTTCTGATAAGGGTCCATAGGCTTTTCCAGATTGCCAAAGGGATCTACAACACACACATACAAAAGACTAAGAGTCCCTGATTTAAAGGTAATTAGCTCTCCGTTCAGTGGGTAAGGGAAGTGCAAATATAAAACTCACGTGTTTTAGAGTTGAAGAGGATTGTAGAGAACACCTATGCAGACCTCCCTACACACATTTTATGAATGAAGAAACTGAGGGCTTCCCCACAGTCACACAGATACTTGGGAGGAGAAGTGGGATTTGATCCCAGCTGCTTTAGATCCAACAACCTTCCCACCATCCCATGCTGGTCCATTGATCTTTGGAAGTCCATCCCAATACTGGCTTGAACAGTTCTTGATGTACATAGAAACATAGATGACAATTTATTTACAAAGGTGCTAACTGCTAATAGCTCAGCTCTGTAACTTAGTGGCCCAGGTAGTCATTAAAATAAACAAACAAAAAAACCCAAAAACAAAAACAAGAAAGTTGCAGAAAGAAAAGGCTGATCATTTTTAAAGGCGTCATTTATCACTGAATAAAATTGTGATATTTATGAAGAGCAATGTTTACAGTTGACAAAACTACAGTTGTCTAGCTGATAAAGCCTCCTGACAAATAACATCATTAATATATGAGGTAAACAGTAAAGTGAAAAATCTTAACTCCTGTCAAACTTCCATAATTCCAGAAATCTGATACCAAGCATAAAAAAAAATTAGAGAGAAACAAGGCATCCCTAAAACATTAAACAAGGCGGAGGCACAGCCTCCACACAACCGTGTTTGACGGATGGGTTAGGGTTGGCTTTTTTTCTGTTGGGCTCTCACAAATATCTCACTTTCTTTCTAGGATATGCTAGAAAAGATCTACTTCATTTTTATTCTAAAATCACTGAGGGAGAGACTGGAAGCATTTGTTTCCTTCAAGGAGACTACCTGACATTTGAACTCCCAAATGAAATTGCATTAAATATGTATCAGCTTTGAGGGCCTACCAAAATAGAATAATGTATTTTCAATTTAGTCTTGGTTACACTTGACCTGTTTTAAAGTGCTCTTCTTAATGAAATGGAGGATATACCAAAATTAATTTGATGCAAGATGCAGGGCAAATTCCATTTTATTTAATCATAATGCTTACCATCATCTTTTCCTGAATGTAGAAACAATGCCATGACCGAGACATCTATAATCAGGCAGGCTTGATAACATTGTCATAATAACCCAAAGGCAGCAGACACAAGTGGTTTGCTGACCTGATTGTAACACTATGTTTTACTGTAAGGAATAAAGGAAAGCAAGGAATTGCGGAGTTCCATTTGTGGATGTATTAGTTTATGACTGTATTGATGATTTAGAGGAGGTAGTATGAATGGATGAAGAACAGGTTTTGGAATCAGAAAGACCTGTATTCTAGTCCTGCCTATGGCACTTGCTAGCTGTGTGACCGACCATAGTCCATGTAAGCCTCTCGATTTCTCAATGTCCAAAGCAATTTCCTAAGACTGAAAGTTATAAATGAATTTACTCTCTATATCAATAGAGGAAATTTCAAGAATGGAAATTCTTCATACTGATGAAAAATCACAGGTCTCTACAAAACAAACAAAATGATTCTTAGATGTATGAGGAAGGATGAGCTGTATATGTTAAAGGTGGCAGGGAGTGAGTGGAAGGATATGATATTCACCTGGAAGCCCTAATTCCTTGTATTCCATCATCTCTAATTGCTAGATCCATTGACTATGAGTTTGAGAATTCTTGGAAGACTGATGACAGACTAGAAAAATTGGAAAAAGGAAAAGACAATGCCTATAACTTCAAAGGAATGAGCACTAGAGTGGCATGAAGGACTAGTGACCTCAGGAAGTTTTAAATCCATGAAGTTAACATAATACTGGGAAAATATTAATTTATGAACAATGAGAAGGAATATGAATAGGAGAATTAGGACTGCCAGACTAATTGAATCTCCTCTGATAGGATAAAGTACTCATTATATCTAAAAGTTATTAACCCTAGTCTTTCTAAAATTTAGGAAATTTTTTCCTTTTGACTCCATATCCTGCCTACTTCTTCATGGCCCTTTGCTTAGATGACGTAGCACAAATATCCTTGAAGTTTGTTGATTGCTTTGTACCTAACAGGAAAATTTATTTCCCCATTTAGCTTCTAGCATAAGGCCACTCTCCAGCAGTAGTGAGCCCACAGATGGTCATGGGTAGCTAGATCTTCGATGTGTATGAGGCAGATTATACTAGGACAGAGCATGACAGAACTGAAATATTTATCCATATTCCAATTCTCTTCAGTTTACTCAACTCCCTCATGGCCACTGTCAACTTGGCTACCTTCAAGCCAACTCATTATCAATATACTGGAATAATCCCAAGGGTTCTATAAAATGTACAAAACATAAGTCACATTGGCTTACCTCCCTTCTGTACTTGGAAAATCACCTAGCATCTCCTGGGTGAAAAATGACAAACCAAAGTTTAAAATACTAGAAAACTATGTATTCAATAACAGAGCTGTTAAACAAATGAAACTTGCCTGAAGGTTATTTTTGCAGTAGTGACTCACTAATGCCAGGAAAACCATGATTTTCCTGGAAAACAGCAAGTAATGTACCAAAGCACTTTCATTACAACAACCCTGTAAGGTTGAGAGTTCAAGGATTATCATGCCCATTTTATAGTGGGGGAAAATTGAGAGCCAGAAAGATGAAGTAAGTTGCCTGGGGTCACAAAGCAAATAAGCAGAGACAGGAAATGGACCAAGTTCCCTGATACCAAGTCCAGGAATCTTTCCACCAGAGGATACTTCTGGGATTGTGTCTTTGGACCCAGTTGCACACAACCAATAAAATAAACAGTGGCATGGAGAATGCCCTCCATGTAGGCAAATATCATCTTCCCAATCTAATAGATTCCTATAGGATTCATGTTGATTGATAAATTCTACAAGACCAGTCTCTTAGACTATATTGGCTATGTGGTCCAATCATTTTATTTTCCCATGTGTTCTACAAACTTTACCTCAAGAACAGAACACTGAAGATGGAGATATTGTTTAAAGGAAAAAACTAGAGTATGGTAATATTCTTTATTTTGTCCCTCAACCAGCAATGCCCTTGATATTAATTAAGCCATTACCCTCATTCTTATACATACAAATTAACGGAATATAAAATATTGTGTAGTTATAATAGGAAAGAATGCCAGCCACTACTAAAGCTGTTTCCCAAAGAGATCAAAGAAAAAGGACCCATATGTAAACAAATATTTATTGCAACTCTTTTTGTGGGAGCCCATAAATTAGATAATGACTGCTCTAAGAATGTAGTGGAATACTATTGTTCTATAATAAATAATGAGAGACAGTCTAAGAGAAACCTCAGAAGACTTACATGAACTTGTACAGAGTTAGGTGAACAAAGAGAAAGGAAAACAATTTATTCAATGACAAGAACGTTGTAACAACTTTGGGAAAGACTTGTGCACTCTGATCAGTGAAATTACTAATCACAATCCCAAGTACTGATGATGACATACACCATCTTCCTCCTCACAAAATGGGGAAGAACTCAGAATGCCGATTGAGACATTTTGGGGGTAGGTTGCCAGTGGGGGCTTTGTTTTACTTGACAGTATGTATATTTGTTGCTAGGGCTTTGTCTTGCTTTTGCTTTTTCCTTTGGTGGGGGTGGGAGACGAAGGAATGTTTATTAACTGAGGGGGAAAAATTTTTCAAATAGTGAAGGATGGTAACCAATTGAATAAGATATGGATTGTAGTCCTCCTTACTCACATAAATGACACTATGACCAGAACCAGGACGTTCATGACAAATCAACTTATTCAACACAAAAAGATGATTATAGATATCCTTCATGCTGACAAGGCCTCCAATGCCTAAGACTGAAAAACTGACCAAGTGTTACCAGACAATACCAGATGTCATTTTTGTCTTTGGATCCAGAATGCATTCTGGTGGTGGCAAAACACAGTTTTTTTGGTATGCAAAGAAAACTATGCAAAGAAAAAGCAACCAAAGCACAGAGCTGGGAAGCATGGCCTGTATGGGAAGAAAAAGATGTCAAGGACCTAGCAAAAGGTAAACAGGAATAAAAAGAAGAAAGTCAGGGGTACTGCAAATGCAAATGTTGGCCCTGGCAAAAAGTGAGCAGGAAATTGTATTAGCAGAGTGTTGAAGGCACTACAGAGATGTTTATCTGTGAGGAGAACATAGATTTTTCATCAGAACATAGGTAAAAACTTTTTTTTAAGTGGAAATGACTTATAAAATCATTTAGGCCAAACTCCTCATGTTACAGAAGAAGAAACTGAGACTCAGGAAAATAAGATGATCTGCTCAGGGTCACCAGGATTTAAACCTGTCAACCTTGAGAACAAATGAATGAAGATTCACAGAGGTTTTGCAACCACTATTAACTCTAAAAATACCAAAGTATCACACAGGTTATCACAACCACAGTTAACTCTGAAAAAAAAAATTAAACCGCAGAGATAACAGTGGTCATAAGCAAAAAAACTTTCTTTATTCCATTAGAGGAGGAAAACTAGACACACGTGCCTCTAGTAGGAAACTCACTTTAGTTTTGGCAAATGTCAATACCAGGGGCTATACAGTGAGCTGTAGCCCTGACAATGAGGGGTAACAGCAAAATTGAGATAAATTTGATTCTTAGCAGGACAGGTACCACAGGTGCTCATCTGAGCTCAGGGACCACCTAAAGCTGTTGTGAAGCAATTCTGGGATCGTCCAGAGGGTGAGCACAAAGGATTGTTCTTGTACCAAACTCAGGACATATCTGGCTTGCTAGGTCTTAGCTCTGGAAAACAGGTTGTCCCCTAATAATAAAAAGAGAGGGGTGGTTTTGGTACAGGAATCCTGACATCTCAATAAAGCTAAAGCCATATACTACAAGAGGAAAGGACATTGGATTTAGAGTCAAGGGACCAAATATTGAAATCCTGGCTTGGTACCTTAGTACCACTGTTAATAGGAAGCAAATCACTTAAGTACTCAGGGCCTCAATTTCCTCATTTGTAAAATTAAGATAAAAATAAGACATATCCTACAGGACGATAGTGAAAATCAAGTGAGAAAACATAAGTAAAGAATTTTGCAAAACATAGGAAGCTATATATAAATACTAAATATTATCATTAGATTACCTTTAAGATTTGTTCTGGCTCAAATCTGTGATCCCATGGTTTTTGTCCTTCAGAGGGTTATAGAAATTTAGTTGAAAAACCCAATAAAAGGATTGAAATAAGATTAAGGTACTTAAAGTATTTTTAATATTAATGATTATATAACTGTAAGCTACTACTGCTATTTTATTATTATTAATGTATATAGGTCCAGCTATATCTAGACCAGTGGTTCTCAACCTTCCTAATGCAGCAACCTGTTAATACTCGTATGTGGGCATATCTGCATGTGGGCGGACCCTCCTGGAGAAGGATAGAGGAGCAGTGTCTCAGCTCCTAAGACCATCAGAAATATGTGTTTTTCAATGGTCTTAGGTGACCCCTGTGACCCCTGTGAAAGGGTCATTTGACCCCCAAAGGGGTCGCAACCCACAGGTTGAGAACTGCTGATCCAAACTAACCTTGAAAAGTTTGAAGAGGCTCAATACTATGTTGGCTTCAGATTGTTGAATTTTTAGGCCACAGGAATCCTCAAAGACTACCATTGATCAAGAGAATATCTATGATGACAAAATTCCAGACCCTTTTTATAACAAAAGTGATCTAGTGATACCTAAATCCATAATCCTTTCTTTGTCATCTCTGACAGCTGGTTATGAAGCTTCTACTTGAATACACTTACTACTGCCAGGCTCACTATCTTGCAAGGCAGAACATTCTATTTCTGGGTAGTTCTTATTGTTAAAGAAACTTCTTGTTTATAGTGAGATAAGATATGCTTTCCTGTAATTTTTACTTAGTTCTGGTCTCTGGAATTACTCAGAATAAGTTACTCAGAATAATTTCCTACTTTTTTGTAGGAAAGCCATTCAGATCTGTAAAGAAAACTGTTGTGGTCCTTTTGAGTCTTTTCCAAATCAAACTTAGCTGCTTCATTCAAGCACGGATGAGACTTCCTAGGTCTAGCCAATACCTAAAGCAGGAGACTCCTTTATAGCATTTCTGCCCAGAGATCATTCAAACTTCTGAGAAGGAAGTAACACTACCTTACAAGACATATAACTTCTGTCCATTTTTCCTAGTTTTATGCTTAGAACCCAAACCCAAACAAATTATAATTCATCTTTTATTTGCAACCCTTTTGAATGCTTGAAAACTGCTATTATATATTCTTACCCTATAACTCCTCTTCTTCAAGCTTCAATCCCCCTATCCTTCAAACAATCTTATGGCAAAGTTAAAATTCCCTCATCATCTTATCACTGTATGTGTAAATGTCCTTAAAATTTGATGC